>JBAJHX010000011.1:10091683-10106345 GCA_037176925.1 Amniataba percoides | reverse complement strand
ATGAACTATAATTGAGAGTGATATAAATTTTACTCATCATGTATTATTTTTCTATTATAAAATATCAATGGTTTTCAGACTAAGCTACACAGCAAAACAAAGTGGTGCACAAAGTGATAACTGACCTTGTTTTAAGGATCTAAATATGTCCCACACCAGTTACAGTAGTTCATTAGTGCAAGATAAATAACTTTTGTTTTGATATGCTATGTCTGCATGGCTTTTACAGATACACTGAGGCCATTTAGATACTTGAAAAACATGAAAGGTGACCAGAAGTAAACAGGTGATGAACGATGAGAAGATACTTGACATCACTGGTAAAAGAAAATAAAGGAAAAAAGTTTAGATTTTGGTTATTTTAGGTTATATTCTGCACATTTTGACGGGATGAGGGTGTAAACAGGCAGATGCGTCGACCTTGTGCAGCATTCGTTCTCCTGCTCTGCACCACCTTTTTGTTTGTGTATCTAGAAGCTAGTCACTCCATCACTCCCACATCGTAGGAAAAACTGAGCGGCTACTGACCTAAATGGGGCTGGTCAGCCAAACACTCCCTGTTCTGCTCGGGCCAGATAACGAGCAGATTGCTCCACAGTCTCCTCCACCTCAGGCTCATTTGTCTGCGTCTACTGAAACAAGGCTGACGGTAGAAGACGAGACGACTTACCCTCCTTTTCTTTCACTTAACCTTAAAAGCTGTTGCACAACTTTAGCTTTAAAAACTGACTGTCTGCAGGGTGATTTATGTAAATAAGTATGTTTTTCTTAGTGTAAGACCAATTCTAAGAGTGAAGAATGATACTCTTGCATTTAAAATGTTTTAGCAGAGCATTTAAGACACTTTAAGTAAAACAAACCTTTAAAACTGACAAATGACTTGTGTAGTCAACACTGAAGAAAATAGTCTTGTCCTCTTAATATGCAAAATCTGCAAGATCAAGTTTCTTTTTGTCAAAGATTTTGAGAACAAACAAGAGTGTATTTTTGCTCAGAGGTGAAAGAAGTGAGCTCATAAGTTTGGATCTGTCGTGGGATGCAGATGTTGACTGCAGTGCCTTTGAGCAAAGCACTTCCTTTTGATAAACTGATGTAAAGTGGTTGTCAAGTGGCTTGTTTTGTTCTAGTTTGTCCGCTGCCTTGTAAACAATCATAGGTCAAGTTTCTTGGCTCGCAATCTGTCATTGTTTGTTTTTATTTTTTATAGATTAATCTCATCCATAAAATATGAAGGTCATCTTTAAAGGTGCACTGCAGATGTGCATCGATGGACGTTAGAGGACACAAGTAACACAAAACAGACGCCACGCACATGAAAGTCTATTTTTATGTGTGCAACCTTAACTTAAAGTGTGTGAGAGGCTGTCAAAATATTGCACCACTACATCTGCAAACTAGGTGGTAATTAGGCTCGGGGAGTCGTCATTGCATGGCGTAATGTGATTACATCTCCCTGACAGAATGCAGCGATTAGACCTCACCGACCACAAGGACGTGAGACTCGCTGCTCGTACTTTTCCAACCTTTTTTAGACTTGTTATAAAAGCAGAAAAAAACACCCAAAGCCCAAAATAGAACTGAAAGGTTTTACACTTATTTCCATTGCAGTTCAGGTAATGAAATCTGGAGCTTCTTTCGAGAGCTGTTTGACAAATAAAGCTGTAGAGAAACAGCTTCAAATTCAAATTCAGTCTTGTCTTTGGTTTTAATCACGTTAAATCATAAAAACAACTTTTCATTTCAAAGTCAGGGGAATTCCGAGGGTTTCGTCCCACATTAAGGCTCATTTTCTGCATCAATATTGTGAAATTGTCCTTTTTCTAAGTGAGATTTTCATTTTAGAGCACATTTTTCCTTTAAGTGGATAAAGACCGAAGGATTTTTCTGTTTCTTTGTAAAGGTTGTATTTTAATAAAAAGGCATAAACACTTAGACAGATGACATAGGTGAGTTTTGCATAAACATTTACTATCCACGCTGTTATTAAAGCATTCAGGCAGCTTATTTGTGATGTCTTAACATCTGCCAGGGTAAAAAAAAAATAAAACAGGAGCAGAAACAACAGAGCGGTCAGCTGACTGCAGCCTGACAAATGATTATGGCGACTGGGAATCTGCGGGAGTGATGTATGAGCTAATCTTCTATTTGTGAAAGGAAATAGCACCAAGGGTGGAGGGGCCGGGGTCAAGGAGGAAAAATGCGGCTAATGTAGAGTTAGCATGACATTTCTCCGCTCGCTGTGAACCGTGCGAGGCCTCTGCCAGAGCTGGAGACAGCGAATGATGGCGAGACTCAAATTGCAACAGACAGTAAAAAAAAAAGAAGAAAAAAAGGAGGATATGTAGACTCATTGTAGAGGATACACGGACTCGCCAGCGAGGGCTAATCTCCCTGATTTACCTTCTTTTCACATTTGTTCTAGCAGACACCTTCTTGAGTTACAGCTTGGCAAAACATGGCAGTGGGAAGCCATTTTTCCCTCCCGCCCTGTCAGGCTGGAAGGAAGCGACAGCGAGAAGCTCGCACATTACGTCCTCCTCGCTGGCAGCTGCGGCGGCTGAACAATGAGCCTGCCCTCGCGCTGCCGGCCAAGTCGGTGTCGAGATAGTGAGTGAAATATGGAGGGAGGAAAGAGCCTGCCTGGATCTGCCAACTCAAATGTCTCATTGTGGCGAGCGGGGCGATCTGGACGTGGCCGCGATGGATTGTGCAAACAGGGAAAGTCAATCAATGCGGGGACATTTCTGCCCTTTTGTTTCTAACAAAGACAGGATTACTGCTGTGCTGCTGGAAGCCGTTAACGTGATGGAAATGTTGGACACTGACACTTTACTTGAACCCTGTTATTGAGCACTTAAAAGCCGTATATGGAGCATTTTAACACACCGTGTAGTTTTCTACAGCACGAAGCATCTTTAAATGACTGATAACATGATTACATAACTATAATCATTTTTAAAGATGTGCAGTCTGATTACACAGATATCTAATAGCCTATAAATGTTATAAAACATTTCAAACTAATTATAAACATATAAAAACTTTGCACATGATAATCTGGATACTACAGGTCAGCATGTCTTCATCATTACTTTAAACAGAGATGGTAAATTAAGGTTAAAATACTTAAAAATAAGGTATATTAATTGGCAGGAAGTCTGCAGATGAGTCCGCTGAGGACGCTGGTGTCAGCACAGCTCATCACCTCACATCCTGTTTCAGCCGCTGGGAGGAAAAGTCCGTTTAGGCAACCAAGCTCCACCTACGGGACTGAACCGGGCGCAGGCAGGATCACTTTCTGTTATCTTTCTTTCTCACCACATCACAGCGGTTTGGACGTGTTTGCCAACAAGTCCTCCCTCTCATGTGGGGAAGTTCACATCCCGCCGCACGTCGCTCATCTTGATGAAGGACACCAAACAAAGCCGCGTCCCGTCAAATCAGCAGTGATTCATGCCGCTATTGTTGCTTTCACTTTCTCGTGTTGTTGCTTAAATGTCGGCTAATAACTCGAAGTTACGCAACGAGTAATACAACACAACATCGAGTCAACGCTGAAGAGTTGAAGTATTTCAGTGGACGGAGACAGAGAGGCTCATAATGGATTACATTTCCTAATAATTTAGTGGTATTTTGATGAAAATAAGTTGCATATAAGTGCTATAAACTCACATTATAACTAAATAATAAGATAACAGATCAGAGGGAAAATTATAGGATTGGAAATGGGTTAAATAAACTATTTTAATATATTAGAAAATGCACTTATTTGCTTTCTTGTTGAGATTTTAGATGAGAACACTTAACTCGAGGCTCCAGGAAGCTGCAGCACTTTACTCCAGAAAACCACAGTTTGTCTTCACCAGAAACAAACGATACTACCTTCGGACAGAGCCAGGCTAGCAGTTTCCCTTTGTTTCCAGTCTTTATGCTAAGCTAAGCTAACTGGTTCTTGGTTTAATGGACATATCAGTTTCCTCTCGTGCTTTGTAGTATCTTTATTGTATCTGAAACTACATATTTACTGTTATACCGTTAAATAAATCCACTTTGTTGAGTCACTGCGTCTGCAGCCGCTGTTGGGATTTTACGGGATTTGTGTAAAATTGAAAATAGCTCTTGTAACTTTCTCGGGGTGTTAGGAAGCAACTGATTTGAAGGTGGCGACTGTTAATTAGGGACGTTTATAGAGAGCAGGGTTTCATTTACTTTTCCTTGACGAAGTTTGCCCAACAGACTGAAAAACAAAGCGGCTTGTTTTGGTTACTCGTGAACGCGGCTCTTAATTTGCGGCCGGAGGGAAGAGTCAGATTTTCTCATGTTTGGGTGTTGTACAGCCGTTTATTTAACATTTATCACCTCGAGGGAATTTAAAGATGGCAGGTTTCCTTCAGAGGGAATCCTAACATGAGAAACACTGAGAAAGGGAAAGTGAGTTTGTGGTTGTTAAGGTTGTGTGTTGAGCTTAAGGTGTCGAACAAAACCAAAATGTAAAACTCTGGGGAACAATGGGGAGCTGTCGGAGCGACCACCCCGTCGCGGTGCATCCTGGCCTCCGACAAAACTCTCAAAACCAACCAGGAAACAAGAGCCACGTCTGGGTTTTAAATTCCCTCCTCGCAGATCCGACGCAAGGTGCCGGAGATGATTGATGAGAAGGTTTTCCTGTAAGGTTACGAGGCCAGAGAATAGCTGGCACCGCTCTGTTTCAGGGTTGAGATACGAGGGTAAACATTATCTTTTCAGACACACCTTTTCCCTCAATAGTAATCACTGTTTTTATAAATATTTCAGGGGGGAAAATATTAAAACATGAGCATTATGTATCTGTGATTAATGGCGTGAGAAATATTTTCTATAAAGGAATGTGGAAGCGATGTTTAACAGTTTAATCTTTTACAAGCCCACCAAGCCTCTGCCAAAACACAGCAGAAATGTAATTTAACTCTCAATGATATGCATGACTTAACAGAAAACCCAATTCGAGTCTTTTTATGGCGGGAGACGAGAACAGCGCCAGGCTAATTAATACGCCAGTTGCGACGAGGCCCGATGATAATTTATCCTCCCGAACCACGAAAAGCTGCGTGCACGTCCTCCGTCGTAACAGCGAAACAAACAGCGTCCACCTTCCTCCGCCCTAAACTCCTGAACCGCACTCTTCCTCAAAGCCGTTTCCAGAGCAAAACGGCCTTTTTGATGCAAGCCCAAAACCTCAATTGCACCGTATTTTTCCAAGATTAAATTATGCAGTCAGCTTTACTCCAGAATCTCCCGTCCTGATGCTGCACTGACCTGCTGAGGAGCTGCAGCCTCGCCGAGCCGTAAAGAGCTGGCACCTCCTCTGACACCGTCGTAACACCGGAGGATAAAGACGTCCGGTTGATAATATTTTGATGGGGCTGCGGCAGGATTTAAGCTCGCCAACGCGCCTCACCATAAAAGATTAAGTGATGAAATCAGACTTTTGTCAAAGTCCAGGGGCTGATATCTCAGAACAAATGTTTTTGGGCTTGAAACCGAGCAAATCCTCCTGGCAGCGACCGAGGTCGGGAGGCGCGGGTGGGTAGTATGACTAAAGAGTGGAAAAACGGTTTAAAGGGTCTCTCCAGTTTCAGGAGCCTCTCATGGTTTAGTGAAGTGGAAGAAATGGGAAGTATCCATGTCAGCGAGCAGACGAGTAAGGCTGGATGCTGAACTCTTACGAGGGAGTGTGGCGTTAAATGTTTTATGCTTTATTTGCTCTGGTTTCTCTGGTCTAGTCACATGGATAAATAAAGCCTTATCGCCTTCCTAAGGAGCGTTTCAGTGCCACAGTTTGGTCGCGCCAAAGCAGAACCATCTCACCTATAATCTGAATAAAAGCATCCAACAATGTAAGCCGGGTTCTTGTAATGTTTAAGCATGCCAAGGAGGAGGTACGGTATCTGCGGTTTGGACAAAGAGCAAACACAAGAGAGAATAAATGCTATGCCTGGATCTCTCTAATTTAATGTAAGTATAGCATGAGCTCATTCCTAAGGCGCACTTTTTTTTTTTCAAACAAAGAAAATTATGAGCTCACATTTCGAGAAGCCGTATATTACAGCCAGTTTTATGCTCAACCCAAAATAAGAAAAAAAATCTGATTTAGTGACTATTCTTTCGCTCTGTTAGGCGAAATTAAATGCATTTTTAGGATAAAATAAAAAAAAAAACTGATCTGTTTTGAGCCAGAACACACACAAATATATTCAGAAAACAGAGGTTAGTTGTCTCTCTTTCATTAAGCTGATCTAACTAACTCAAGGGTGTATTTGAGAGGCCAAAGGTCGAAGAGTGGGCTTGTGATGGGAAGTTTTTTGGCTCCAAAAGTGCTGTTAAGGCTCCTTTGGGTAACGTTTGGGAGCTTAAGCCCCGAGTGGAGCTGCTGAGTGGCCAACAGCATGAGACCGCTGTTGCATTAGCAGCCTCCCCGGTGTGCATGTACAGTGTAATGTTGCAGATCAGGGGGCTGCAGAGGAAGGACATGTCATGCAAGAAGCAATCATAATGCTTCTTTGTGTAAATAACTTTGAAAAAATGAGTTTTAGTGGAAGCTCATAAAACTGATTACGTGTCTTTTATGGGTTTTAAGATCAGAATCTAATAAAATCTGTATGCTGTTTGGATTTGCTTTCATAAATATGTAAACACTATGAGGACAGAAATATGCTTCAGAACTCATAAAACTTCCTGTTAATGTTTCAAAGTGCAGAGAAAAATGAGACAAGAGGAGAGAAAATGCACGCGCAGATGCCAGCAGATGTTTTTGCATTTTTTAAATATCTTGTAAAACCTCTCAAGGCTCGGCGCCCTGCCAGAGCTAATTGCACTAAAAGAAAATAAAATCACCATCAATCCTCATCAACACTGGAAGTCAGAGGACAGAGCTAAACCTCATAACCCTCGGCGCTAAAATGCCTCTCTGGACTCCCTCCAGATGTGAGCCATCTGTTGTGTTCAGTCACTGAGGTGAGACCGGTCGTGTCTATCCAGACGGTGACATCACCCAGAAAAGAGACGGGGCCCAAATCCAGCGTTCAGGCATTTCATTAATAACCCCGCTGATCCGAGCCTTTCAGGCAGACCCTTGACGTGCACTAAGGTATCCCCCCCGGTGCACTTCATCAGTGTTATAAGTGTTTTCTGCCACGGGGATCCTAATGTGGCCAAGAGACCCTAAAACACCGGGGCTGCACTGCACCACAGACATGCTGCTTCCTTCACTCCTACGCTGGGAGGTTTCACATTTTATAGACTGGCATGGTATAAAGGCAAGGTTAAAACACAAATCTGACCTGCTTAAACCAGGATGAAGAATAAAAAGTACTTATGAGCACATATTTTACTTAATCTCTTCAGACGTCTAACCTAAATCTGACTTTTCATGTACGGAAATGCAAACAATGATGACAATGAAGACATTGTGCCTACTATTTCCTCTTCTAAAAGGAGGACAGGACTGTTATTGGACATATTTGCCAAAACAAGATCAACTTAAGGCCTCTGGTTGGGTGTCTGATTAAGACTCAGAGCAGTTTGGACAAACACTGTCAAACTTGTGGTGCAAAACAGATTGAGATTACAATAGCTGAACCTGTATTTACACCACTGATACATAAACCCACAAAGCGCTCGTAAATTAAGAAATTAAAATTTTATAACTTTGTATCACGCCGGCACAAATGACTGATAAACTGATAAACCCTTTTCAAAGGATTTAATAATAAACAAAGTCTTACAATCAGACTGGTGAATTCTTCGTGAAGTGAGGCGAGATCAATTCAGACAACTGAGACTACTCTCGTCTTTGGGGAAACGCGGACAATAAGTACACATGAGGTGATGGGAGACAGGTGGAAACAATGGGAGGAAATCAAGGGACCTGAAACGAGAGGAGAGTTAAGGATTTCAAAATAAAAGACAAGCCAGAACAGGAAATGAGCACAAGACAGACATGAAATTTAACAAACTTGACGAGACAAAATATTTTGGACACCTGCTGATTCAACAATAGCGCCTGCAAACTCTGTGTTGTGTCACAGTAAAAAACTTTTAATTGCAAGTTCAACTTTAATATTGTAACTAAATAATAACCCCCTTTTTCCTGTTTGAACCACAAACATTGCTTATTACAAGCACACCCTGCGTATAAACAGCCTGCTGCTGATACGAAGCCACATAATCCCTTTAAATACAGGGGAACTTTATTTAATGACTATAATGAACTCCGGCGTCCCGGAGTGGAACAGCACGGACACTAATCATGATTTCCACACATTAAAAACAAACAAAAAAAAGCTCTTTAGTTGCCTCTTAAAAAGGGGAGCAATCAAGCGTCCATCCATCGATCCTACAGGGGATCGACTCAAACTATTCGCACCAGTCAGCATGTAAATTAAACGAAATCAGCAGCGACTAAATAAGCCACGGGAGACAAAAGGTGCAAAGCCGCCAAGAAAAAGAAGTCTCTTAATGATGTGAATGTTGAGACAACAAATGCAGATGTGGGGATGAAATACGACGATCTACGAGAAGTTGAAGCGATGACGTGGCGGCTAAATCGGTCTGCTTCTCTTCACTTTAATTCAGAGACAATTTGAGGCCACTTGCCAAGTAATTTGGATAATGAAAGCTGCTCGCCCGGACAGGAAGTGAGCAGACAATAGAGAGAGCCTGATCCCACAACCGACGCCCAAACGGGGGTCTCATCCCCGAAGAGCGCTCTGGGAGAGGAGTGATGTCATCCTGACACACCCACCGAGACAGACACACACACACACACACAGTACATCACAGCTCTGTCTCGCTTAAGTAAATTCCACCGTCACACCCCACATCCCGAATCACTATCATTTACATTCCTCCTCAACACAAAGAGGTGAGCGGCGGGCGGGAGGATCCGGGGCGAGCGAGCAGCTGGATGCTCGTGATGGAAAGGGTGAGAGAGCAGCAGGAAGATAAGACAGGCGGGAGGAAAAAAAAGAGAGAGAGCAGGGAGGGAGGGAAAGAGGTAAAGAAAGGAAGAAAGAGGGTGAAAAGGAGGAACAACACTTCTAATAAAGTTTTTTTCACTGTGTAAAAAAAGTTGGCTTTGTAAAATGAAATGTTTAATTTCTCACGTTTACCTGGCAACCGTCGTATTGTGACGACTTTTTAAAGCAGTAAAATGTTTCCTCATAATCTTATAAACTGCTGTGTGTCCCTGCCCTCAAACACGTGGATCTGTTACTAAAACGAGACCTACTGATCCCATTTCATTGTGTCACTGATACCTGAAGCAATTTACATTTTGTTGGCCTTCTTAATTCACCTCTTGGTACTTTCTAACTTCCCTTGACTGTCTTTGGCATTAATCTTAATCCCTTCAGAACAACAACGACAGTACTTGTTAGTGGGATCAATCACTTGTGGCTTTGTACATGTTGACAATAAAAGAAATGTAATATCATCAGACATTTTGACTATATATATATATGATGATATGAATCATTTATGGAGTTGTTTGGGGTATATTAGTTTTGACATCCTGTTGAATTGACTTCATACAAACAGCAAAACACAACAATCATTTTATTTCCTGTAATCTGATCACACTTCTCAGGCGAATGTTTCAGATCGTCCGCCGTTTCTTTCTAATCGCTCTAATCCCCTCACATGTGAGCCATTATTTCTGAGAAATGATGTGTGTCATCTGAGGTCTTGCTCTTTCTGTAGGAGTGAGCAGAGCCAGAGCCGTTATGAGAGGGTTCAGATAAATGACGGATGAGGACATCTGGCGAGTTTCGTCAGGGGCGTGTTTGTCTGCAGAGAGACAGAGAGACTGTGGTGACACTGACAGAAAGGACCGGTAGAGATGGCGGGAAGAAGATAAATCTGTAAGAAGAAGATAAATCTGTAAGAAGAAGACAAATCTATAAGACGATAGAGGCATCAGGAGGTGATGGGAGATGAAAAAAGATATTAAGAGAGTGAATTCAATCTAATAGAGTCTACAAACTCTTATTTAAGATACTTAAAGAGTAAAACACCATAAATTTTAAGTCAAAGGAGAAGAAATATCAAATAAATTGTTCATTCATCATGTGAATGAGAAGTTGGGGAAACTTGGGAAAAAGTAGTGCAGGTCGTGGATGGTGGGCGAGAAAAGCAGATGCCTCCTCTGGAGACTCGAACTCCTTTTCTGGATCCATTCATGAAGAACTGGAGTTGCACAAGGAAAAACTTGACACCGGCTGCTTTTTTCACTCGGCTGAATTCAGCTTGTGTAAGAATCAAGTCCGAAAACGGGTCCAGCTCTCTCACACGGCCTTAAAATGCTTTGTTGTGTCGTACGCATGCCGGCAGTCACAGCTCTCTGCGGGGCATTTTGTGGGGGCAACTTCCCGCTGTCCTCTCCAAAAACCTCCACCAAAACGGAGGCAATTAAAAGAAGTTGGACTGAATTCTTACAGTTTTTCTGGAACCCCATCACTCGTTTGTTTTTCTTCGCCTTGACCTATTCTTCTTATCATCCACACGGGTTTGCATGCGTGTGTTTTCTGCTTGCAGCGAAGCTTTGGAAGCTTTTTATTGGTCATATCTGGTTCAATAGGTGCAGATTCAAGCCTCTCGATTTTTCTATTAATTGTAATTACTCAACTGCGGTTGATGTGTAGAAACTGTATTTTCCTTGAGATGTGAATGTGGAGATGAACTGGTGCCACAGACTACAAAACGATAAAGATGGAAGATCCTCGAAATGTGCTGAAATCATGAAAATGGGACACAATAACAAAACTTAATCGGCTGCTGATGTGAGGAACAAAAGTGTAAAGAATCACTGCCAACTCCAAAGCCAGAACAAGAAATCCTCTGGGCCAATTAAATTCCACATTTATAAACTGTGTTTTTCCCCCAAAAAGCACCAAGAGGCTGCTGACTACCTAAATACCAAAGTGAGCTCTCATGTCTGTTACGTAAAAATCTTGTCCTTTTCTTTTCTGAGCTGTCGCTTTAATCTGGCCCGTGTTGAAATAGCGATGCGATGACCCCTTCCAGTGCAGCAATTTGGGATTTTTTTCCCCCATTAATGCACTTGTGAAAGGATGACCAGATTAGGAAACTCATTTCCTGTGTTTAAAGATGCTGGACAGTGTTTGTAGATAAGTCAGAGAGTGAGTAAATGGGACAGATATCTGAGTAGGAGTTGGACAAACAGCTGATAGTTTCATCTGCTCTGGGCCTAATATTCAACAGACGTTTGTCCTCAGTAGTCATGACAAAGAAAGAGGAGAAGGGGGTAAAACTGAGAGCGATATCGGCTCAGAGAGACGAGCAAACTTCAAACATGCATTTCCCCAAAACTTCACTCCGCAGGCTGGTGGTCACACTGTAATCTTTACAGGCTGAACCAGCATTTAGAAACGTATGCGCCCCCTTAAACACAGCGCTCTGCAGCTGAAGGCTTTGAAGTGCAGTTATCTCAAACTGCATAAATACAACTCCTGTTTTGGTGTGGGCTCAGGGGCTGATTAGGTGAGGCTGTTTATGTGAGGTGCATGTGAAAATACAGCAGCCGTAGCTCAAACAAGAAGATTTACAGGTAGATCTACGGGCACAAAGGTGTGAGAAATGGCAGGCTTTACGACTTGACAACCTGAGAGAGCTCAGCTCCTTGAAATCTGATTAGAGAGCCGCTCTTGTACGCCCTCCACGGACTGTTTGAGATCAATGCTAATCCATCGGGAAACCATCAAAGGGTCTCTGGAGGCAGATCCACCCTGCTCACCTGACAGCTGGACAGATTAGAGCGTGCATATGTGTGTGTGTGTGTGTGTGTGTATCACTTCCCTTCTTCCTGTGAATTTACTGCCAAGTTACAAGATCCATGCTCTATTGTTTATCTGCTGTCATTGTTGGAGCAGGGCGTGAAGCCCAATGGAATCACCACCACGTACTTGTGGGAGTTTAATAGCGGGGGCTCGGCTCTGAAGCTCAAATTGCTTTAATGCATAGATACTGCAGGTCAGGGACTCCCAACAAGGGGCACTTAATGTCCAGACGGCACTTCTGAAGTCTCTCGGGGGCAAAAAGAAAGACTAGAGCTGTGCTAATTTGGAAAAATACAAGCTGTGATTCAACAAAAGCAAAATATATCCATGATATATGACACATTTCCCACCATCCTGAATCAACTCACAGTTATGAGTGTGTAAAAATGAATCACTGGACATTTTTTTAAACAACTGCATGTAATTAATACTGTTAAATAACCACAAAGGCATGCTTGGGAATCTCTGCTGTAGAGAGCGTACTTCATCGAGGTGTTAACAGTTAAACATGCCAAATAAAATACCACAGCCACATAAATCATAACAAATGTCTGACAAAATATTGTGTAAAATATCAAATATAATTCGACTTTTTTGTCAGAAATAAATGTTCTTTGTATTTTGCAATGAAAAAGAGAAGATGCTACTTCCCTTGAAAGTCGCTGTTCAGTTTCTGCTTGTTTCTATTTGCCGTCTCCTAGAAATTATGTTTACACGGTGCAAGGTTTTATTCCCAATTACACTGTGGGGGGAAGACATGATTGCAACAAAAAGCACTTTGGTTAAGGTTCGTAAAGATCGTGGTTTTGGTGTCTCACGTCGCTGCAGACATTTTCTCTGTATTAAACCAAGATGGGGATGTTTCTTTAACTTTAATCAAACATAACTGCAAAAATATTTACTAATTCTGCAGCAAACAAACTGAAATTTTATTGCAAGATATGAAATATGTTGATCCTTCACAGCGCTCCGGGGCCTTTGAAATCCACCACGACTGTGCAAACAGCGATCGGAACATCCTCCTTAAGTGTTTGCCATTTACATCAAAGTCCAAAGTGCTGCAGGGGTAATGATTATCAGCTGTACCAATTGAGGGCAGCAGACACACGCCTGCCCCGCCGACGGCACACACACAAACACGTGTACGCACCTCTGTGACTTTCTCACCACGAGCGCGAGCCTTTGTCGGGCAGAAATTACAGCCTGTCCATCTGGCCCTTCCCTTCAATCTGAAGCTGCGAGATTGATTCCTGCCTATAATCTTATATCGCTGCTCGGCGAGGTGACGTGTTTCATTCGTCGTGCAGGGAACTATTTGTTCCTATCGCTGGAGGCTGGAAAGAACAACAAGATTATTCTATCAAGAGCAAAGGAAAAATGGACTGTGATGAGCCTTTACCACTGAAAAATAGTTTGTCTCAATTATTCAAAGCACATTTTTAAAGAAGAATAGTTTTTATCGATGTTATGTTGCTGTTTATGCAGTAGAAATTGGACATGGTGTATTCGGGACATTTCAAGCTACATAGGAGGAGTTATCAGTCCATTTTCTATGTTTTCTACAAGGTTGCATGGATTTTTTAATCTTTCTGAGAACAACACAAATAAGAAAGAAGAGCTTTCTATAGAGGTTACGTGAGACTGTGAAATCGCCGTTATGTAACAGTGAAAGTGAGTCATGGCCGCAGGTACAGACGCTCAGCAGTAAAGCGCACATGTGTTTGGATTTCACTCTCTGGGACTCAAGTTAAACGTCCTGTTAGCATAAAGAGAAAACTTATATGAAGAAAAATGCAGAAAGTGTCTGAAGAAGAAAAAAAACCCAAATAAATTCTTTTTTTTTTGCCCTATTAAGTGTGAAGTAAATATGACTTTACTGCCAACAAACCTCCCTGAGGGTTACAGCTGGCGCGGGGGTGAAAGGTCAAGGTCGACCCCTCAAACTCACTTTTCATGACAAAGACAGACACGAGAAAACAGGCTTGTATGAACACTTTGTGCCAGGGATGAACATAGAGAGCACTGAGGAAAAACTGCATCAACAGTATGAAAAAAGAAGATTATTAGTGAAATCAGGTTAATCAAGAAGGATGAATCAAGCCCACCTCCGACTGTTTACGACGAACACTTACAACTATTTGGACTGTACAACATGTCATCACAACAACGAACAAAAGGTCTTTAGCCAGAGAAAACGGCCATAAAAACAGATTCTGGCCATAAAAGGCCAGCAAACGTCCACAAGAGGGTTTTTTAGCCTGGCAATCAAAAACACGTTCCATTTTAACAGCGAAGCCCACGCTGAGATCAGAAACAAGAGACAGACAGGGGGAAAAGGAAAAGACAGAGGAGAGGTGGTGGACAAAGACTGTGAAGGAGAAAGAGGGAAGACAAGCGAGGGGGACAAAGGGATAAACAAACAAAAAAGAAAAGGAATGTGGAGTCGAAGTCCTGGGTGGATAAAACGAGTGAAAGAATCCCAGTGAGAGATAGAAAAAGAGAGAGGGGGAAAAGGGAGGGAGACATGTGGGTTTGATTACAAGCCGATGATGTCATGCATGTATGTCAGGTAATCTGGCCCCGGGCTGTGTGTATCGCGCGAGCATGTGTGTGTCAGACGGCGCGGGGCAAGACCGGGCCTCGCAGCAGAAAGCAAACACAAAAATCACACCGAGCGGAGAGGGTGAGTGTGCGTCTCCGTCTCGGATGCCGTCTGGTTCGGACAGCTGAGCAGATCCTGATCTCTCTCACTCACACACTCACACACACACACACACACACACACACACACACACACACACACACACACACACACACACACACACACA
>JBAJHX010000011.1:10065000-10083173 GCA_037176925.1 Amniataba percoides | reverse complement strand
AGACTCCACTGCTGAGAAGAGACCCGCCCTACCACACTTACATCATGGCCCACAACCCGAGTGTACATGTGGAATTAGTGATCCCTGAGAGTGCGTGTTTGTGTGTGTGGGGGGATTTCTGTATAAACTCTGTGGAACTGTAATTGCCTTCAGAAGCTGGGGGAATTCCTTTAAATGTATAAGAAAAGAAAATGGGGAGGGTAGGTGGCGGTGGTTTTGGTAAAGGGGGAGGAGGGTTGGTAGTAGAGGAACCCCTTAATTAAAGGATTGTTCCATGCCAGTGGCCCATCTGTGTGGAAATGCCTGGCAGCTGCATGCACACACAGCAGTCATAATACACCCCCCCACCCCATCCCTCGGGGGCCATAGGCACTCTGGCCTGGTGATGTATGCATGTGCCAGACGTACTGACCCCAGCTATGCACCATAATCCAACAACACACGTGCAATGATTTGAATAATTTGCGTTTTGGAAGTATAAAAAACACATTTTCTCTCATTTCTAATTGATTTTTTTTCTTTGCTTTGCTTCTTGTTTTCTATCACGGTGAAATTTCAGCAGTAATTGATTTAAAAAAAGCATTTAAAGCGCTACAGACGATCCACAAGTGTTCCTCATTTCAAGCTAAAAGTTTCTGTCTGATGAAAGACGCTCTGAGACAACTGCAATGTATTTCTGCTGAGCAACAGTGAATTCATCGAGGAGCATCATTATATTCCTCTTACAGTATTGCTCATCTTATCTGGTGAATCATTTTAAGAGGTCTACATCAACATCTGGCTGCGTGTCAGTCTTTTTTTTTCCCATTATTTCCCAGAGGACTTAATAGACCATATGACACACTCTCAAATACTGTGGAAACTTTTGGAAATTCACTGATTGTTAAACTCAAGGTCCAATATTTACAGCAGTAACGCAGGTCTCCAAACCATAGGAGAATTAGTTGGCAACGAGGGAACAAAAAAAATATAACCACAGGTATTTCAGACTACCAACCTGAGAGAGTTAAAGTAATGTTTTTTATGATGTGTTAAATTTTCCATGACATTAAAACTTAAGGCCTCCTCAGAAATGCAGGGAAAATAACAGTGTTTATGATGTGTCAGTGCTTGGAGAAGTGGGCCCAATCTGTAATGACAGTGGGGGTGTCGAGTTTCTTTAGCAACTTTCATACATAATATATGCAAAGAAAAAAGATTTTATGTTTATGTTGATATAAGATTCCCTTGAAAGTTCATTAGAATAAGTGAAAACATAAATAAATTGCAGAGTCAGCTAATAGGAAAGCAACTGCAGTGTGAAAATAATCATCTAAACATCTTTCTTTCAATAACTAACATTTACTGAAATGTTTTAAACGAGAAATTTCTCAATTTTTATCTACACTCTTTATGCAAATTCTATATTTGCTGGCTTGAAGATCATGTTTGCTTTGCTTTTTTATTTTCTACAGATTGAAGCTGTTAATTGATCAAGAAAAGGCCTACCAGGAAAGAAAGGACGAAGACAACAACAAAAAGGTCACAAGCCTGAAGGAGGAGCTGACAAAACTCAAGTCCTTTGCGTTGATGGTTGTGGATGAACAGCAGCGTCTCACCGAGCAGCTGAATCAACAAACAGCGAAGGTCCAAGAACTGAGCGCGAGTGCTTCCCAAGCCCAGGAGGAGCTGAGCTCAGCTAATGACCGTCTGCAGGAAGAGGAGCAAAAGGTCTTTCGCTTGGAGGCTGAGCTGCGTGACCAAACCGCTCGATATCATCAGGAACAAGACGCCATGACTGCCAAATTGACAAGCGAGGATGCCCAAAACAGGCAGCTGCGCCAGAAACTGTCGACTCTCAGCAGGCAGCTCGACGAGCTGGAGGAGACCAACAAGACTTTGCGCAGAGCTGAAGAGGAACTGCAGGAGCTGAGGGACAAAATTAGCCGTGGCGAGTGTGGAAACTCCAGCCTCATGTCTGAGCTTGAAGAGTTACGGAAAAGGGTACTTGAAATGGAGGGAAAGGATGAAGAGCTGATCAGGATGGAGGACCACTGCAGGGACCTCAACAAGAAACTGGAGAAGGAAGCCAGTCAGAGCCGGAGCCTGAAAGCAGAAGTCGATAAACTGAACCACCGAATCATGGACTTAGAGAAATTAGAGGACGCGTTCAGCAAGAGCAAACAAGAATGCAGTTCGCTCAAAAGCAACCTGGAGAAGGAGAGAACGGTGTCAAAGGTTTTGACCAGCGAGCTTGAAGTCTTGAAAGTCAGAGTCAAAGAACTGGAGGCTGCTGAGAGCCAGCTGGGAAAGACAGAGCTGACGCTGAAGGAAGATCTAACCAAGTTAAAGACTCTGACAGTCATGCTGGTGGATGAGAGGAAGGCAATGGCAGAGAAGCTGAAGCAAATGGAGAACAAGGTCCAGAACAGCACTGGCAAACTTCAGGCTGAGCAGGACAAAGTTACGTCGGTCACGGAGAAGCTCATTGAGGAGAGCAAGAAAGCACTGAGGTCAAAGGCCGAGCTGGAGGAGAAAATGTGCAGCGCTACAAAGGAAAGGGATGATTTGAAGGCCAGGCTGAGGGCTGAGGAGGAAAAGAGCAATGATTTGGAGTCTAAGATCAATATGATGAAGAAAAGGTTGCAGTCGCTTGAGACCATAGAGAGAGAACACCTGAGAAACAAAGCTAAAGAGGAGCACATCAAAACGCCCATCGCTAACCGCTTCCAACAAGAGGACAACAAAGTAAAGGATCTGACGCAGGAGGTTGAACGCCTCAGACGCAAATTAAAGGACATGAAGGTGGTGGAGGGGGACCTCTTAAAAACAGAGGAGTTTGAATCACTGGAGAAAAGATTCACCAACGAGCAAGAGAAGGCAAAAACACTGATGGAGGAGCTGGAAATATCCAGAAAAGAATTGTCAAAGTACCAACTGGCTGAAAAGAAAGAGTGCAACCAAGAGCACGTTCTTTATAAACGCTTGAAGGAGGAGGAAGCAAAGTCTAGTCACTTGACCAGAGAGGTAGCAGCTCTGAAGGAGAAGATCCATGAATACATGGGAACAGAGGAGTCCATTTGCCGCATGAAGACTGACCACTCCACACTGCAAAGAAAACTGACCCAGCAGGAGGTCAGAAACAAAGAACTGGCCAGAGAAATGGAGACACTCACGAGAGAGCTTGAGAGATACAGGCGCTTCAGCAAAAGTCTTCGCCCCGGCATGAATGGGAGGCGCTTCTCAGACCTTCATGTTTCCACCAAGGAGGTTCAGACAGAGCCTCTTGACCTCATGTCTCCCAACTGTAAGACGGTTGCACCACTGGAGCGTGCTGTCGTGAACGGGAAGCTGTACGACGAGAGCGAACCTGAAGATAACGCAAACTACAGCAACGAGCTGCAGCTCACCAAGTGCAGCCCCTCGCTTATCAATAATGTAAATAATCTAAACAACAACATGAGAAGGGCACGAGTCCCGTTCCTAAAAAACAAAGACACCCCGCATCAGGTGAACGGTAAAGTGCAACCTCGGCAGAACGGCAACCACGTCCAGCCTGGAGATGTTGTCTTGACCCACAGCCCCGGGCAGCCTCTGCACATTAAAGTGACTCCTGACCACGGACATAACACAGCGACGCTAGAAATCACCAGCCCGACCACAGAAAACACCCAGTCATTCACCAGCACTGCCGTCATACCCACAAGCGGAGGTCCACCCAAACAGAGAATTACCATCATCCAGAACGCTTCCATATCCCCGACTGCGAAATCCATTTCCCCAACGACAAAATCCAAAGGTTCTCCAATATCTGACGAACCGTGCTCACCGGACAGGGCCCTGTCACCGTTCACTATGGCGACGTACTCGAGAGCAATGACTCCAGACTCTTGTGGCTCCGTCACACCGGACAGAGCGATGTCACCCATACAAATCGTGTCGGTCACGACGGGCACCCCGGACCGCTCCCTCTCCACGGATCCAGTAGAGGTCGTTGGAGGTCACGCCGTCTTCCGCGTGACCCCGGAAAGGCAAACCAGCTGGCAGGTCCAGAGGTCCAACAGCTCTGGGCCAAACGTCATCACCACAGAGGACAACAAAATCCACATTCACTTAGGGAGCCCCTTCATTCAGAGCATCAGCACCCCGACGCAAACACTGAGTCCGTGCAGCACACCCGGACTGCAGGAGCAAAGGACTCAGGTGCTCTCAAACTGCAGCACTCCTACTGCCAAAGGCAACAGCAAAATCACAAGTAGCATCATGATTAAGCCCACCTCCACCCCAATCCAAAGGCCATCACAAATTACAGTAAGTAATGCCTACGACTGACCTGATAACCCCCCAAACTCTCCATCCCATCCTTTGTTACTGAAACCCGCCCATGAATCCCAATTCAACATATAGAGCGTTATATCCCGACTCTATACCCTGATACATTTACATGTCTGTTTTACTTGATTTATGAGCTTAAACTGGGGTTTGAATGTTTTCCTTTTCATTTTGGTTGGTTTGCTTGGTTCTGTGTGAAACAATTGTTTGCCTGCATGAGAAAACAATACCATTTGACAGCACTAGAAAATTTGATTTAATCTGACATAACACCAGGTTTTTAACTTATGTGCACTTACTGTATTGTACTCAGTGGCTAATTTGCCATGTAGTCAGACTATTCACACTGATGTATCATACCAGTTTTTATACTTCATATTACACATACTGCATTATGATTAAGTTGTTTGGTTTTATGAAAATTAAAGTGTGCAAAAAAAGAATTGTTATGTTTTATAGTTTGTCATCCATGCTTGCCAAATTCATTTATTCACTAAATCCAGCATGTTTTGAATGTGTAAAATTAAAAGTAATCTAAGGAAAATGCGATTAGATTGAAATCAGGTGTTTGATTTGTTTTTTTGGTGCATGCACAGTAACTTTTGAACTCGTGTGTAGTCAAAAGACTACGATTCACTTTCTCAGATTTGAAACATGAAGACTGTCAACAACTTTGTTAGACCTAATTAAATAATACCCAAGTGGAAAACCTTTGTGCTCATACTTAACCAGATTAAAAGACAGAGATCCTTCTGGGATTCTCACATGTGTTTGCTTGCATGAGTTAAAATCATAGGCTGATGTCATAGTTTCTCCTTACATCCAGAGCACAGAAACCCAGTGACCGAGAATGAAAACCAGCGTGATGTGAACTTGGACTTTTCCTCAGTGATACAACGGAAACTTTGTTTGAAACCTTGAAACCTCAGAGTGGTGAATCTATTTTAACAGTGCAAGTTTTTGCAGTTACTGACTCTTACAGTACATATTACTGAAACATAGTTACAGTTAAATGAACCGTGAAGACATTAAACATTTAAAACGTTCAATTATCTTCTTGCTTGAATGCACCAGAAAATGAGAAGTGTGAACATTAAACTTAATGATAAAATGTAAAATGCATGTCAGGTTTCTAGAAAGTGTTTAAAAAAAAACACATATAGAGAAATTAGTCCCTCTGTGGTCCTCAATGACCATAATAACATCCTCAAACAAGACACTTTACCAAAATCAAGAGAAAATCTGCTCTTTTTTACCCTTTTCTGAGAGCGCTCCTACTGAAAATCACACCCAGGAAACTGCAAACATCGAAAAGCCCCTTCAAAAAACCTGATACAATTTCTAATGTACTTGCTGATAGCTTAACCTCAGTTGTCTTTTCGCAGAGTCTCACTTGGCTCGCTGTTCACTGGAGAGTAACCCAAAACGTCCGTTTTATTTTGTTTTCTCCCACGAATCATGTCCTTTGAAATGAGTCATCAGTACATCTTACAAATGTTTCTCCATGTATATGCATTCTTCTACATGTGGTTTCAAGCGCCCACAGTGGAAACGTTACCACATATGTTCATTTAAATTAAATCTGCGCCGAAGGTCAGAGCAAGATGATGGAGGCTGAAAGAAAAGAATTGAAGGGATGTGGGAGAAGAAGAGAGAGATGAGAAACATCAGGGAGGATGTGGGATGGTTTTACTGTTGTGGTACATTTATTAATAAGATGTCTCAATACAAAAAAATACATATTAAAGTGAGAATAACTGACAAATTGCAGTAGTTTATTAAATATGTACTGTAGCGGTGCATTTCAGATGAGTTCATTGTGCTTTATCTCAGTTTTCCAGATGGATTAGCTGCTTTTCAAAGAATGGGTGCAGAGTTGGTTTATATATGCTCTGTATGAATCTGGTATCTGGGGATTATATGTGAATTTACAGAAGCTTAAGTCCTGTTGGTTCAGTATATCAACAAAGGGTAGTGTTCTTTCCTACATACTCATCCAAAATGTGCAAGATCGAGCCCGTATAGTGAGTAAATGAACAATGGTGGCACCGGACTTTCCAAATTGTCTCCAGGCTCAATTAAATGTGGCAGAGAAGAAGCAGCCACATTTGAGGGTAATTGTTGTCAAAAAACATAATCCAGGGTAAAAATACGGATTTGCATCCACCCATCCTCCGTTCCTAAACTATTAAATTTTCCAAAAATCACAGACAGGAGCTTGAATTCGATGTAACATTAGTCTTTAATAGACGGGTGTGTTTGTGGTGAGAGCTGATAAATTCTTCAAAATGCGAAAAGCATCTATACTGAGTCGTCAGTGTCATTTAGATGGAGCAAGACAACTGTTGCAGGAAAGTGCCAAACCTAACCCAAACACACACACACACACACACACACAAACCAGTGTGACAACAAGGAGATGATTAAATCAAGCATTAAATTAAATGAGTGTGAAGGAGCGCAGCTGGAGAAACCGGATCCAAAGCAGTCTGGGCGCAATGAAATGATGCAGAGGCTACACAAGATGCTATTCATTAGACCACTACTTGAGAAAGCATCCAGCAGCTGGGACGGCTGTCTGCGACCTCAATTACCCCCTGACTCACTTTACTTTACTCGATTCATAAGCTGCAGCCGAGGAAGACAGATCTGCAAATGGTATCCCTGCCAGACTGATAAAATGAGTATCAAGTGACCCGCCTGGAAGCCAAAGGGTATTTTGTTGAAAAGCCTGCAGCGATGCTTCTGTTGGCCGTAATCACACTAAAGTCATAACGATACTGCTGATTAACAGCTGCATTTTTGGGGGTGAAATAAAACATCAAAAACACCAAACATCCTGATGAAATTTTAAACAATCAGCTACCGATGTGACTCCAACGCAGCCAAGACGAGTCTAATCACCGCACAGCACGCCAGAAAGACAAGTTTGTGTATGTCGCTGCCGGCGAGAGCGGATTTCCTCGTTTTTAGCCCACGGCGTTTATAATCGCAGAGGAATTTGCTCACCTTGACCGGCAGGCTCAATAAAACCAGGGAGGACAATAAACAGCAGTATGGGGGCTTTCTCTAAACAAAAGACTTCATACTGCGTGTGAGTGCAAGAGGAGGGTAGACGTTGTGAAAGTAGTCTCTCTCACACACCAAAACAAACCCCGTGTTTGGTTGCCGTGGAGACAGCCGGGCCGGTATTGCAGAGCACGGGGCAGAGGAAGTACTTAGTTGAACTCCTGCTGCACCGCTGATATACGAGGGAACAAAGCCGCACATTAAGGCCTCTTTCCATGTAAAATCAACAGCACTCCCATGACGTGGAGCCCGTACAGATTTTCTGGCCCATTAGCTCTGCTCAGGCATAGGCTCTACTTATTCTGAAATTTATACCCCATATGAATATTTAGGGATGTAGTTCACTGCAGATTTTTGTTAATTCTCAAAACCTCGAGCCACGCATGAACATATCCAAGAATCCACTTTTTCTCGAGTCACAGCGAGAGCTTTGGTATTCAGCTGCTTCGCTCGAGAGTCAAGTCCGTGGGTGTGATGAAACTCATGGAAACACTGAAAAGTTTCATTTTCATTGAGCTGCAGAAATGTGACACATTTGAGTCAAAGAGTTAGCTCCAATTTCTGCCTCTAGTTAAAAAAAAGTCTGTTGCAAAATGCCCTTTTGTTTCAAACAGACATCTAAAAATGCTGCAGTAATTTTAATCAGACTTGATTATTTGAGGTTTTGTGCAAGGGCAACCACATTATGCATAATGCAATTACCTTTTGCAAATGTAGGAGATGAAGAAAAGGAAAAAAACAAGCTGTGACAATGTGATTGAAAATGACACTACGTGTGCCAATTCCATCCCCTGATAACTTTGAAGAAAATAATTGCCCTGCGAGTGATTTAGTATGTGGAGCAGACAAACTGAGCTTGAAAAGGAGCCGAGAGACTCAAACATCTGACTGCTCAATGTGTCTTAAATGTCTGATTTTAAGAGCTAATTCAGAAACATGGGAACACAAATACACTATCAAAACACAAAATAATATGACAAATATCTGCTATCACTTCACGTATGAGCTGTTTCTATTCATCACTGCATCCTGCTTATGAATTTGTACACAAAACATACTGGAAATGAACAAGGAGTTTATACATCTCAGCAAACTGCTGCTGACATTGCCCATAATCGTGGAAACATCTTATCAGAGTCACTGTAAACAGGATATGGTCTCTACTGTACAAGGGCCGGTCCAGAAGTGATGTGCCTCAGTATCCTGGCACGTTGCAGCACACGTAAACACACTGATTAAAAAAACGACTGCACAGTAAGCGGAGCAGTAAGTTGTTTAAGAATCTGGGAAATGTGATGTTTCCCATGATATCTCTCTTTCTTGTTTGCAGACTGCACTTGCAAAAACTAAACACTGGTTTCCAAGCAACAAACTCACACTGTTGTTAATAATGGAGAAACTGGGACTCTATTAGGAAGAACAGTGAAAATGTTTTTCATGGACAAGACAGCAGTCTCTACTGTGAGGAGTTTTTCTTGGGAGGGCGAGGTAGAAAATTGAAAGAAAACATTTCTAAGGCTGCAACTAATGATGTTCATTATCAATTCATCTTCCAGCTACTTTCTCAGTTAGTCAAGGAATCGATGAAAAACATCAGAAAATTGTGAAAAATCGCCTCCATTATCAAAGCATCTGCTGATTATTTGTCTTTTCAGTGACTAATTACACTTTGCACGTTGTCTGAATTGAAAATGTGCAAAAAATATAAAACTGAGAAAGTAAATATGGTTGTTTGAAATGTACATCGTGTGAAACTCAACATGTACGAATATGCAACACTGCTGAAAGGATGTCACGTCTGGAAACGTTCAACTATTAAGGACAAAGCCAAAGTGCATGCAGGAAACAACAACACACTGTCCATAAAATATGATTTGATATCATCTAGTGGTCATTATCAGTATTGCATCTGATCTTGTTTGAGCTACTGGAAGCTCTCCTGCATGCAACCCTCTGCTGTGTATCCCATCTTCACTTGCTTCATTTGTTTTTTTGCTGCACGTCTTGCAGTCTTCTCCACTCAGACTTCACTGTGTGTGTGTTTTTCCTCACAGATACCTCTAGAAGCATTCCGACGTCCAGGACCGACGAGGATCCCCAAACCGAAGGGCTACACCCCCCAAAAAGGGACAAACGTGGGACTGCAGAACAAGACTCAGCCGCCGCAGACTCACCCGGCCACGGCCAAAGAGCAGCCGACACACACACCTGCAGCGCACAACAACAACAACAACCCACACCTGGCGAACCGCAGACTGTGATTTAACATATTTCTTTTGGTCACAAGAAAGCAGGTCAGCTTCTGGGATGTTACAAATAAAAACTCTGTACAGTAGAATTAAAATAAAGTAGTGCTTTACTCTTTTTAAATCTAAATAACTACTCGATCCCCATCTGTGGTGCTCTGAAGACTGCAAAATGATTTCTGTATCAATATGTACACACTGTATTAGCCGTAAATTAATGTATAAAACATTTTAGAAGGTAGCTGCTGCAATTTCATATTAACTGCCACAGATTTGTGTGAAGATGTCACAGTGATGATCATAAATTAAAGAGAGTAACACTCGAACATTCAGTATGTTAAATGGTTATGTTGTCAAAAGAAAATTAATGTTTTTTTGTCCTTGTTGGTCTTTCATCACATTATCAGGACGCAGCCATTTATCTGTTAGTAGGGTTGAAAAACGTGGATATTTTTTAAATAAGTGGCAATAATGTACATAAGTGTATAAGTGACGTGTTGTAATGCAGCTCCTTCATAGTGATTCTCTTTAAAATGTGACATTTGTGTTATTTTTGGTTATCAATAAAGACTTTTTATACCTGAAACAAAAGTAATCTATGTGCTCTGATTATTCATCCATCACGGGTGGGATGAAAAGGACTAAAATAAAAATAAGCCCAGTAAATTTTCAGTTTACAGCAAGTATGTATAAAGTATTTTGCTCACACAAAAGACAGGATTGAGATACTGTGCATAAATCGACTCATAAAAACGCCAGATATTATCGATATTGAAATATATTTTTACAAGGAGTCAAAAGTGCTGACACCGTGTCAACACTGTTTTCGGCCACGTGTGCAGCATCAGGAAGTTGTACATGTAGAAATTTAGATGCTTCACCTTCCTGACTGAAGCAGGATTGGGCAAAAATGATGATGAAATAGAAAACTTGATAACATCCAAATACAAAAAAATGACCATATTGCATTGTGTTGTTGAATACTTCTGAAAATACTTTTAAGGCGGATGTGAGACACCATCAGAAGTGTTTTTCATGATATTATATCAGGGAAAAGTTACTGCCTTTTTAAACTTTTTTGTCCTAAAGAGGATGAACAGTGTTGTCCAAACCTGCTCTTCCTGTCGAGTCGTCACTGATGTCCCGTCAGAGCCGAGGTTACGGCTGAACGCAGCGCAGACAGGAAGTGCTCTCTCTCGTCGCCTCTTTCTGTGGCGCACACCCAGGAACGACAAGGCCCCTCCAGCACGAAGGCGTGACTCACATCTACAGAGAAACACATTAACACCCCCAGCAGCTTCAGCGTATATTGTACTCTTTATACGGTAAAAACTCACAGCGAGTGTGTGTGATCTCTCTGACAGCCAGGCAGGACAGAGCCACAGAGGCCAGGAAGGTGTGTGTGCTCCGGTGAGCCAGCGTGAAAGGTGTGTGATGAACATTTCGCCGCGTCAACACCAAAGCGTCGTTGAACAGGAACAGGCCGACGTCACACACCTGCTCATAGGTCCTAAACACGGAGATAACACACACACACACACACACAGTTAAGTGCTTCAACAGTACTGCAATATTAAAAAACACACAAAATCAACTCTGACTATGAAGATATTGAATATGAAGTTTGATTTATTAAACAGCTACGAGGTGAGAGAACATTTCTGGATATAAACTGATAGAAACCACATCTCATCAGCAGGAGCAGGAATAATTTGTTTTTACCTGAGCGACTCGGGAATCCGTTCATCTGGACTCCTGAGCAGCGCAGCGTCCTGTGTGATCAGCAGCTGCCTGTTTCCTTCACTGAGGTTCTGCACACACATGCACGACACACACCATATTCACGCAAGGACACTTTGGTATGTTTTATATGTGTTATGTTACTGTTGAGTGAGTTTTTACAGGACAGCCTTGGATCATCTGCTGTGTTTCCTCCATCAGCGAGTCTCTCTCTGAGTTTCGCTTTAACTGAAACAGAAGAAATAATTTTGAATAAATCTGAACACAGAAAAGCTGCAGATCCCACATTTTAAAACGAGGTCTGTGTGTGTGCTGCACCTTCTGCACGAACTCTCTGACTCGCAGCAGGGTGTCGAGGGCGGAGGAGAGGTGTGTGTGGTCGGGGTGTCCGGGGTGTGTGTGCAGGCAGAGAGCCTGAAGCAGAGTCACGTACTCTTTTATTCTCCACAGCGGACACAGCAGCAGCTCCTGGAGGCTTCACCGACACACACATACAAACACAGTCACATTTATTCAGAGTTTTTTAGCATCAGGTTTGGATAAGTGTGTGTGTGTGTGTGTGCGCGGTTACCTCAGCATGTGAGTGGAAAGAGTTCGGTCTGCTCTCTTCAGGAAAGCTCGAAACGGAGGCTTCGTTTCTCTGCACTGACACACACACACAAACATTTGCTTATAATAAATGATAGCTTTCACTGAATTAAGCAGGTCTACTGTGAGCTTATTATTACACTTGGTATCTGTTATAATGACTCTAGTTCACAGTATGTCTGTCTTAGTTTGAGGTTACTTATAAATGATGGCTTGACCTCACCTTGTCGATGGTGCAGAGCGCGGTGGTGTAGTTGTTCAGATAGTTGGTGTAGACTCGGAGCTTTGAGCACAGTTTTACTAACACGTCTCCGACACACTGCTCTGCTCCCCACTGCTGCAGCCGGGCCTGTAAATCCTCCTCAAACGCTCTGCGACAAACACACACACACACACCTGTCATGTCGTGTTCACTCAAAGAGGAGCAAACAATAAAAAAATGTGTGTGTGTGTACCTGTTGAGCTCCAGTATTTGAGTGACAGGGCTGAGGATGATCTGGATGTCGGCGTAGCTGAGGATGGCTCTGTTTGAGTTCAGAGCCGCAGTGAGAGGCTCCGTGTAAACCTGCACAGAAAACCAACAGGTATCAGTTCAACACATCGATATTCTAATATCTAATAAAATAAACACTGACGTGAACTTTGTCTGCACCTAAATGGACAAACAATAATCCAGATTCTGATAAAAAAGGTTTAAAAAATAGGCCATGCAGCTGCAGACACATGATTTATTCTATATCTGAAACACCTATTCAAAAAATATTAAATCAACTCCCCATAGCTTGTGGAAAAGGTCCAAGTCCTATCAGTTATCAGTGGCTGTTTTTTGGACCTGACTGTGCGGTGTTACCTAATATTTTTCAGCTTCAGAGGAAATATTTCTGAGGCTGATTAGACTCTGAGTAAAGTGGGACTGCACCTGAAACAATGGCCTCTCAGCGGCCGAGCGTGTGATAGTGTTACTAAATCTCCTGGGTGTCAGAGAGTGTAAATGTTTTTCTGTTTTTAACGCTACCAATCGTCGAGTCCGGAAATGGAAGCTGCACCTTCAGCACGGCGCCAAGTCTCCCCAGATAAACGCGCTCGCTGTGGTGCAGCTCTCTGGCAACGACGCCTCTCCAGTCCAACGCCTGAAGACACAAACAAAGCTGAAAAATGTTCCACCTTCTCTGAAGGGACAGGTTCGACGTATGCACACCTGTGGCAGACTGTGGCTCCTCTGTGAGGTGTGTGATAAAGAAGAGAAATCATCTTCATTTCTATACTTCTCTCCCTCCTTCTCCTCACTCCATCTCTGCAGGAAGGCAGCAAGAAACTCCAAAGGTCTGGTCTGAAGATGTAAAAGGCCACATGTAATCATATGTACTTCCTCTAAAGTTGCATATAGAAGTGAATATTAAGTAGCTCTGTTTTATTTGTGTATTTAAAAAAACTTTTACATGAATTCCCACCTCTTCCTGTCTTGAGAGAGCTGTGAGTCCTTCAGTCAGAGCCTCATTTAGGTCTTTGGACACACAAAGATCCTCCAGGCGGATTTTCTCCCACAGAAAATGACCTGTAAACGTATCATCAGGTCCCTCATAAACTTTACAGGAGTATGCAGGCATTTGTTTAAACCTGCCGTTTTACCCACCCAGAGCTCGGCCCCGGGCCTGGAGGCTTGTCCGCTGTAGCTGTGGCCCCAGGCGGCCCCTCAGCTCCTCCAGACTCTCCTCCATCCACTGAGCCTGCAGGCACCAGCCCTGCAGCACATCGTCGCACACGAACTGCAGCGCCGGCTGCTGGTTCGAGAGTCCGGTGCTGCCATCAGACCACTCGCTCAGGACTGAGAGGGAGGTTGGAAAAACACTGTTTATGGCTTTGATGTGATGCATAACAGGCATTTCACACTTGGTAACAGGTAGAGGACTGAAAAATGAAACCTAAGTTAAAATATTGTCAAGATTAAAGTTGTAATCTTTAACGAGCCGTCAGTTTTCTTGTTTCATAGACACATTTTTGACAAGTTGAGCGTGATGACAAACTTGTACATTACATTTCCTGTAGATTTTTTCACAATAAAAGCCATCTCCTGCTTTATGACTGAAGATTTAAATTGTGAAACAGCTGCAGTTGCAATCTTTTATTTGTATTAGCAACAAATTAATGCAGCTCTGAATTGTCATAAAGCATGTGATGATTTTAATGCTGCAGTTTGAAGCCAGCTGACTTCTCAAATGTCATGTCACTTGCTGAAATACATTTTAGGTGTGTTAATGGTATTTTTGAGGTCACACAGAGCGTACACATCTAAACAAGGAGCTCTTGACAAACATTTTTTCTGCTGAAGTTTCTCAGCCGAGTCGGTCTTTTATCGAGTGACTCACTGTTCTGAAAACTTCCGGTGGCGAGACCCATCGGCGCCCGAACATCCAGACCAGTCAGAGAAGAGAGAGTCTGGATGAGAGCCACCCCCGATTCTGAAGGAGAGAGCAAAGAGATGCAAACCAGACAGGAAGGTCGTGAGACAGACGTGAAACAGAGACAGTGACGGAAATACTGATTCCACTGAAGGCTGTGTGTGTGTGTGTGTGTGTGTGTGTGTGTGTGTGTCCACCTACCAGATGCAGCCAGCGGGGAGAAGACATCAATCCCTCCTCCATCCTCGGCTGGTGCCACCCAACCACACAGTTTTTCCCAGAAGTCTCTGTGGTCGGGGGTCAGAAGAGTCCTCTCTGACAGGACACTACCTGAAGGGTCAAAGGTCAAACTAAGTAAACTAAAAAGAGGTGAAAAAGTTGTCAAGCAGGTCATCATTTATGTCTTTATTTTTATATCTTTTTTGTACTCTTCTTTCATATTTGTCTCACAAGTCAAAGGTAACTTGATGGACAAAAAGCGCGACTGCGATGACATAAATTAATCAAGACACCACAATGAGTTATGCTGCACTTTGTATTCCTTTTTATAAATTGTAAGTGTTTTACATTTGTCACATTAAATGGAGTATGATATGAAAAATCACTTAAATAGTTGAAACTCCTTCTTGAATCATTAAACTGAATCTCCCCGATGTGGAGTGTGGTCAGTCCATCCGTGGTGTAAAATTAATATAAGATTTATGAGTTAATCTTGGGCCAACTTTAAGTCAAGGGAGAGGATATCCATGGGCTTAAAAAACAAAAAAAAGGTGCTATCATAATAAAATGAGCCCTGTAATATTTTCAGCAGATGTGCTTCGCAGTATCCTGAGAGATAAACTTCGAGGCTCCAGCTGGACTGCAACCGACCGTTTCCACACGTTAAGACACGTCGCGTTATTAATATTAATTCTCACCATGATGCAGATGGATTTCCTCCGTCCCTCCAGGAGCGAGCAGGCCCAGCCTCCGAGCTCTCCGCCCAGAAAGAGCCCTCTCCGCCTGGGCTAACAGAGCCGAGAGAGTCCCTCTGTGGTCGTACAGCACGGCGATCACTCCGGCCTTCACGCCGCTCAGCAGCAGCTTCATCCAGCAGACAGGGAGAAGGATTATATATTCATTCATCTCCCCACTGTGCTTTCTCCTCTTCACACTCACTTGATTCGAGCTGCTTACTGATCTCTTTTATTATTTTTCTTTTACCTCGTAGGCAGGAACTCTGTTGGAGATCAGCAGCAGCAGAGCAGATGTGGGCAGATGGACGGGAGGAACCGTGCGTGGCAGAGTCGGCCTGCAGGTGAAGGAGGAGAGAGCTCCACTGGGTTTGTACTGCGTCTCACTGAAAGATAAATCACAGCTTCAGTGCATAAAAAAGCCTTAATATGAAGTAATTGCTTTCTTGAAGAGAGTTAGATCAGAAAAGTAGAGCTATTTGTTTCTTTCTTCGGTCTTACAAAGTTTTAATCCTGTCTCAACCACGTAACAAACTTTGAGTTCTGTACAAATAAAGTTCACTGTTATCGTTGTCCAGGGATATTTTGAAATGCACCAAGAACCACAGATGCTCCAATTAATGACTAAGCCACCTTAAAATGCAGTATTTTGTCTTTTTTAATAAACACACACCTCATAAACCTGCACTTTGTTCTGCTGCGGTGCATCTTGTCAAACAGGTGCTTTAAATAAACAGGAAGCTCAGCGTGTTGCATCACCTGCTCGTGGCTGCAGCGATGGACCGGCTGCTGTCGAGGCTCAGACAGAGGCTGGCAGCCTCCGCGGTCCTTGGAGGAGAGAGAGAGGGCCAAGAGCTGGACCCCAGACCAGAGCTGGGCCTCGCTGTCTGGGTGCTTTCCCCTCTGGATCCTGGTCTTGTGTAGCTGCCCCAGGCTCTCCTGGTCCTCATAGACAGTCCTGCAGACAGAGAGGGGGACGTTTTTATGAAGATAACTGGGAGCCTTTCTGTTATTTTGACTCATTTCCTTCCTTTGAACTCACTCTTCTCCTCCTGCAGCTTGTCTCTGATCATCTCCCTGATCCTCCTCTCCTTCCTCCTCTCCTCCTCCTCCTCCGTCGCCCCCGTGCTTCGCTGGTTGAGGGTCCCGTACTGCTCGGCCGCCTCTCGAGGGGTGAGCCAGTCGAGCTTGGTGACGCAGGCGACGTAGTGGCTCTTCCACGCTCCGAATTCTTTCTCTCCTGGAGTGTAAGGGAGGAACCAGCCTCGTCTGATGCAGCGGACGGCCCAGATGCAGTCCTGAGAAAGAGCGAGAGAAAACATCCTAATTTACGCTGATAGCTCCTGAAGATTATTTGCTAAATGGACCATTTCAGATCCTCTCACCTGCTCGGCGAGGACCCTCCAGTGCCAGCTGACCTGGGCGGCGGAGCAGAGGTCACGAGGGGACAGAAACGACATCACGTACAGGGACAGGAAGCGAGGCAGCACCGCCGTGAAGTCCACGTGAGTCACGGGAACCGTCTCGATCAGCAGATCCCTGCAGCACCTGCTCAGATTGTTTTTTCATTTTAAAGCCACAACTTTCGAGCTTTAACCGCAGCAAAGCAGTAAATCAGAGCATCACAAACAACACAGGATCAGCACTTTATTGTTAAAAAAAAAATGAGCTTACTTGAGCTGTGACTTTGTGCAGCGTGCGAGCAGAGAGTGCAGCGCGTGTTTCCTCTGCCGGTCAGTCCACAGGTCGAACCAGTGGAGCACGAGGTTCATCCTCTCCTCAAACAACTGCGAGTAAACGGGGGAAATGACTCAGACAAGATTTCTGCAGTCAATGAAGAGCAGATGAAAGATGCACCTCGTCATGTAGGAGGTGGCCAAAAGCTACAAAACCGGCTTCCAAAACTCTGATGAAGACAGCAGGATGGAAAAACTCCATCTTGCCAACTTTTTAGATTTTAAGCACTGATTTTTTTATGTTAGACAATAAAGCGCATCAGTGAAAATTCTTAAATATTAAAGCATAATAGAAACTTTTAAGATGTTAGGAAAGGAAAAGTTTAAAGTTAATCTTTTACATTGTCAAATTTACCTTTAAAAAACACACTTACTGTTTTCTGAGAGCTGCTTCAATATTTTCTGTCATTTCATCATTTCAACGTCTCCAGAGCTTCTGAGAGCTTTTCACACAAATAATGTTGAATTTTATGCAGAGGTCAACGAGTTAAATCAAGATAAAGGCCTCTGTCCTCCATTGTGTGCTCTGTTTTCTGCAGGTTATTTCATTTCTACACAAACACTGAAGCCCTTTTGTTTCTTCTGCTCACTTCCATGAGGTGGAACAGCAGCTCCATCAAGCAGCAGTGTGATTTTTCCTGAGTGCACTAACCTCAAGCTGCAGGATTTAAAACCACCTCTGCACACTGCTCACAACATGCAAACCTGCAGAAAGCCTGAATAATGAACCTCCCTCAGCCTGACTCTTTCAGTCACAGGGGAAGTTTGCACACCTGTTACAAACCAGGTTAATCAGCCAATGAACCAAACCCGCAGATTTAGATTTATTTCATGTTTATCTGCAAACCTTCAAAAACACCAAAATAAAGTAGTTTAAAAGTTGCATGGTATTATTAATTTAGTCATTCCTGCCATCTGGTGGTTATTAAAAGGTTTCAGATGATTTTGAGTGTTTCCTGGTCCTGCAGAGGTCTGACCTGCAGGTTGCCGGTCTTGTTGCTCAGGGGGGTCCAGGTGCTGAAGCGGGTCTCGGATCGCAGGTTCCGGACCGGCTGCGGGTCGTAGTCCGTCCCCCCGAGCTGCCACCGCTTCACCGAGTGCGGGACCGACCTCAGCTCCGGCTCCATGCTC
>JBAJHX010000011.1:10039896-10052286 GCA_037176925.1 Amniataba percoides | reverse complement strand
CACACACACACACACACACACACACACACACACACACACACACACACACACACACACACACACACACACACCTCTGCCAGCTCCTTCACGTCCCCCTGTGCCAGGTACGTCTACGTCCCGTCTTTGTGTGCGAATGAAAGCGCGGCAGATCTGACGAGGAAGAAAATACACACACACACACACACACACACGTTCAGGCATTCTCACGGGTGGGGAGGGAAGAGGAGGAGGAGGAGGAGGAGGAGAGGGAGAAGAAGAGGTGGCCTCGCCTTTCCTCTCATCCCTCAATCCAACACTTCTCCTCCTTTCGTTCGGTTCCATTCATTCGTCAGTTCTTTCCGTTTTGTGCCGTTCCATATGCTGCTGCTCTGTCTGTCTGTCTCTGCCTCCGCTCTTCTCCTGTCCTCTCCTTTCTTTGCGCTCCATCCTTTTTCTCCCCCATCGCATCGCTCCCTTTCTTTCCCATCCATCCCCTCTTTCTCCTCGCCTCGTTCCAGTTTCCAAGTGCTTGGACGGCGAGGGGGGGGGGGGGCTCACTGCTCCGGTCACTGCTCAGGGAGTACGGCGAGCTAAAGTAGGCTCAGCGCGGAAGAACATCACAAACAAAACAGAAAACGAGGCCCTTTCTCTTGCTCCAATTTCAATTGTGTCTTGTTTGCTACCTGCATATGTCTCTACCTCCTCCAGATCCCAGAGCTTATCTGTGCACGCAGCCTAGAAAGCTTTATGAGAACTGGTCTGACATCATACGTATCCAAACACCAAGCGCTCAGAGATAAGCTGCCGCTCCTATCTCAATCAGTTACTCAGCACTCCAGGCCAGGCAAAGTTCAGCACAACAGAACGGCACTGAAGTTCAAACCGGCAGAAGAGGAATCACGTCTATTATTGTCGCATCTGCAAAGTAGAAAAGTGGAAAAGTGGACTTGAGGATAACAATTATGCAAGATCTGTAACATGCATGAAAAAGTCGACATGTGGTGTGAGTTTTAGACGAGCTTCAACATGAGATCCTGCAAAATATCCACACTGATTCTGCACATTTATGGTAATTTTTCACTTAATTTCATCCAGTCCGGATGTTAGATCAGCAGGCTAATACAACCTGTGACTTTTTCCTCACATTTATTTGCACCAAGTGATATTCAGGAGTACAGATTAGTTTAGTGAGAGAGAAACTTCTTCATAAATAACATTTGAGCCCATCCTTTGCCTAAAGCGTTGGACAAAGCGTGGAGTTGTTGATCACTCGAGGTCAGCAGACATAAGCTTGAATATCAATGAATTTATTTATTAACTTATGTTAAATCTAAATGGAGCTCGATTCAAAGGGCAGGCACATCCTCAACATTAGGAGTGTGACTGAAGGTCCAAAACTCATCTTAACTACGTCACCAACTCAAGTTTTACATGTTTGGTTGATAAAAAAGATGAAAGGCCATCAATCAGAATAAGATTCAGAGCCACACAAAAGACGTAAAATCATCATTTCTCATCTTCATCTGCTAACATCCACCATCAACATCCTTTCTCTCTTTGTGTCTGTCATCCTCCTTCTGTTCCTCCTCCTCCTCATCATCACCTTCATCGTTGCATATTGATTTTGTCGTGGCTCTCCAGGCGCGCGCTGACCTTTCGTATGAGGTGCTCGTTCTTCAAGACTTCAAGAGGTGAGAGTGATTGATGTCTAATCTTTGATATCCTCTGAAGATGTGTGTGTTCGCGCGGGTGTGCAGTGTGTGTGTGTGTGTGTGTGTTTATGCATGGGTGTGTGGGTTTAGTTGCTTAGGACCTCCTATCGTTAAGGAACCAAAGGTCCTCGGGGTATTAGAGCAGGAGATCGGGGAGTCAGCTCACACACACACACACACATTGTGGCGTCTCAGCGACCTCTCGGTGAGTTCAGTGGCAAGGCGTGGTGAGAGTAGTCGTTTGAACCCGCAGATCTTAAAGATCACACTCACACCGACAACCACACACAGAGATTAATGCTAAAAGAAGGAAACAGTCGAACCTTTTTTCGCTGGTGGGGGTTGGACCAGTGAGAGGAGAGGAGGGGGGCAGAAAGAGAGACCTGTAGGAAGTGACTGAGTTTGTATGAAAAAAAAGTCATTCTTTCAGCTTTCTAGTTGTAATCTTTGTTTTAGCAAGCTATAGACATGAGCTTGACTATTCTACTCAGCTGTATCTTTAGTTATTAGTAGTTATAAATGTAAGTGGGCTTGTAAATGACGTTTTCTTACATTAAGAGCAAAACCTGAAAGTTCCTGCTTCACTTCTGCTCTCGATTTGTGTGGTTATTTAGCCTGATGCTCACTGGTGGCTCTTCCTGGTTGGAGAAACAGTTAAACAATCAGAGTTTTGTGTCCTTCCTAGCGATATGCATGGAAACAACACAAAAACAGACGCTAAAATGGTGCAGATGGAGATGCATGCAGCTTGTAATCGAATTGAAGATATAAATTTATTTTAGTTAACAGCTGCTGGCACATCGTGCTGAAACTTTCTCGTCGGCAATTCCCACTTGAATGTTCGTTATTATAAAGCAACAATACTTTTGCTCGAGTTCAAATTTTGGCCTCTCTCAGTATTACACTTTTACAGCAATTGAATGGGGAAGTTTAAAATGTTAAACTGCAGGAGGGAATCACTGTTGAGGTTTCAAGAGGCAGTCAGAATTAAAGTAAAATATTATAATACTGTTTGAAATATAAAAACAGCTGTGTGAAATTAATTAAGATGGACGAGAGGAGAAGCAAAAGAAGTAGTGAGAGAATAGCAGAGTTATGTAAAAGAGGTGAAGACAGATGATGGGGAGGAGGGTGAGCAAGAGGGGAGAGATGAAGGAAAAGACAGGAGTCTTTAATGTGCGTGGGTCTTGTAAGGTCAGACGGGGGCTGGGGAGGGGGGGAAAGGTTACAGGAAAGGTTACCATTATTTATTTAATCACTGATCCATCAGACGCAGCACGCACACACACACAAACACAAATTCTCTCTCACATACACACACTTATTATCTCCCACTCACCTTTTTTTTATATCGCACACGTGCGTAACAGCTTAATCTTCTGTCAGATAAAAAGAAAAAAAGAGACAGAAGAGAGATTTTGGTTTTAGCCTCTCATACAGAGGCAGATTAGATTTGTATCTACAGCACAATACCACAAACATTACCTGAATAAAGACTTGAAAAAAACACTGCAAGTTCAGGTTTTGGTTTTTATTCTGTTCACATCAGATTGTTTTTCCATCTCACACCATCGTAAGGTTAAAATTTCAATTTCGCCTTTGATTTATGATGAAATATCTGCAACACTGAAGACTTTCCCATCAACCTCTGCTTTATGTTTAATATGTCTGTTAAATGTTATGACTCAGGTGTTAGCATCTACAGAGTTTTAGCATTTTAAATACAAAAAAGATGTAACTGAGTAATTTCTTAACGCAATCATCTAGAAATATCACATTTCCACAGCATGCAAACTGCTAAAAGAAGCAGGGTTTGTGGGTCAAATGTCAGCAGCGTGGATCTGCAGATCATTACAGCCCCGAGCAACGCTGAAAACTGACCACAGCATCTTTGTGACAGCATGTACAAACACTGCAAAACACGCTGTACATTTATCAGAGCTGTCATTTGGGAAGGCAACGGTCAAAGAGTCAGAGTAAAACTAATAATATAACAATTTCTTCTTCTTTGTATTTTTCTCTCGAGCCTGTTCATTCATTATCTCATTAGTTTATGTAACCAGGGACAAACTTCTTTGTATGGTATTTTTCATAATAATAATTCTAATAATTCATGATAATATATTCACTTTTTTGCCATCAGATTTATGGGTGTACAGTATTGCCTGATTTATGGGGGTTATGGGAATTGTCGGCACATTTGGATTTTGTCTTTGACCGATCTTTGTTTCTGGCGAATGAAAAATGAACAAAACCGTAATTGTTTCCTTTGCAGCCAACGATGCGTTTTAGGTGCTTTTGTTGTCAACAAACTGACATATTGAGGACATTTGGGAAATTCAGTTACAAACATTGTCTCTACTGCATTCATCCACATTAATACAGATGCCAATTTAATATTTTTTGTGTAGACTAGTTGCTTTAATGTTCTTTTAAATCCCTAAATAAGCTTTACTGAACTTACTGAACTTAGCTGTACGACTGCAGAAGCTGCCGGTAACTACTGTTACCACAACTGCATTTTGTGTATTTTCCAAGGTATTTTTGGCCCAAGTCCCTGTTGGATGTCCAACCCAACCTGATACTGACATGAGCGCCGGGTTTCCTGGAACGTGTAAAGAGGCACAGGAAGACTAAAGAGAATAGCAGAGTGGTGCATCGCCTGTGCATGCAAAGGAACGCTCATGAAATATGGACGACTTTGGAATAGTCAATGTAATTACTGTTAGCGTTGAAACAAAACGTCGGCCCCCGCTGTCATATCGCTTGTTTCGAACACACACACACACACACACACACATCTTATCCAGAAGAGACAGAGGGTCGGGTGGATGGATGGAAAGGATGACGGGAGGATGAAAGTGCCACACTCGTTTTTTCTGCCTTTTGTGGCGGAGAATGCCCCGAGGCAAGATTTAACAGAGAGAAGAGAGACAGAGAGAGGAAGTGAAGGATGGAAAAAAAAAAAAGGACGCAAAAAAAAAAGGAGGTGTCTCTGTGACAACGCCAACCATCACCTCCCCTCCCTGCATGCCTCCCTCTCTCTGCTCCGCTCTCAGTTGCCTTGCTTGAGGCCTCGGTAGCCCTTTGCGGGGTGCGACCTTGGTGATCACTGAGCTGGTGTGAACATGCAAGAAACGGGCCATATGGGTGAGGCAGAGCGAGAAATGGGTGTAGAGATTCAAGGAGAGAGCCATCTAATCCTTGATATGTCTCTGTGTCTTTTCCGCCCCTCCTCTCGCTCACACGCACGCCGTCTGGGCTGCATATGTGCTCCTTCACCCCGATCTCTTGGCCTGGGCCGGGGCCAGTGCCCCTGCCACCTTACCCAGGGCAAGGGCTGCATATGTTGGGAAGGTGGGTACTACAGAGGGGGGGAGATGGGCTGGGTGGGCAGCAGATGGCTGAGCCCTAAGGCCTCTGCTGGTGTGGCCGGTGGTGAGTGTGTATGCATGTGGTGGGGGGTGGGAGGTAGGTGTGTGTGTATATGTGCGTCCGAGGTGTGTGTGTGTGTAGGTGGGAGGAGTGTCCGTCTGTGTGTGTGTGTGTGTGTGTGTGTGTGTGCGTGTCGTTTTTCTGCTTGGAAGGATGGATGGAGGGGCACCAGTGCAGAAGAGCTTCTTCTGGTCACGGTGAGAGAAAAGAGGAAAGGAAAGGAGAAAAGTGTGGATGAATCCAGCACAACTGAACAAGCGAGAGGCGCTACCTGTTTACCTGAGTGGATTTTATTGTGAAAATCATCACCCTCATTATTCCTCACACACGCTGTGAGCTGCAGCACGAGAACACTTTGGTGTGGAAGGTTTTTAGCCAGCAGCAGCTGATCAAGTCAATCTGACGATGGACACTTTGATCCTTTTTAACCGTCACTCTGAAATATTTGTGGAAGTGATTGACAGATTATCAAACGTTGTTTTATCACGAGTTTCTTTACTCAGAGGTTCTTGGTTTTGGTAGATCAATGTGCGATTCAGATCCATGAATCAAATGAATGAAAGTCTCCAGGAAAAACACACCCTTTGTTTTTAAAAACTCTTAGTAGCCCGTCATGAACATCATAAAAGTCATAAACCTGCAAATGTTTTTCTCATACATGTCATGTGTTGATCAGTCAGTCAGTCATTTACAGTGCAGCCAAACAAACTGTGGGTTAAAAGGATTCATTGTGTCGTGGTTTAAGTCTGAATATATATAATAAACTTGTGATTTAACATTTTCTTCCACATAAAGTGAAATGCAGGCATCCACTGTTTCCTGTTTTCTGCAACATGTCTAATTTGTGCATGTTTTGCTCCTTCAGTGTTCAATTTGAGAACAACAGTTTGAATTCTGTGTGAGAACGGAGGACTGCACCGGTAATTATGAAAACTACTTCATTGAAAAGGTGATTTTAAATGCAAATATATTCAGTAGCCGTTGCTGAAAATGTCACGTCATAAATAACAGAATTAAAATAAAAATGGGGTTTGATGTAATGAAAATTGTAAAGATTTCAACTTTAAGTTTTAGTTGCATGAAGGTAGGAATATCTCAACTGTGGGGGAAGATTAGAAAACACTCACATAGCAGATGAAAACATATGGGACTTTAAAATAATGAGGTTTCTCTTTTTAGAAACAATCATCTCTGAAATGAGAAGACGTCCTCATCAAAGGTTGCTTCCATTTTCTAAATTATTGATTTGTTTTGTTTTCCATGTGTCTTATTTCATAAAGCAGCAGGATGAGTGTGTTAGGGTGGACAGTGAGAAATGTCCTTGATATCTTGTGTGTGTGTTTGTTTGAGGAACATTTGCATTCAGACACACTGTCCGAGCGCATGTGTGTGCTGGACGTGTGTGTTGGACGTGTGTGTGTGTGTGTATGGCCTCTAGCATCCCGTCTCCTCTCTGCCCTCCAAGGAGGCGAAAGAAAAGCGTCCACGCCGCCCTTCCTCACACGTGGGAAGGAGACGGGGGGAGAGAAAAGACGAGAGGGAGGCAGAAGATATCAGTTTTGTCCTTGATCTCTCCCACAATCCTCCTCTTCTGCTCCATTACAGACGAGGGAAAGTGTCCCGAAGACGCTCGCAGGTATGACACAGCTGCCACGCTCTGAATCTCACACACACACGCACACACACACCTTGCAGGTATGGGCCAGTTGCCATGCTCTAGATAATTGGCTGTTGAGGGTGCAGCTTGTTAGCCAGCCACAGCTGACATGCCAGACACACACACACACACACACACACACACACTGAAAGAGCCAAGTACCGAACACAGAGCAACCAAGGATGCAGTGATGACTCAATCTTCTTTCTTCAAGCTCTTTACTTCTCTTTATTTTTGTCTTTCCTCTTTTTTATCCCTCTCTCTGAATCTTCTTCTCACATTTTTTACCTCTCTTTATCACTTCCATGTTTCTCTCAGACAGATGGGTCGGCCTGCTGCTCCTGATGTTTCTATTAAAACGACATTACCGACCATAAAAACTTGCGTTGGATCGTCCAGCAGCCCATTCATAACCATTTAGCCTGCACCTGTTTGGCGGCGACAACGTTCGCGTGCGTTTGTTCGTTCGTGTGCGAGACTCGTTGGAAGTAGGCGGCCGCGACGTGCTGAACTCCATCATCCACACACACTCATAAACACACACACATGCACACACCCCACAGACTCCCAGAAGGTCATCCCCTCGGAGAATGTCTGTTTGAAGTAAGGACCTCTGTCGCGAGCTGCTGGAGGCCTGATTCACTGTCAGGTGTGTTTGTCTGTGTGTGGATTTTTACATGGTTCTGCATATGAGCAGTGTGTGTGTATGTGTGTGTGTTTCCACATTATGCATATCTGAATGCTTGATTACCTACTTTTTTTTCTGCGTGTAAAAATGGACATCCGTGTATGTACACACGGTTTTGTGTGTAATCACTTCTGTACTTTATGTGACTTTTTTTTTCCAGATGTCTGCTCATGCAAGAGTGTGTGTGTGTGTGTGTGTGTGTGTGTGTGTGTGTGTGTGTGTGTGTGTGTAAATTAAGCACCACAGGCTGTGGTTGTCCATGCCTCCTGGTAATGGATACTAATGGCCCTGGGCAGGCCTCCATTGAGCAGGGGGATAGATTTGTCTGTTTGACCCCATCCTGCTGCCCTCGCCCAGGGAGGGGAGGGTCTGAGGGGTGGGAGGCCCTGTGGGGGTCTGGGTCACCATCAGCATGCATAACACTCAACATAAACACACACTGTTAGCCGTGCAAGTGACAGTGAAGGCATGCAGGCACAATCACACACACCGCAAGTTTACGAAAGCTTCTGAGATGATGGGAGAGGCCGAGCAGCAGCGTTATGATTAGTTTCTTTAACGGTCCTGTACTTCACATATAAAGAGTTTTTAAAGCACTTTGCTGCATATTCAAGGAAAAATAATTAAACTACTTTCCCAATCCATCCTTTTAAAAAAAACACTCCTTAAAAAAGAAACTCAGCTTGTTGGATTTTTGTTATTCAATCAATAAAGCAGGTGCAGATGCATTGTGTACATACACATCATGTTATTGTATGGACCTCTGCGGCCTCCATTTTAAAGTGGCCACTTCTTTTTTTATTTTTCCTCCACTGTATGCCTTTTCAGAACTGGAGCGAGAGCAATAAAGGGCTTCCTCTGAGCTAAATGCACAAATAGTCTCATAGAACTACATGTGTAGAAAAAAAGCATCTCAAGGACGGGAAACGTTTCTCAAGTCAAGAAGGTGTTTGCAGCGCTTTTGTGGGTTTAACGTCTCCAGATTAAGCCGAATGCAGTTGATTAGTCAAAAGAAAATGTGAGTCATTAAGGTTTGATTGCAGCTTTTTGAGAATTTACTTGGATTTACTGCAGCAAAAGCTTAAATATACGCAAGGATGTGAAGTGAAGGAATCCAAGTGCTGTGTGAGAAAGAAGATTGGAAAGGTTTTTAAGAACCATTGTGCACTTGTCTTGTCAGCTTTCTGCTGAAAAAACTGACATTTGGTTTTCTGTGCCTGTAAAGGTTTTGTAGAACAACCGACCTCCAAGCTAAGAGTAGCTAAATTTGTTCTTCCTTTTTCTCCTTCTATCTCCAAGTAGGTGAATGTCAAAAGGAGGGGAGCGGTTCAGGTAAACAGGGCTCTCAGGGGAGAGGTGACCTTTGGGTTCGCAGTCAGGGGGACAAAAGGGGGCGGGAGAGGGAACGGGAGGGAGGCAGAGTGGAGGGAGCGAGGTTGAGTGCAGCGAAAGTAGAGGAATGGAAAAGCACAAAACAAGGAGGGGAAGAAAGGATGAACGGAAAAGATGGGGGAAAATGGGATTATAGCAAACCTCCGAAAGTACAAGAAATAAGCTTGAAATACTTTCTAAATTTCAAGAATCAGAAAAAGATGAAGCCTTAAATGACGATATGTTAGAAAAGAAGTAAATTATGCATCTCACTTTACAGGTGGGACAAGTTTAATAAGGCTTTTATTTTTACTTTGGGCCAGATCCAAGACAGACACGTGATCGTACGGCGAGCCACATAGTTTTAAAGGACGCTTTAAACAAAAACGTTGCCAATAAAGGCAAGGAAGAAGAGACTGCTATCAACCAACGGGGATAAATGATGTAAAATACTGAGAAAATGGGACTTTGCAAACATTCGTTAGGCCTCAAGGATACTGAGTGAAAAAGAAACCTCCACAGAGCACCTTTATTGGTTTTGGATCAGTTCTGAGACAGCCTTGTGTCTCTACATGCTACGGCTAAAGTCTGGAGATTTTTCAGAAAAGCATCTGAAACACAGCAACTCATCTCATGGTCACAAAATACGTAACAGACTGTCCTGCTCCTTTGATGAGCGACACTGAAATGAAACTTTTAAATGGAAAGAAAAGGCAGCAGATGGAGATAAAATACGATCATTTTGACATATTCGTCAGTGATATTTTCACTGAAAGCCAAAAGCTGAAGGATTTTCTTTCTGTATTTTCTTTTTTATTTGACAAATTCTTAAAGAGAAGATACATTTGGTGCTTCTCTTGTGCCATCTGCCCACAGCAGGGAAGTGCGTGTGTCTTAACTCATCAGTATGGCTCTACTCAGATCGATGTCTCCTCTCCACAGGTGACTGCCGCCGCTCGTGAGGCCGGCTCTCCTCGCGTTACAGGAGGCGACATTAAGAGGGGAACAGAAAGTGACAGGTTCTCCCTCTCCGAGCTCGCCGTCCTTCCAGCTCTCCATCCCCCGTCTTCGTCTCCTCCCTGGCGTCTGAACTTTTTCTACCTTCCCGTCCTCCCTCACTTCTTTGCTCTGCCTCTCTTCCCCTCTGTCTCCCAGCGTGGCGGGCAGACATCAGTAGCCCTGGGGAAGTGCTTCGCTGTGGGAAGGAGCCTTGGCTTTAAGTGGCTCTAAGTGGCTCTCGCTGTTTGTCTCTTTAGTTGTTTATTTTCTCCTTCGCTCGCCCCGGGCAGGGAGGAGAGAGGGACACTTAGCGTTGGGGAAAAACACAGCGTGGCCAGGCAGGGAGGTTTAATACCGCTTAGTAGCCTGCAGAGTTTACATGTGAGGGAGGCACGGAGAGACAAAGTGCAAGTGTGTGTAAGTTTATTGTTGCGGCCTTTGTGTGTCCGCGTGTGTGTGTCATTTTATCATTAGAAATGTTATAAAGATGTCAGAGGGCGTGCATGTGCACATTTTTACCATGTGGTTGTAATTACAGCGTGTGTGCAGGTGTGTGTGTTTGTATTGACAGAGCTGAAAGGTCCAGGTATGACCTTCTAAGATGACATTATTTGCCATTGATTTGCCTCTGTTTCATATTTTGTCTCACTGGGACTACTGTACCAACAATTGCCCTCTATTGTTCTGTTTTTAAAGACAAACAGCTACTTAACCATTCCCTCGTGAAAAAAGGTGAAACTGTTTTTTTTTGGTCAATGCTGAAAAATCAGGCTTGAAAATTTTAACCTGAACCACACAAAAGAGTTTTTTGTTCAAACTATCAAACCCCAAAATACCCACTAACTTCTTTTTAAGAGGTCAAACCAAACATAAGGCCTCAAAATGTTAAATCATTTCAGTTCAGTCACCAGTTATTTTACGATTCATCGTTGCTTTAGGTAAGAAACGGGTTGAGTTGCAGATGAGCATGATGTTATCTTGAACTACAGACATTTCTACAGCTGCAAGATTGATTGTATGAACAACTCAAAATGCACCATGTGATGAATACAGCACTATGTCCTTTAAACTAGCACTTCAATACTTTGAACGACAGACTTTGGCTGACCTGAGGCATCCTTGTCTCCATTTTCTAGGGAACTTTGTATTATTTAGTACAAAGTTGGATATATTTAAAGATTTTTAGAACATATGTGAGCCTTGCTGGTTGTAATTATGACTTGGTCTGGCAGAGTAACTCAAAAATCTTGATTGTAATTTACAGGAGCTCGATTGAAATTTATTAATAGCGTTCTTTATGTCAACGAGCTGTGCGGACTCTTCTTTCTTTACGATTATAGACAGACGTGGTCGCTTGGAGATGAATCCTTCGGGCTTCTGAGGGATCTAAATTAGATTTTGTGGACAGAAGTTAAGTGGTTGCCTTTTTAAAACAGCAATAACAAAGTTTTTCTACACTTTGGGCCAGCGCAACAAGCCGTAAACGACATTGACATATTACCAATTTATAAAGTGGCTGGGCAAACAGTCAAACATCCAGCTTGCATTAATCTGCAGATTAGTTTCTGGCCTTCTGGTAGATTTAGGTCTGATATTCAGTATTTTTAGTTGTTCTCTTGTAGGAAATATGTGGATCTTTGGCAGCACCACTTTGTTAGTCACCAACAATGTCAGTCTGCCCTTTGGTGCTGAGCAGGTAGAGCACAGTGGGTTTATCTGAGCTAATTTCACTGACTTTTTCCGCCTGCTGTGGCCGAAAATAAAGTTTATAGAGCGGCGAATCGGAGCCAAAAACCAAAACAATGAGCTCAAAGAAGCACCCAGCCTCCGTCTCCCCCGGATCTGTCCGTGGTGCTGATTTCACACAGACACGACGGAGGATTTCTCATTCGACCCGACACAACTTGAAATTATTGCACATCAGAACAATAGATGGAAGTAAAGAAGAGTAAACCCTCCACATGAATCCACACCGAGGCCTCTCCGTGAGTTTCAACAGGAACTTCTGCCTGTTGTTGGCACGAGTATGTGTTGTTCAAAGATTAAGGCAAATAGGGGCTTAATTTCTCAAAGTGGTACACAAGCATGAGCTGTGTATTCATGCGAAATGCCAGCGAGCATGTGTTTGTAAAAGTGTGTGTGTTTCCAAGAACCTAAGCGAGTGCATCTTAGTGTGTAATGCGCGCAAGGCCGGGCAGATGTACGGAGAGAAAATTAGCGCTCTCTTAAATACTCACCTCACCTCACACATATTAGCACACACACACACTCACACACACCTCGCAAATGAACACTTCCACATCGTAATGAGGATTACCTGCATGGCCTCACACTGCACTTCCTGCCCCCTTGCAAACACACACACACTTGTTCAGTCGCTCATCTGTCCTTGTTCATCCTCCCCCTATCACTCTTTCTTGTTCCCATCCTTGCTCCCTCTCTCTCTCTCTCTCTCTCTCTCTCTCTCTCTCTGTCAAACACACACACACACACACACACACACACACACACACACACACACACACACACACACACACACACACACACAC
>JBAJHX010000011.1:10012917-10025746 GCA_037176925.1 Amniataba percoides | reverse complement strand
ACACACACACACACACACACACACACACACACACACACACACACACACACACACACACACAAACACACACACACACAGGCGCGAGTGCATCCAAACAAGCGCACACACACACCTGAAACACACACATCCCTGCCCACACCATATACAGTTTCTGTCCTTGTGTGGTTCTATTTATCATTTCTACATTTATCTGAAAGCTTTTCCAAGATGTCTCTTTCTCTCTTTCGCCCCCGACATCTCGCTCTCTTCATCCCCTTTTCTCTCTCCCTCTCTCTTCCTCCCATCGCTCTCTCCACTCATGTCATATCTCCCTTCAATTTCACATATCTTGAATTAGCTGCAGATAGCCTTAAGTACCCCGCAGTCCACTTCAGATATGCCCTTATTCACCGATGGACAGATATACAGGGGGGCAGTGTTTTGGAGGGCACGCACACTAAAAGGTCTTAATGTGGAATTGTATGTATGAAAGCGACAACTGATGGTCACTACACAGCATCAGAATATCTTTCTTTTGTGGAGGTTATAACCCCATTTTACTTCCCTGTAATAGAAATTCAAGCTTTACTTTGTGCTTTAGACGTCCTGTTTTAGACGGGGGTCTGTTCAATCAGACGATTTTCAATTAGAAACGATGAGAGAACATAATGCAGTTATAGTTTTTAAGATAAGATGCAGGTTTATTGGTTTTAAGGTTGGTTTGAGGGTAAAAAATACCATAATTAGAAAAATGGATAAAATATCTGTGTAATGTGAAAAGGGTTGAGGATTAAAGGAGAGCGAGTTCACGAAACACGACAAATGTTGCTGTGGATGTGTAATATTCACCACATAAGCCTTCACAAGAGACCTCCAAGAAGAAAAACAGTATCATTTATCAGGGCCCATAAATTAAATGTCTACTCTTAAATGACAGAAGAGAAGGAGAAATTCAGGTGACGTTGTTCCACATAGAGAGAAAATAGAGATGTCAGCGAAACACCTAAAAAAAACAACTGCTGTTTGTTTCCTGTTTGTTTCCTAAAATCAATCAAATGTACAAATTCTGAATATTTAAGCTGGATAATATGTTGGTTCACAGCTTGTTTCCGCTGCCTGCGAGTGGCCACAACATCTGCGATTGCACATTGAAATATAAAAGGTTAATGGACAAAGTATTCAGTCAATGATATAAAAAGTTTGGTTGCAAAGCTGAGTTTTGTGTGATGTGCAAAAGCTTATGTCGCAACGCAACACTGGCTCATAAATGCTGCTGTATGTGGCATCAGTCCAAAATGAGGATGAAATAAAAATCTATTTAAAGTGTATTTTACTTCAATCGTGCTGCTTTCAGAACATCATGAGTGAATTTAGAGGAGTGAAGCTTCTCTTGTTTGCACTGATGATGCATTTAGTACACAAAACAATGGATGGATATATAATTTGTAGCACTCACACTCAGTCGGGAAACTGTGCATCTGTAAGTGGACTGACTCCCATAAGGTTTGCATTAATACCATCCACAAATCTGTAGAGTTTCAGTTCTGATGTGCAGATGAAATAAAAGGCTTCTTGCCATAATTGCCCGTCTGTTAAACAGCCTCCTGTTTTGATTCGTGGAAATACGTTTTACAGTGTCGGTCTCAGTTGGATTATGTGCTGCATGTTTATGTGCTGCCAAAGAGTTTCCAAGCACCTGTACGGTCGTCAAAACTCACCGCAGGACAGATTATCAGCCAAGAAACAGGCTTGATTTGCACAAATTGCCTACCAGAGCTTAAAATATTAGTTTTAATTCTCAAAAAAAGCACATTTTAAAAGTTTTTGTGGAAGTAAATGTCTCTTTGTGGGGATTTACAGGTCGTCATCCAATTTATTTAGGTTTAAAAAGCTGTTCTTCTACATTTGGGTGTTTTTTCAGATAAATGCTCCTTTAATTCCACATCTTAGATTGATAAAATCCTTTAAAAACTTCTTTAAAAAGCTCATGAAAAGTCGCAATTTTGAATTACATGGTTTTTATACAAAGATTTGTTAGTTGGAGTAGTAATTTCATAACTGGGATAGGTAGGAAACAACAATAACTACATTTCTGGGTGCTGATATGCAGGTTCTTCACAAAAACAAGGTACTGATATTAATTTTATAATGCCTTTGTATTGGGAATTATTCAATAAAATCAAGTTTGTTATCAAGAATGACTTAAAAAGGGTTTTATATCACTATCTCAGAGTCAGAGGATGCTTCTGTTCACACATTTAGAAACTGCAGCTCCACAAAAACAATAAAATGGACTCATATGTCATCAAATGTTTCAGGAAATGTAGAACTTGGTGGAATAAATTCAGCATCACAGACTGATGATTTCTGAGAGCGTCCAAACATCTGAAGGTCTTTTTTTTCTTTAAAACCTGCTGAAATCCCGTAGTGCTGCCAGTTACTTTACAGCACTTCACAACATGATTTCTTCTGATTCACACTCTCGATGTATGTGTGTGTGTGTGTGTGTGTATGTGTGTGTATGTGGGCTGAGGCTGCCATCTTTACTCTGCCAGTTGGACCGTCCCCAACGCGGCAATGGACAGTAAACACCTACTCAAACACACACAGATCTCCCTCCTCAGGTGTAGCCTCTAGGTTTGGAGGAGAGCCTTGTAAGGGGTGTACGGGTCTCCTGAAGGGACACACTGCAGTTATGATAATTTATCAAATGCACAAACGCCTCCTAAATTTCCACATTAACACTGAGAATCATTTAGTGTGCTGGTTTTTCGTTCACATGCAAAATCTTTCAGGTAAGTTTTTTGAACGCAATTCTTCTTTTTCCTCCTCTTCCACTTCTATTTGCATATCTTTCATTTATTTCCTCCTTTTATACTCCTTTTTGTCCAATTCTACTCAATCTTTTTTTTACCTTCCTTTATCGTCTCTTTCCCGTCGTCCTTCCTCTCCTCTGCTTCATTTCTCTCCTGCACAGGCAGCCACGCACACATATTACATATGTGGAGAAGGTCAGCGAAACAATGCTAAAACTCTTATTATTGTGCGCACACACACGCTGCACGTTGGTGGTCACTGTTCCCGGCATGCATCATTTAGCAGACTGCTGCCATCGATGTGCAGCGACAGGTGACCGCCTCAAGACATATTAAAGAGTAACAACAATGAAAGCTCGCTCGGCAGCCTCCAGGAGAGGCGGTTTGTAATGAAATAGTGCTTACAAAGTGGATTACTTTGATAATAGTAATAAATGCTTAAGGTCCACAACTTCACTGTATTTGTGCGGCCTTACAGCTCAAACAGACGAACAAAAGTTTGTATAAAGTGCAGCATTTAGCAGCAAAACAGACAATTTCCTTGAAGCACTGGAGCTAAAAGGAGAGTGAATATTGGACTTATCTTCATCATGCAATAGGATAATGCTGTGTGTGTGTGTGTGTGTGTTTAAAGTGCACCACATCAACTTAATGTGCTGATAATATGCCAGCAGTGTGTTCAGAGCTTGTTTCTGCTGCCCTGACTGGCCAATAAATATGTTACTGCAGGTTTAATAAGACTATTAATGTGAAATATCCATTGCTTAAATTGCAATCAATCATCACAGCGATGTAAAGATTTGAAAAGAAACAACTTAACTTGACTGCTGAAAACTTTGCGGCTAAATAAAACCACAACACAGGACGAGGCGGAGCGTTTCACATTGCCTGCAATCAGCCAGGAAGCGCAGAACCATCAATTAAGTTGCTTGTCAACACATGATCTCCATATCTATTTAGATTTGTGTCGGCTTATTCTGTCACTGCAACACACTGAAACCAACATGTTTTCAGATTTCAAGCGTGTGTGCTCTTTCTTTGCTTTCTTTCCATATGTAACCCCCTCCATACACTCAATAGATTCAGATTTTTGTATTTTTTTTTACACACGCACAAAAGGGATCATTCTGTATGTATGTGAATTGATTGTGTGTGTATGTCTTATGGATTAATTTCAGTCTGTGTCCCATAATTTACAATATTTTCAGTCCTTGTCCTCCTATTATCCCTTTCCCATTCGTGGAAAAAAATGCCGCGGTCACCTCTGGCCTCAGTGTGTGTCTGTCTGTCAGTCTGTGCCTTCGGCTATAAGCGTGCCAGCATGAACACGTGTGTGTCTTTGTCTCCTCCAGAGGAGAGCGGGGTGCGTACATTAATGACTGTTTTATGTTTCTTGCTATCCGAGTCTCTTTTATTCATGTTGGCCATGACGGCCTAATATCTGCCTGTCAAACAACTTCTATTCAGTCCGCTAACAGACTGGAGACTGATACTTAAGACACAAAAAACACACACCTACGTATAGGGCACTCATACCCTCCTCGGTAGATTAGTGGGTGGTGAAGGAGCCACACTGGGCATTATGTACCGTTCTTGCTCCAATCAATTACTATTCATTTATTCCAAAGGAGTGACCGTGCCCTGATCTGAAGAGGTACTATAACTAGTGTGTGCCTTGCAGTTTATTCAAATCTTTTTCACAAAACTTTGTCTCTGTTTTATTCTCCTCCTACCTCTGTCACCTTCCTCGCTGTGTGTTCACTTATTTCTCTTGTCTGTTCCCATTTCTCCTCCTACTCCCTTCCCTCTCTTTTGTTAGCATCTTCTCGTCTTTCTCCCACTCTTTGATTACCTCCCTCCCCCAAACCTCCCCTCTCATCACTCCGTCCTTCCTACTTCCTTTTTCACATCATTTTCCAAATCATGCTTCATGTCATTGCTTCTTTCCGTCTTTTGTCTGTGTATATATATATATATATTTTTTAAACACACATTTAAAGACTTTAGCCGTAGACTTACAATATCTCACTCCAACTATTACTAAATATTTTAAATTCCATCTAGTGCAGATTTTTTTGCATTTCTGACTTAAAAAGATCCTACCTTCATTTCAAGGTGGCCTTTTAGCAGCAGAGCGAATGTATAAAAGCTCACATCCCTCCATGTGCCTCCTCTTTGATAGATAGTGGTTACAGCCTCAGACCGAGCCCACAGAAACCACTGAGCATCTTTTTGCTAATGTAATATAGCAGACTGCTAACAGCCTCTGTTCGCCACGTGTAAAGTAGGTAAAAGGTCTGAAGCTGAAGTCTACTACATGCAAATTCAAGTGTTTTGATGATCTTTTGTTCTTCACAAATCAAAAAAATCCATCTGCAGGGTGAAGTTTCAGAAAAATGCACATTCATAAAGAGTTAAAAACTTAGTTGCTGTAATTTGAAATGTATTTAAGTGTACGCCTTATGGATTGGAAGTTGATTTGGGTGCACAAAACGTTCAAATTTAAAGGAAGAGATCGTCCTTTATGTAAAAACACAACAGCGGGTTAGACAGAGAGGTGAGGAAAAGGTGAAGAGAGGTAAAGAAATCTTCTTTTCAGCACCTCTGAACATCACTAATTTACATCTTACCCAAAACTGAAGTGTAAAAATGTCCATTTCTAGTTTTACGGGGGATTATTATTATATTTAGTGCAACAACTCCACTGGTGGAAGAAGAAATAGTCCTGCACATCACCTCTAATTACAACACAAACTTTCATTTTACATTTAGTTCTTTATACATCACATACAAATGAGACACAAAAGATTAATTGGTGAGATTTAGTCATCCTGTAGACAGATTTAGTCATTGCCAGGCTAGCAGTTTCCCTTTACTTCCAGCTTTTATGCTAAGCTAAGCTAACTGGCCTTATACTGAGCAGACAGATATAAGCTTAGTAAGTTCTCCAGGAAACTACAATGTCATCCAGCTACAAGATAAAACATTTGATCTTGTTTAAAAAGGAAAATCAATGATGCTGAGATTTCATTCACATTAAAGGATGTCATAAAAAGTTTTTTAAGTTGAAGCTGGAGTATTCTTCATCCTGTTTTTTTAAATCTTGTACACTTTCACCTCACAAACTCCCACTGCCCCTTCTTTCCACTCCACTGTGTCCATGTAAAGTGTGTCGTAAAGCCTTGTAGTCCTAATAACATCCAATTTCAAGCCCTTCACATCCATTACCAACAATACTATTATCCCCCCTCCCCTCCCTGTCTCTCTCTCTCTCACACACACACACACACACACTACATTAGCCTTGGGAGAGAACAATATGTAGTAGTGACATGGGTCTAAATGTGCTGCTTTACAGTGTGTCTACGTGTTTATATGTCAGAGGCTTCTCCAGAAAACAGAAAACATATTTAAACATCTTATAGTGAGTCAGTTTCTAGATTTTTTCATCAGCTTTCTCACTGCTATGAAGCTGAAGAAGGGATATATGGTGGATGTTTTCTTCATTTTATGGCAGCAAGGCCCCAGAAACTTCCTCTTTTCTCTATTTTTCCTCTATATTCTGCATATATCCTCAATATTGAGTGTTTTTCTGAGTGATAAATAATAAATGCAGTGCACACAAGTGAAAAAGACAAACAGAGGATGACGTCTGGTGAAGCTTTTAAGCTACTTTTCAACCTTTCATTTAAAAATAGTGTTTGTGATGCTGTAAAACAACATCTGTGAGATGATTCAAACACAGAAAGTTTTTTTTTTTACACTTATCATTTCTAAAAGTTTTAACTAAGACGATGCCACGGGAGAGAGACAAAGGACAATCATCATAAATGAAGTGCAAAAAAACAGACGCCGCCCCTTCGACAGCCGTGCTCCACCCTGCCCCTTTAAAAACGCTATTATCATACGAGGGAGTAAAACTGACACGTCAAATGGATGCATTAGTGGAATAATCCAATTAATTGCATTGTGGAGCCATTTGGTTTTCAGGTGTAGAGGCTCCCGAGTGGTGCTCTGATGAAGAAATATTTGTATGTATGAAAAGATATCAGCGGCGACGTCATTGTTTGAAACACACTTCAGATTTACACTTACACATTCCTGCTCAACGGACTCATTCATGCATTACAAAGAATCCTCATGTGACATTGAATATATATCGCCGTATTGAACGATAAAGCACTTGATGCTACTAAAAAAAAAATACCAGAGGCACTGCAAAGACAAGTCAAATAATACGTTTAAGTTATAACCCTTTAAAATTTCATGAATTCAAAATCCTTTTCAGGCTATTCAGGCTGAGCATTGTTTCACATTATCTTCTTTTTTGTGAGTTTTAATTGCATTAATGTATTTTTATCTCACATTTCACTTCCCTTCTGACACTTAAACTGTATTTTATTGTGAAACACTCACAGGAAACTCAATGACGTTGCAAACTAAATAAGCCCTGGCCAAGAATCATTCATTAAAAACGCATCAGCAAAACAACACAGTTCATTTTTTACTTCAAAATCATTTTTCTGCTGCAGTATTAAACCTCGCTCACTGTTGTGGTCTTTAACTGCAGATCAAATCTTCAAGTACAACATGAGAGCTTCCTTTGATGCACCAACTTCTTAAGAAACGTTTAAGCTGCAACGTCTTAATAATTTAACTCTTTCAAGAGTATTGGCATCATAATTAGTAGACTGTGAGGTCTTTTAGGACAAATTAAATTTAATATTTGAATAAGTTAAAAGCTTTCCTTCCTTCTTTTTGCAAAATCTTCCATCTTCCTCCTCATTTCTCTCATACTTTTTTAAATCCCAACTATTTTTCTAAATTGTGCATCATCTCTCTCATTTTTTTTTACCCTCCCTACTCTGTTTCTTCAATGCCACATAAGATCGCTCCCTCTCTCTCGTTCGCCTCCCCTCCCCCTCGCTGCCCTCCTCCCATTGTAAGAACCCAACAAGTCTGCCAGACAGAAAGAGGTCAGACTTCTTATCCGAGCTTCATAATGGTTTTTGAAGAGCAGAGCACTGTGCATTGCAATAATTACCAAGCCGTCGGACAATAGACGCTGCATAATCAGTATGGAGATGTATGCTGTCTGCCTGTCTTTCTGTGCTTTTCCCAAACAAACTAAACACTCACCGCAGGCCTGATTTCTTGGAGTATGTATTCATTTGTGAGGCTTTTCATTCTCTCCTCTCTGTCTTGTGTTAGATTGCAATTTTGCCGCTCACTAGTCAACCACGTTTCTTGTTTTCTCTCCTCTTTTTTTGCCTCCCTTGCCTTCTTCTGCATCATTTTCTCTTTTTTTTTGTCGCCTTGCTGCCCCCCCCCCAAACCTCCTTTCATCATCCCTTAATGAAACGCTGGCTTGCTTCAGGTGGCGTCGGGATCAAGAGTCGTCTGTGCGCTGGAATATGTGTGCCTCCACGGTCAAGAGTTTGCATGCAGGGTCGAGAGCGAGGAAGTCACTGCGCGCCGGCCCCGAGACAGCAGCGCCAACGCACTTCAGCCTCTTCAGCCTCAATGTTACCCTTAAATTTCCCATTCAGAGTAAGTTTTCATACATATTTAGTGGACATATATCGCAGTTACATCTAGCGAGACATTCGAAACAAAAAAAAAAGAAAACCTTCAACCTGCATAAAGATTCATTTGAAAGGTATAAGGTGTGTTAATAACTTTGAAGGAAAACCACAGGCGTTAAGGTCACGGTACCTGCAATTATTATAATCTTTCCATCATTTTCACATTTCTATTGAGCTAAGGTCAACGGTTTTCCTTAAACTTATCCTTCAGTGACTTTAGCTGCTGAACTTTTACCGTAATAAGATTACATGAACAACAATGTCTTAAAAATGTTTGTTTTTGGGTGAGATAATGGTGAAATTATTACCCAAAGACGTCACAGTTTAAAGGTCATGTATAGTTTTTCTATGCCTTGATGAATTTGTGCCTAATCATCTGGTTAAATGTGTCACCTTGATGAATAAAACTTAATTAGACCTGACAGAAATAATGTCCAGAATGATAATACTTGCGATGTATGTTGTTGTTTTACTGTTTTATTGGCTTCAGTTTTCAAGCTTCTTCCACTCTTTTGTTTGTACAGTTGTTGATAATGTAACCGATGTTCATTTTGGCTTTGAAGCTTCATTGTGCAAACACACACACATCCATAATCACATGCACAGGTTTGTCTCTCAGAAAAGTGTGATTTGGGCATCGTCCAGCGCAGATGGCTTAGAGCAGAGAGGAGGAAGAGGGACAACACAGCCAGTATGAGTTTAAAGGAACGGCCAACAGAATATAATCAGGTCAGCTCTGGTATTTTAAGATAAAACAGAACAGGATCAGTACTTTAAATACATTAATATGAACTCAGTCCATCAAAAATGCATCTTTGTTGGAGTGCATCACTGCAAACCTCAACTCTCGACTGGTTTTGGGGGATTTTGTCTGCCACACCTGCTTCACCCACTTCATCTCCAGCTCTGGTATTTTCCGCCACAATGCTGAGAAGTATGACAACATTTATATCTGACTGACCTCAAGGGGTATTGTCATGTTCTGGATACAGTGTCAAGCATTTATAAAATGAGTGAAAAGTGACATGTTGGCCCAGATTCACAATGCTTCAAAATCAGAGAATGAAGAGTGAGCGCACAATGGGTTTACCTCCGTCCGAGCTACTCGCCTGGACTGTGGCCAGACGTTACATTCAGCATCCAGATAAGTGCTCCAAAACCGGAATAAAAATGACAGACCATGAGAACGAACGTAAAATAGCTCAAATATGCTGCTGGGCACAAACCAAAAAATGCTCCTGCTGGCAGAGAAGAGCAGACCAGACGAATCAAAGGACAGAAAAACACGCCGTGATCTCTAAACCGAAGAATAATCGAACCATCACATACAACGGCAACACTATATGGACACATGCATATTCACACATCAATGCAGAAAGACGGTATTTATGTTGTTCTCATTGTGAAGCGTTTCCATGTGAAATGAAAAGTTCAAGATCCAAGATGTATTCAGAACGAGTTACGAGTTACTGCCAGCTAACACAGTACAGTAATTTTCTATAGTATAAGGTAGGAGAGTAATTTAGTTTTCTGTATGCTAGGCTTGGTTTTACATACAACACGCAACATCTTCATGCAACTGTTTTGACAATAATGCACAAAAAGTTTGTTACGCTTTTGGAGATGATGTAGCAACATAAAATATACCAAAAGAAAAGCAACACAGTTCTTTCATTTAAATAACTCAAGTTACATATATGATTTTTATCTTATTTTATATTTTTCATATTTCTTACATTACCACCTACTTTATATTATTGTCTAGTTTCTATTTGATTTAAAGTACTTGCTTTGAAATAATATTTCTTCTACTTCTTTCTACTTTCTCGGTGAATATTCTTTGCTTTAGACAGATTCCTTATATGTGAAAACCTACTTGGCAATGAACCTGCTTCTGATCTGGTATGAAATAGGAGGCAAGAAGAGATTGTCAAATTGTCAAATTTTTTTTAAACCATCGTGATAGAATTTTAACTAAAAATGTGTCTTCAAATTCAAAGTATTTTGTATTTTAAACTGTGGGAGATTATTCAGTGTGAAGAGGGAAAAACAGAAGTATGATTACAATGTCAAATAATTAACTTGCATTTTTTGATGAAGTAGGAGTGCAGGTTTTCTGTTAAAGGGGAAGAATGACATCAACTTCAAAAAGCAAAACAAATGTGAATAAATTAGAATAAAAACTTCTCACATATCTCCTGTTTTATTTTATTTTTTACTCTGACTCGCTCTTTTTTTTTAGGAAACACACACAGTCTCTTGTGGCATCAGAGAAGACTTTAATAAAAGATGACCTCCGTCTAAACACGAGTTTCTTTCAAAGTGATCAAAGAGCAATTAAGGAATTTGTAAAGAAGCATCATACAAAAAATCTGAATTCAACTATTTAAAGTTAGACATCTTCTTTTAATTGAATCAGCAAAAAGGATTAAAGAAAAGTTAATTAGTTTTTTTTCCATCTATTGGTGACTTTTGATTAGACTGCTACAATTTGCATAAAGGCTGAGCTATGTCTCTTTAGGGCCAAACCAAGGTCAGCACCTTTCCATTTATCTGCCACTGCAATTTCTTAAGGGATATTCACCGGCTGCTAATGTGAAATGAACTTGAAGTTTCCTTGAATGCAGCCAATGGTACGAGCAGGACGTGTATTATCCACCGTGTGTTTATGTGCAGCGCGGAGGGAAAAAAAAAATGAAGACGTTGACACACTCCTGAGGACACACACAGCTCTGATTACATGCAATCCCACACACTGACATACTGCCCAGGCTTTTTTTTCCTTCCTTTTTCAATTTGCATATGAGGTTGTTAATTTTCTCAAAGCCGCGGACTTAATGAGTGGATGGCTGAGAAGCTGAACGGGATGCAAATAATAACATTTGATAATGCAGAGCCACAAAAGAGGGGGAGAGGCCTCCCATTCACCGAGATGGGACTTGAGGTAAATATGCACAGTAATTATATATCAGTGCACTTTAATTATGAGGCTACACAGGGAGCGGGAAAGAGAAAGAGAGGAAGATAGAAAGATAGACAGAAACACATTGAATTAGACGTAACAGCATATAAATTATAAACATCTGAAATAAAGACACAATGAGGGAGAGGGAGAGTAAGAGCAGGCTAAGAGAGAATTAGTGGAAAAACCAGAAAGTACGAGGATGATTAGACGCGGACAGACACATGCTGTTGCACACACACATTATTTGCAAACACACACACACACAGCTTCATTTCCTGAGCAAGTGTGTGTGACATCAACTCGATAACAAAGTCATCCATCCAGTAAATGGCACTTATTAGAGATGAGTAAAAGACAAATCAATAAACTCAAGGAAGACGCCTTTTGTGTGTGTGTGTCTGTGTGTATTTGTGTCATGACATTTTTAAAGAAGCCCAACACAACTATTCAGCTATTTATTTAATTATTTGATACCCATGTTGAAGATTTTTCTGAGAACAGATGAAGTCTCTGCTGATCGATTATCAGAGTCTCATGAAGGATCTCTGTGAAATAACCCTGAAACACAAACACCCACTGGACCTGTAAATAATATTTTCAGTTTTTAGACGGATAATATCGTCACTTAGACACAAACGTATGCACCGACCTTGAGAAAAAAAAATGCATTTCTATAAATTCACAGGTGATTATGAACTAAAGGAAGAAGAGCAGCAGGTGAGGACAAAAAAATGTTGGGTTTTTCCAAAATAAATCAGAAATGACAACCTTTTTTGTTATTGTGAAAGCCTACAACACAATCGTGGGTCAGGTCACGAGACTTATAGCAATAGTATTAATTTAATTATATTATTAGTTCAGGGTGGATCTGACTTGAAGATAAACTTTACGTGGATGAGAGGAGGTTTGCAAAGCTGAACTCTTGTAGGATTATAACACAAAGCAGAAAAGTCAAAGCAAACCACTCAAATACAATTTTAGAGTTTCTTGAGACATTTCTTATGCTGTGCTATTATATGTATATGTCTGAATATTACATATCTTCATTAAAAGTAGCTTCTTTGTAATGAATTGAGATCTTTGTAATGACATTTTCATGGTTAACCCTGGCCTCATGTTCTGTTAAAGAAAAGGAGCATAAAGACAGACAGCAGTGGTATTGAATATGTACTCTGAATCGAACGATATTGGGAGAGAGAGAGAGAGAGAGAGAGAGAGAGAGAGAGAGAGAGAGAGAGAGAGAGAGAGAAAAAAAATGGCGCTTCTCTAAACCGTATGTGAGAAAGATTGAGAGAGAGGTGGATTTAAACATTTATCACGACAGCCCCTTCTGCATACCTACATACACCCACTGAGACATTAATAAATACAGATCACACATCGAGGAAGCACACACACACACACACACACACATTTCACCTCTGTCCGTGCTGAAATAAGCAGCCAGTCATGAGTCAGTGCCCCGTCACGGCAAAACAAACCAT
>JBAJHX010000011.1:9972735-9984831 GCA_037176925.1 Amniataba percoides | reverse complement strand
GTGTGTGTGTGTGTGTGTGTGTGTGTGTGTGTGTGTGTGTGTGTGTGTGTGTGTGTGTGTGTGTGTGTGTGTGGCCAACCGGAGTCGGTGGAGGCAGAGCTCAGCTGCTCAGGTCCCAGGCCTGATGGGATTGAACGAGGGATGAAAGAGAAAGATAAAAGACGGGGGGAGAAAAGGTGAAAGAGGGGGACCGATCGCTGTGCAGAGAGGAACATTGTTCTCTTGATCACAGTCAGGAGGTTGTGTGCATTTCGGTACATTCCGGCTCTCTTCTAAATATACGTTTTTGTTTTTGCATCAATGCGATTCTGTGCCTGCATGTCATCGTTTCTAGGACATGAAGGTAAATACATCTCCAGATAAGGACTTCCCCAAACACCTGACTCCACCTTTGCGTCCCATAATCCCAATTCTGCGCTCAGTGTGGTGAAACGTAGTGAGTTTGGCCCTCGTTTAACCTCAACAACCACTTCAAATTAGCCTTTGGGCAACAGATTCAGGCCATTTAAGACACTTGTGCTGTTGGAGAGCGTCGTGGAAAGATGCACAGAGATTAAAAATTCATCTTGCTGTCACATACAGGTGAACAAAGCTTTACACGACAACAAAAGTGTAATAAAATGGATGAAATGTGTTTTTTTTTAAATGGTTTAGTGGTACTTGATGACTGTGTAGGAGCTTATAAATGTAAATTAAAAAAAAGTTCTTGCCAACTTGATGAAGCCCTTCTATGTAAATCCTTAATCACAAGGAAAATTAGATAAATAGAGAATAGAGTGATGAAAAAGAACAGGAGGGGCGCATTTTCATCCCTGTCATCCATCCATCCCTCCCTTCCTCCTCCTCCTCTTCCACTTTTTATCCTCCGTTCCCTCACATCTATTATTCACCCCATTTGGCAGCCAGGTTCACACCTAAATAAACCTCCAACCATGTTGTGACTCCCTCCCTTTATCACGTCCGCTTTCACTTTCTCCACAGCGCTCTATTGTCAATTCATTTCTAAAAGGTTGTAAGGGAGGTGCACTTTTGCAAGAGGGAGAAAAGAAAAGACTTTGGTGGAATTTAAGTGCAAGTCTGCTCCTGAAGCATGACTAGATATTTTCCTTCGCAGATAAAGAAAGAGTTACTGGTCATTTACTTTACATATTTCCTAATTACAACCTATTATTCCCCTGTCTGCCAAAAAGTGCTTGCACACACACACACACACAATCTGCAAAAACACTACCTGTGTGAGTGTGTGTTAATTTTTGTTAGTAGAGCTAAGGTACTCTCACAGATCTGGATCTATAGAAAGATGCATGAAAGAATAAAAGGAAATAAATCACCATGGCTAACTTATGTTTTCCGTCTCTTTCTCTCAGCTGCTGCACTCAGGGGTGAATTTCAAATCAGCTGTGATGTTATATATCTCACACACACACACACACACACACACACACACACACACACACACACACAGTGACGCATTCACATTCAGAGCTAGCACGAGGTTTTCCCACATGTGCCGACTCCAGATGGCCTCAAAGAGACAACGGGTAATGCCAACATCACACACACACACACACACACACACACACACACACACACATAAAGTAATGACCCACCCCTGAGACCCCTCTAACCAGGTTTCATGCGGGGATCAAAAACAAAGTATAAAAAAAAAACAAAAAGAAGAAATCAAAAAGGGAGGGTGGTGAAGGCTTTATAGAGAGCGAGAGACAATATTAGTTCCCTTATAATAAGAACAAAAATGGGAAGATCTTTGTGACGACATCAAAGCAACGCCAAGAGCGCCTACAAGTGTAAAACACACACACACAGGAGACACAATGAAAATCAAATTAAAAAAGTATAAAACACAAGTGTCCAACCTGTCACTTGGATTAAACGCTCTTTAAATAAACTTTTAAACTGAAGAAGAAGAAGTATATTCACTGAGACTTTTATGTAATGTGTGTTTACGGTGCTGGTATGGCAGTTTGGGTAGGGTCGCTAAATACACAATGATGAATTACAACACTTTAATGACACAAACACACACACACACACACCTTCCTTTTAACAGAGGAAGAGCAGGCAATACACCTCGTCCACACAGCTAAAACCACACAGGCGGTGCTGACCAGCTAATGCAGCCGCTGACCCATAAACACATCAACAGCATGATAACGCACGCACGCACGCACGCACGCACGCACGCACGCACGCACGCACGCACGCACACACACACAGGGTGCAAAGACAGGTTTTTTTTTACCTGTTGTGTCTGATTAGACCTTTTCAGGATGTGCGGGGGGCGCTTGATGAGCCTTTTCTGAACAGACAGGAACTAGACTATAAAGTAAAAGCACATTAAAATAAACATTGACTGAATTCCTTCTATCTGCCTCAGATTTATTATTTACTGGGATGCAGGAATAAAACCTGGTTCATATTCTTAGCAGCACAATCCAGTTTACACTATAGTGAGCATTAAAGAGAGATTTTGTTCACATGCTTTCAGAGTGACAGCAGAAACTAGGGTGCATGTTATACCAAATATAGTGTGACATTATAAATGGGTGGTTATTTTGCCCCCCTGGCTCCCATTACTTTTGCTGGACCAGTTATACAACATCTTTTATTGATTTACAGACTTCTGTAACATCACATTTTTTTCCTGCATAATTTAACTCTGCTGTAACAGACTGTTAAGTAACCGTGTTCATGATATGCAATAGCTAATTTACTGTAAATACTGTATCTTCAATAAAAAGTCAATCTGATGCACAGATGTTGGCTCTTATGTAACTGCACCTCTCATGTGCGTGCAACAACACATCTGCTGAAAATAAGAAAAAAAGACATGTATCTGTAGATTATCTGTGATTATGCGAATTATAAGCTATCTATGTAAGCAATAAACTGAAGGAAGTCCACAAGATGTGACTGAAAACTGTGAAAAGTAAGCAGACCTTGTGGCATGAATACTCTGATGGATGTTTTCTAGTCATGTCACAGTCCTCTTTGTTTGAAAGCTGCAATCTTCTCGTCAAATTCAGTGAAATATCATAACAGTTTGCCAGCTGTCCATTCTGTGTGCATGCAAAAAAAAAATCATACTTCTTCACGGTTGTACACAGATCTTGCTCTGTAAATGGTGAACAAACAAAGCAGCTTGAATTGTGAGAAATAAGCGCTGTGATCGGACGAGGACGATGGAGAGATCTCCAAAAGTTTGTGTCGCCGCCGTGGTGGTGGGGTGCATTTGTTTGGCCGTGGAGTTCAAATATAAACAATCCTCCTCCAGAATATCTGACCCCTCCTTCAAGAAGGCATAGACGCAGAGTAATTAGTGTGTCAACATCTTAACAACAGCTTATTGTTCAGGTGAAGAGTCTGATGCTCCTCCTCTGCTCCCACGTCCGGGTCACAGGCATCACGCTGACTGATCACTTAATACTGATTATGAAAAGATCTTCTCCTCATAATTACACGATAGCTTGTTAAAATGACCACGCGCTAAGTTGTAATTAGGAGATACAGATGTCCTGAGACCTGATTTTTTTTTTGCAACAGCAGAATAAATTTTAAAACCCTGACTAACCCCTGACTGAGCTCACCTGGCTTTTACCGTCCTCCTGCTCTGATATTAGTGAGGGAGATTAGTGAGTGAAAAAAAAAAAATCAAGATGTTGTCCCTCACTGGACCCCGTAGGAAAAGGACTTATCTTTCGTAGGAGTGCTCTGACCTTTCTGAGCTGGTAAAACAGAGCAAACATTAAATGACAGAGCTAATGGTTTCACCCCGGAGTCCATTCTGCCTCTCTCATTCCTCTTTACTTCAACCAGTCCCTTCCATCATTTCTTCTAATTTCTCTCAATTACCGTCTCCTTATGCTCCGTCTCGTGGTTGTGTGTGTGGATGTGGGTGACCTTCCTGAACTGTGTGGCCATTTATGGAGATTAGATAAAGTTGCCTCTTGCGTGACTCATTGGCATGCATTAAGCAGGGAACAACAATAACACGCGCGCACAGACAAACAGACATGCACATGAAGAACATCTTAAATCGAGTATATAGGACCAAATTAAAGGTAAAAGCGCTCTTGGTTTTTCTTCTTTTGTGAGACATCATCTGTTGAGCCAAAAGCCATGTTCAGTGTCCTTCCCCCCCCTCTAATGGATTTTTGATTTTTCCAGAGCATACAACACAATTAGCTCGTCTTTCTTTTTTATTAATGACATATTTACTCTTTTCTTTTCCCTCGCTGTTGGTTATTCTTGCGCTAAATTGGCAAGCAAAGAGGTCTTAAAAGTGCATGCTGTGTGTGTAGGTGTGTGTCGGTGTGTGCCATTTGAATATGCTTATGGTTCATTATTTTTGTTTTTCATTTTTATAAATGTATCAGTGTTTATGTTAAATTGAAAACAGATGAGAATCTAATAAAGTGCAAAACAATGGCATAAAAAATCAAGGGAAAAGCAGATATTTAAAATACCATTTGCTGTCAAGACACTGTAGTTTAACCATTTATTGTTTTTAATAAGTATGGGCGCATTATCAGCTGCTTATTTGCATTTTCTTCCCATTATTTTAAGCATTTATAAGCACAAGGGAGCCTTTAGTTAGAGAAAACTGTAGTTCAATCTTGTTGTTGCAGCGACCACTTAGCGTAAGTGTAACAAAATTCAGGTAAAAATCAGTTTAAACCACTTCGACCACCATCGGTCAGAAAATTTACCCGCAATGTGAAGCGAGGATCATCTGTGCAATGACTGCAGTGCCATTTATGATCCCTGAAGGGCTGCACAACATTGGAAGAATAAAAAATGAGAAATATGGGAACTTTCAAACTCAAGCAACTAACAGATTTATCTATTTACTGGCAAGATGTAAGTGCAGAAAGATCCGAATACTGCAGGTTGTGTGTGTGTGTTGTGTGTCAAGTGTTTCTTACATTAAGTAACAGACCAGCCCGGTGACTTTTTAACTTTTAACCTGCAGTGGGACAAAGTTCCTGCCTCGAGCATCAGGGCGACTGCATGCACATGCTGCAATACTGATGCTGAAATGAAATCTCGTGCAGCCCCATTTACAGCTAATTACTACGCTTAATCACACTGAATCTTCATGAGAGACATATACACAAAGGAAAGAAGCTAATTATTAAGAACAAACACTGGCACAGATGATATCTACTTGCAAAGAGTCAAACCTCCCTCCCACTCAAAAAAAAAAACAACAGAAGAAAGATGCATGGAGGCAGAAATAAAACCATCTAACACTGCTGCACAGCCTTCCTCAGGTCAGTGTCTCAAAGCCATTTTTTACTGTCCTCACTGTTGCATTCATAATGTGCATGCTGATGTGAACTAATAAATATGTGATTAGCGTGTGACGCTCATCGATTCACGGGAACATTAAGCCAGCCTATTCACTGTGTGCACATATGTTTACATACAATACGTGCAGCTCTGCCTGCATGCTCCTGCCTCTTTGTTTTTTGGCCTGTGTGTGTGTCCATGTATTGGCAGTTCAGCGGGGGCTCATGGCCACAGTCGGTGTGTGTGTTTCACAGTTAGCTATGGTGAGGAGACTGACACTGTCACGCGCCGAGCAACACATCAAGGTCAGCACACTTACAGTACTGTTTTGGCAAATCTTCATCACCGAGAAACGTTCATCCCGACAAGTGCAAGTCTGGCTTTTGATTGTGCCCCGATTGGCGCTGCAGTACTTTTAATTTGTGACCGATTCTGCAAATGATGTGATTGTAAACATATGAAGGACCCCAACAGTTCAGAGATGAGGGAATTCCTGCAGTTCAGCTAACGTGAGGCTCAAACTGCTTCCTAAAGGACGAGGTTCAGATCACACAAGCCTTCTTTCTAGGACATTAAAATGTCTGTATCACAGAGTATAACTGATGTCCTGATGTTGGAAGGATATGTGATAGAAATGGATGCCGCAAGCACAAACAAACAAACAAAAAAACCCACTTTAACTACCAGCTTCTTCTAAATGTGAAAAGTCTTCCCAGCTGTTTCCCACTTGGCTCTTCAACACAATGCTTCACTTGGCCTTCACGTTTAAGAGTTCTTCTTTTTGATTCATCCTTCCCCCACCAACAAACACTTGCGTCTTTTGTTCCCGCTTCTTGTCTTTTACCGTCCTTCATACCAATTGCTTTCACCAGCAGGTGCAGCTCAGTCATTCTGTCACATAGAGCTGTGCTGCACCAAACAAAATAAAAAAAAATCTACTGAGAATCTCAAACCAAGACACAGACACCCAAATGAAATCAAGCGGCGCCTCCCTCCTCGCTCCGTGTCCCACTTCCTCGCCAAGGCTGTGCATGGCCATACTGCCGCCGTGCGACTGACGGACTTCTGGCACAGAGCGGCAGCTCGGCGGACACAAAATCCCTCTCAAGGAGCAGATGCTTGCTTCCTCTTGACATATGCCCCAGAGATGGAGCAGGGTGGATGGGAATTGGAGGGGAAAGCAGGGGGATATTAGAGCAGGGACGAAGGAGGGAGGAGGGTGTTAATCTGGAGCACCGAGGAGAGAGCAGATGAAATGAGGAGAAACAGAAGAAGAAGGGGAGGAATGTAGACGCCCTTTCAAGGCCATTGAGGATGAGGATTTGAAGAAAAGCCCTCACTTTCTAACACATTAGAGTCAAGGCTATGTGGCCAGTGTCGGAAATCGCGAAAGATGAACAGATGGTTGAGATGTCAGCGGTAACTTTAAATTGATCTGGATGTTTTCGGGGGACGGGAATGTAAATGAAATTAAGGGTCACGCTCTGCATTCAGAGCTGAAATGTTTCATCAGTGGCTCTTTTCAAAGACTTCACATTAATCTGGCCTTGGTGTTTTAATCTTGACTAAGCATCCAAAGGAAGGGGAATAAGCATATTTACTGTATGTATGTTTGATTTCAATGATCAGGTCAACCATCAATTATAAAGAAACACTGTCAAACTAAACTCGAGTAGTATCTGTCACACTAGCAGTTTTGTTTTACTCCTGTGGTTTCTGATATTCATTTTTGAGATTTTTGCCACCGTCTCAATACAGTGGAGATCATCGCAGTTATATTTGACAACCATGTTTTGAGCAATGCAACACTAAAATAGCATCACATTCATGAAAACTAAGGGTGAGTCAGTAAACTCAGTGTGCTTCATACATTTGAGATCATAAATGTTCATGGTAATCTATCAATTACTTGTCGAGATGTTTTGGTCTGGACCAAAGTGGTCGACCGTCTGCACTACCGATAATTACACCCCAGCAACAAAATCCTCATGACTCACAGAACACAGTTTTTAAATGCAGTTTTTCAGTACTATGAGTACCCAAAATATAATTTTGTTCTACTCCCTGGGAAAAATGTAGAAGCAGAAATTTCAGAAAATGGCCACATCAAACTCAAATTGAACTCAAAGAAAGAGTTTTCTTTTTAATTAAGGTCATAACACCCTTTAAATTTTAAAAATATGTTCCTCCTCTTGTCAGATTTGCCCATCCTTTGTCATTTACTTTGAGATAATAAATACACACGGGGAAATAAAAAGTACATACAGGCGTTACACACACACACACACTCGCGCACACAAACACTTCCCACAACCCGCAGAGTTGCAAGGTGAAATCTTTTCATTAAAGCAAACAAACAAGCAGACTTCGAGAGCGCCGTAAACTGCAATTCTAAGTCTTTCATTAATACACACAAGAATTTAATTAACAGCTATTGATAAGCTTCATCTGTCTTAAGGACGTGTTTGTTTGTGAATATGCATAACTGTGCGTGGAGTGCGTGTCTGTGTATCTTAAGGACACGCTCGTTATGCTTTCATTATACAGTGATCTTCTTGATTTGTCAGGCGTGAAGAGGAGAAGCATACACACACACACACACTCGCTCAGAGTAAGATATGAATGCGGTGTGTGTTGACGGATTAGACGGGAGTTTTTAATCATCTTAATTAAGCCTAATTGTTATTTGTTGAATATGTGGCATTTATGAAGTTCACAGGAACACAAAAGCAGATTGAGGACTAATTAAAACTCAAGAACTGTGTTTTATTACAAGAATCTGTTAAGAAGACGTTCGAGGTGGGAGGAAAAGATACGCAGATATTCAGCCAGTATTAACAACATGGCGCACAGTGTGATTATTAAAACTAGGGTTGCTTGTTGGTAGATAAAAGTTTCAAATATTCAACTTATTAGTGTATCAAACCTGCAAATTTTGGCCTTTTAATACTGAATGTTCAGATGTTTGGACAGGGCAGTTCAGTCCAAGTTCATCCAAATGGCCAAACTATCAAAGATAATCTGCCTGTGCTGATTCTTCTAATAGCTGCAAAACAGCATGCTTTTATTTTGACATTCTCTCTTGAACTATAATATTAGAGATCAGCTGCTATGAGCCAAAGTAAAAACACTGAGGTTATTTAAAGGATCTTTAAAGATACAGATGATGTGCAGATTAAACCTAAAAAGCTGTTGTGTTTCAGGAAAAAGACAGTCTGTAATTGGAAAGGAAAGTTTATTCTTCACAGGTAGATAATTGTGTGTGTGTGTGTGTGTGTGTGTGTGTGTGTAGGAGTGTGTGTCAGAAAAAACTGAATGTCTGATTCTTCTGTGGCTGGCAAGAGTCTTCCTACAACAGTAATTACAGACTCCTGTCTCTCTGGAAGATGATCCAGGATTACACACACACTCACACACACACACACACACACACTCACACACACACACACACACACACGGTTACTGCCAAAAGACGACACCCAGCACTCCCCTCCTTGTTGCACCTGAGGAAAGAATGACTGTCACAACACACACACACATATCCTTGCACCTGAGTATGCTCACGTGCCAGCAAGAGGCCACGGCACCGTCTGTTCCTCACACACACTCACACACACACATTTTTTATTTTATTCTCAGGTTATGATTACATATATGTCTGTTTATCTGCAACAAACATACATTCAGTCTTCATTTTGTCTTCCTTAGAGCATCTAATCTGACTCTAATGTCCATTTAAAGGTTGTTTGTGTGTTAAATATACGTGCCGTCACACACAAGAACCTTCTGTGATGTTCTGACCCGTTTTCAGTGACGACTCGCGCTCCAGCAGCTGAATCTGCGACACTTCATTTGCATCGTAACCGAGTTCTGCATCCAGTTAAAATTGGCAATCAGACTGCGAGACCTGCAGCTGTGGCAAACTGATGAGTTTGACATGAAGTTGGACTTTGTTTTGTTTTTAAGTGGTCAGAAAGTCTCAATTCAACAAAGATGTCTCGATATGACCTACATGATTCGTCTCATTGCAGAAATGAAGAGGAGCGAACATGTGACCTCACGTCAGCTGAAACATTTCCGCCTTCATCCACCAAAATCCGTCTTTAAATGCCAAACTAAACATCACAGTTTACGGTTGTGACGTCTTGACCTTGAACTGCAGCTATTCCCGGTATCTTTTAGAAATTAAGAAGAGCTTTTTCAAAACTCATTTCAGGTTTGTGTCAGAAAAGTTTCCACTAAAACGGTACAACTTGTCTCGTCACAACGATATCGCATGAAGCAATCTACTGGAACACAAAGCAATAACGAAATGTGTCATAAAAAATAAAAACTATAGCACAAGAAGAGCATTAACTAATGTCATCTTAATTCAAGCTAGTTGAGGTGCACATGTTGATTTTACAGAAGTTTTACATGCTTCAAGAATTGAAAAGACTCTAAACAATCAGCAGTCTGAATTTTAACGTCACCCTTTTTCTTGATTTGTGGAGAAACTTTTGTTCATTTAAGGAGACATATTTGCGTTTTAAATCACAGAAACTAAATCTAATGATGTTAAAATAACACAATCAAATACAATTATCGAAGTCTGTGTTGCGGACAGATGTGGCAGGTGTGAGTAAACACACATGACAGACGACGTGTGAGTTTGTGGTGTGTGTGTGTTTGTGTGCTCGAGGTAATTGTCTCAAGGAGTAAGACTAGCCTTCATACATTATTAATACAAACACACACATGTTTAGCAGGTTGCCACCTTGCCCAGGTGGCACGCACACTCGTGCGCACACACACGTTTAGCGCATTTACCACCTTGTAAAAACCCCCAGTGACCCAGAAGAAATCTGCGGCAGATTGAAGATGGGACAACAGGAGGAGGAGGAGATAACAGGAAGAGGGAGGGGAGACACACCTGTTATTAGCTTTTCTCCAGACGGCCGATCGGATGGAAGTCGGGACGTGCAGATCGAAGGAGGGACGATGAGAAGGATGAGACAGAAGGAGATCCTGGGAGAGAAGGATAGAAATTGTCAGGCATTAATAATGGATGGCAGCTCCTTAGAGACCATGTTCAGATATTAATAATAGATAAGACTCAGCTGGAGGGGGCAAAGAAACACCTCAGCAGATTTACCTGAGGAGAGAGGAAAGACAAGATGCTGCTCCTTTACAATCTGATAAACTTATTTTCAACTCCTGCATCATAATCCATATTTTGTTCAAATATTCACCAGTCTTTTGCATTATTCTTGCATCTACAACAGAGTTGAAGATATCACTTTTAACTGAACCAATTCACTGCCATTCATTACAACTATAAATAAAACTGCCTGAACTTGACACCAAAATGTAGTTGTGGCTTGTTTTGGTCAAAGATTTTTGTTTTTCTGTCACTGCTGCATTATCTTATCCTCCATTTCCTGGAAAACACCTGACACCCACAGGAAGAAATGGAAATCCCCAGCAGGAAATAATCCTTCAGACATATTTAGCACAACTTTCTTTCTTCGATCACAGCAGCTATTATCATCAGCTTGTCTGAAACTGAGTCTTTTACAAACAAACTAAATGCAGTTTACTTCCACATTTATCCAAACTCATAATACACACCGTGTAGGCTTTAAATAATTTGTTTTTTAATAATTAAAAGTATATTTTTTGTGAAATGCAAGGACATGCACATGCAGAGCTTCATCACAAGGTGCACCAACAATCCCTTCAGGGAAAAACAGTGAATATATTGGACTCATTTAAGTAACCCAGCATCCAAATTGATAAAAAAAAATGTTGAGCACAAAGTTTTTATCAGTTCATTCTTGATTCTCACTCGACGTTCGTGTTAAATTTGAAGAAGCTCCCTCAAGAAGTTCCTGTTCATCAGACAGTCAGCCTGAAAGCGACAGCTCACTCCAAAATTTGAAAAAAGCAAGCAAAACTTGTACATCTAAATGAGATTGGTGGTCAGTCCAATCAGATACTTGGAAACGACCGTAATTCTGAATCCCCACCGAGTCTGATTTTAAATGAGCTGTGAGAAAAGTTGTTTTCGGAAACAGGCGGTTTCACAACAGCTCTTAAAAAAAAAGGACGAGGTAAACCTTCAATTCGAGTAAAATTACAGAAAAAACACCCAAAACATTTCCTGAAAGAGCCCAGAGGTTGAGTTTAAACATTTCCAACGAGAGTGGTTATCTGCCAGACTGAAAATCAGACGAACCAAAAATTCAAAAATTTCTGCATGAGAGGAGCGACGAGGAGAGGGTGCGAGCTAACTATCACTTACAAAGGCCCTTGTGTAGACTCACACACACGCACGCACAGATGCTTTCACACATAAATGTGAGAGAAAAAACATACAGATGCACACACACACACACACACATTTAGAGAGATCCACACACACTTAAACACACCGAGTTTGGTGCACTGCCAGTTCTTCATGACACGGAGGGGAGAAAACGAGAGTGCACACTTTCCATCGCATTGTCCTGCTCCCTCTCTTCCTCTCGGTCTGTTACATCCTCTCATCTTTATTTCACACACTCGCTCTCTCTTTTTGTATCGACACACACTGACACACACACACAGGCAAATGAGCAGCACACTTAAACTAAATGGGTGGCCTGATGGTGAATCACTGTCATTTAGCAACAAAGACCTCAGCTTGTTGTCCCTTCATCCCCCCCTCCTTCTCTCTCTCTCTCTTCATCTGACACACACACACACACACACACACACACACACACACACACACACACACACACACACACACACACACACACA
>JBAJHX010000011.1:9953241-9968796 GCA_037176925.1 Amniataba percoides | reverse complement strand
TGCATGTCCTTTGAGAAGTTTCCCATCATCAAATGTGAAATCTGCTTACTACGGGGATTTTTTTTTTTTTTATAGGCTTTTTTTTTTTTTTTTTTTTTTGGGGTTTTTTTTTTTTTTTTTTTTTTTTTTTTTTTTTTTGGCTCGGCTACAAGGCGTTAATGAAAGCATTTCAAGCAAACATGTTGATTTTTTGTTTCCATGGGGATCCAGAAGGCCTGACAATGTCACAGAGGCTTCGGCCAACAGACTGGTGGAAAACACTGCCGCCTTTTTCCCTCTTTTATTCACATTGTGCCCAGCTATTTCTCCCCGACTCTCCACGTCTGTGCATCTTCTTTCTCCACTCTTCTACTTCTCTCCATTTCTTTTTTAATCACTTTAAATTTCTCTAACTCTGCTCGCTCTCCTGCGTTTGTTTTCCGTCTTTTTAAGCAGCCCCTTCAGCTCCATTTCTCTTTTTCTCTGCCACTTTTCTCTCTTTCTCTCTTTTTCTGTTTCTGACCCTCTCTATTCCGCCCGCTGCCTTTCTTCCCTTTGTTGTCGACTATGTGTGAAGAGCTGTGATAAATAAAGACAAACGCGGCAGTATGTGTTTGTGTGCGCGTCGCAGAGACGGACGCCAGCTCTCTGATAGCATTGTTAGCCTCTCCACCTCTCCTCACTCCACTGCACATCCAGCTACAGGCTTTCTTCCCCCCCTCTCCATCCATCCAGGCCGCGAGCCAGGAAGGCGGCTTTGGGGCCAAGTCAGGCCAGGACGGAGGCTTCATTGTGGGGATGCAGGGGGGCGTCGGTGCTAGAGGATGAGGACCGGGGATCCAGGCCAAGCCCCAGACCCAAGACCCTGATCTGGCTTGCCAGCCGGGCCACTAAAGAGCCTTCGTGGCTGGGCACAACATCAGGGCAAGAGGGGAGATGGAGGCTGGAGGTCTCAGCAGCGGTAATGGCAGTGGCTAGATTAAGACCTTCTCTTAGAATCGGCACAATGGCGGAGGTCTACAGCGGAGCTACACGTGCACACACACGCACACGCACACGCACACGCGCACGCACACACACACGCACACACACACACACACACACACACACACACACACACACATGCGCACACGCACACACACACACTGCATCTATTCAGTCCCCATCAGAGGCAGAAAAGCATGAATAAATACATGAGCAGTGTAGAGCTCCATAGGACTTATAAAAAGAAAGAAAAACACACATGAATTACAGGAACTGAAAGAAAAAATGGTAAATTGAAAAAAAAGGAACAGATGAATAATTTTGATGGTTTTGTACTCCAGTAATTGTGATGGGAGAAAAAAAAAGAAATGGGAAAAACGAGAGTGATGAATTATGAAAATCCTCCAAGTCCCTGAGCTCAGGAAATGGAATAATTAGGAAAAGTTAAAGAGCCAAGTTTGGAAATAAATGGCAGAAATGAACTTTCAGAAGTGCGCAACTTGTTGTGATTTTGGTGATTCAAAGACGCTAAAGTGCTGATGTATTTACTTATCATGACTTAACCAAATCAAACAAAATCAAACACTGCAGTCACTATAATAAGCAGTTTATGCATTACACTACATGTACTATACGGCTTTGATTTAAGCATGTGGTCATGGTGTTAAGCTTTTATATGTCAGCTGATCTATAATAAAAATATTCATCATTACCTCTCACAGTTACTGAACAGTTTCATCTGCAATCCCTGGAAAACTGTTGACAGCGAGCTCTGCTGATTATTCTGAGTAATGGGTGACAATTTCTAATAAATAATGTGAAAGAAATATCCCCAATGCAATTAGCACCACAAAGAAAATAATAATCAATGTTATTGTGCTGGAGGTTGAGGCAGAAACCACAGAGATATGAATAACATCATCTGCTGTCGGAAAATGAGGAAATATGTTTATCACAACAACATTTATTTTAAATATACTTCAAAAGAATGCAGAACTTAAAAGTGATTGAAAGTCACGCGATGCTTTAATGATGCAGCTTCAATCTGCAGTGCTGCATCACATTTTTGAATTTCCATTGTTAAAAAAAGATTTAGTACAGTTCAGTGTATGAACAATCATTGAGAAGAAGCTCTGAGGACATTCAAAGGGCTGTTATTCTCCCGATTCATGAGCTGAACTGTCGAACTAGCATGTCCGTAAGTGCTGCAAATTTGATTTTAAATTACACATCTGCTTTAAAGACAGTTTTTGACCTCATTTTTGGTGGACCAGGACAACATGTACCATGCAAAGCCTCCTACAATGTGACAAGTATTCAAAGAGTTTCCTAAAAACTAATAATAATAAACTACTAATGCTATTTAGACTTGATTAGGGTAGACTCTTGCTTCATTTGTCCACACAGCGATCCTCGTGTCTTTTTATACATTATGCAAGGCCTCATGAGAGTGGCAGGAGAAAGGCTGCTGGGAAAAAACAAGCGCAGAGAGACGATGATGCGTATCAAAGTTCACAATGCATAAATAAACCTGTGCCTGCACAGCATGTGTCCCTTTATCGAGCACTGTTCGTTTTTCTTTGTGTCAGCTAATGTCCATGTTTTTGGCTACAGAGCAGAGTAGAGGAGCCGAGATACCTGGTAATGTCTGCAATAAGACCTTTTTTTACCACCTCTTACCTCTTCACCTGTACTATATGGTACTTCTGTAGTCAAAGTGTGCGCGTGTGCGTGCGTGTGTGTGTGTGTGTTTGCGTCACAGCTCTCAGAAAGGACCCTGGGACCCTCCTCGACAGTGAGAGCTTTTAGCTCTTCTTCGCTAATGTCCTGAATAATGGTATCTTGATGGAGAGAGAGTAGACGGGGGGAAAAAAGAGGAGAAAGAGAGAAAGGGGGAGAAAGAGAGACAGAGAGAGGAGAGGGAGGGGGAGGGATGGAGAAAAAGACAGAAACCTCTGCATCCATCTGTCTCTAGCTCCAGACCTCCATCAGTAGTAGCCCTATCATTATTCCCTCTCTCTGCCTTTCTATTTTCATTATTCCCTTTTTGTCTCCTTTTTTCAGCATGATGATGATCCGCAGAGATTTTACTTGCTCTTGCAAAAAGACACATCTCAGTGTGAGCGCACATGTCCGTCCAAATGTAAGGAGTCCTCGTGCGACATGCCAACCTTTTAGCAAAATGAACTTTCAATTACATTGAGGCACTATTAGGAAGAAAAAGGGAGTACAATGTTTTTAGCCACATTAGCTGAAGCCAATATGAAGTACCTCAAGATGTGGCATCACTAATGGCTGCTAGATGTCCAGTAGAAAAGTTTTCTGTTGTTTTTGTGTCTTGTGTGTGATTTTAAATGTTATATTACACTTAAGAGAAGTTCACTTCTGTAGACTTCCTCCACCTTTATCAAAATGTGGATGCTCTGAGTTGAGCAGCTGATACAGATGCAGGCGAGACGAATCAAGACTGTGCTAAAAACAACCCTGAAGAGATGGAGAGCTGACGTCACTGAGGTTTTGTGCGTGTCTTCTTCAGTCTAAGGTTGAAACAGAAAAGTGGAACTGGAATTAAACCGTTTAAGACTTACAAGATAAAACCGGTTCCTGTTTTGAGTCACAAAGAAAGCGTTCAGACTGTCACCTGATTGAGGCTCCTGATCTTCTCTGAGAACTTTAAATATCTGTTAAGATGTCGTAGGTTGTTTTTGGATTGATTCCTACTCGTTCAACAAAAAAAAGCAGTGAAAGGCTTTAACTTTCACAGCTGAATAAATTACTAACACAGCTTGAGTACAGCTAACAGGATTTAGTTAGATTTTATTAGTAGCATTTCTGAAAATGTTCAAAACTACTTCAGGTGTCATTTTCATCAGTTCCTGCTCTGTTACTTTGGATGAACGTGTTGCATAAACGGTGCAAAGCGCTTACTATAAATCTTAAGAGACCTGTTTTTTCTAGTTATCAATGAGTGAGCCGACACTTTCCCTGCTTTGTTTTTATGAATTAGTGCCCCAACCACGACTATTGTATGTTTCAGAGACCCTGGACATGATGGCAGCCTTTTACCTGGGTGTCTCTTTGAAAAACAGAAAAGTAAAAGCCACGAGTGAGAGCATGCAACATGAGCAACATCAACCACAAGAGACTCACTGCAAGACTGTGAAACATGACGCAGACGACACAACGAGGCGTAGACTGATCCGTCATGATGACATTAAACAGTTTCACTGACAAAGACTGCTATTAAGGGATATTTTCATGCATGCAAACCTTCACAGCTACATGCAGGGCAGCTTGGCATGATGGGAAAACGCACCTCGCTCTTTTGAATCTGATGGACACGATGAGTCTAAACTGATCAGGCAGAGAAAACCACGTGGTTCTGATGCTTTCCAGGAAATCCCTGAGACAACATGTTTACCTGTCAGTTCACCCCGGTTGGTGCAAACCTACAAAACTGGTGCCCTCTATCATCATCATCCAACCTTCATTCACTCCACACCGCAGTGAAAATATTTACACCTCTATTGATTTTTGTAGTGATTGCTGTCCTAACATGTTGTGCCCTTCTTGTATTAAGTCCTCATTGATTAATGCATCTATCCAAGACCGACAAATCACCTTTTTATGAGATTATCTAACAGTTGAAATGCAAACGTTTATCCTTCATTTCATTACTTACACACATCATCTATGGTCTCTGCAGATTTTTGAGCATTAAATGCTTAAAAGGGAGGAATGTAAAGACTTTAATCACCTTGTAGGGAAGACTTAGATGCTCTTTATGCTACTTTAATGACCTCATGAAGATGTTAAGTAACCTGGGTCTTCTAGTTAAACTGTATTACTGCACCCATTTCCAATATGATCAGTAAAAGAAGAGATGACAAGGCTTTAACTCTACGTCTAAGGACCAGACATTACAAGGGGATCCAGATTACTTTGTCATCTTCTGAGACACTGTTCTTGCATCTGCTCACAAAGACAATATCTAACTTTGACTCAGATAACGTGTGACCCACAAAACAAAAGGTAAAATCTCCTCCTGATCGAGCTTGAGTTTGCAAACGTCCAAATTTAAACTTGCAGGAAGACGAGAGTTGAGCTTTATTCCACAGGAACGACTGTTCGACCGTGACCTGTTTGGACTGTTGGTTAAATCCTGCAACACCAGCGGCGGCAGGTCGATTAAAAACTGTTTCTTTGTTTAGGTTGTGAGGTAACTATGGGATGTTCAGCTGCAGCGAGTAAACTGTGGGGACAGTTCAGGGTGACTGGCCGTGACTGAAACACTCACTAACACACACACACACTGACAACCCCACACTTTCTCTTTCTCACATTTCTTGTCTTTCTCTGCATCACAAATGCAAGCACACTTTCTGTTTCTGTGAGTCATTCATTGAGTAACACACACTCTCTCTCGCCTCTGTCTCACACACACACTCACACACAAACAGCAGTGGGGGTCATCGCCACATCAGGCAAGTAAACACCAGGAGGTCAATGAGTTAAACATTAATACAATTATTTTCCACTCATGGCTGCAAAAACAGCTGCTACAGATACGTTCAATACTTCTCCTTTATAATTATGAGCATTAACTACACTTTCTTTTGTCTTTTATTTATTATTTTTCACCCTGCTTTGGTCATTATGTGGCTGTTAAGCAGCAACACCTCTCTGGAGAAAAGGCCGTCCTCCTTTTTTTATGTTTTAAATTTAGCAGCCGCCCTCCTGATTCTTTCTGCTTTTGTTCTGTAAATTTCCACCATTTCCTTTTTTCCCCCAGAAAAACTCTCTCATAAGCAAAATCCAACATTACCCCTCCTCCTCTTTGTGGAGATGAGTGGATTCTTGCAGCCCTCCTAATGCAGGCAGCCCCTCTTATGCATGTCAGGAAATGTGATTTTTCAAATACATAACTGTCCATAAGCTCAGGAACAACAGGCTTTATGTAGATCCTCACAGATATTTGTAGGCACCAAACTACAAATAGGTCACAGCTTTTTGTGAAGGAGGAAGAGGGGCAAAAAAAAGAAATAAATAAAAGTTTGTGTGTTGCATAGTGGTGAAGTTTAGCAGTGCCAAATAACTGGGTTAGAGATCATTAGAAAAAAAAAGCATGGCCTGTCTGGCTTCTGCATGCAAGGACGAGATGCACGAAACACACATCTGTCTCCTCAGGGGGGAAAATGTATCGGACTTTTTTCAGGGATTTAATATTTATCTGTTCTGCAAATTAAACCGCACGGCACAACTGCTGCAGGAGCACTTGAAATTATTGTATAAGTTCGTGTAAATGCGGATTATTTTCGTGCGTAATTGAGTTAAGAGGATGGATAAGTGGCACAGCGATGCGCAGAGAAAGTCCGCTGATATTTCAGATTCAGTAACAACTGAGGATTTCTGTATCTGATTTAAATGACCTCGTTTGAATAAAGAGGGACACAATGGTGGAAATAAATCTCTCTAAATTAGAGATGCGCTTTTATTTTTTAGGAATTTCTACATACGGTGGCCCGCAGAGACACGGCGCATACCTCTGCACAAACACACACTGCGGAAATCTGCTTTTTTTACTTCACTCATCAATCTAATGTCTCTTGAAATGTTTTTTTAAAAAATCAAATTAAAAATGCTGATATCATTTAGCTGCAAACTGTGACGCTTTTTCTCGAGTTTCAGCCTGACAGACTTCAACATGTCACATTTTCTTCCATCATCACGCTCTCTGACACTTGTTTGCTCCATTCACAGATTATTCTCAACACCTTCCCTTAAAAATCATCTTATATTTCTTTCTTCTGTCTGTGTGATTTACATTTTGTGCCATGTGTTGAGCTCCTGCAGGGATTTATGATGCTTCCTCCAGGAACAATCCGCGAATTTTTTTCCGACCTGCGCACTGACAGAGAGAAACCAGGCTGATAGAGACGCTGAGGAGTGTGTGTGTGTGTGTTAAAGCATCGGACACACAACTCAAGACTTTTACTGTTTGATTTGGCCAAAGTGTGAGACTCTTTGGATGCGATGATTAAAAACTCGATTTATTGCTGAGCATTTTTCATAAAGAGGCCTCAGAGTGTTAAAATTCATGCAGATCTTGTTTTCAGCTCTCGGAGTCCGGATCAGCTCCAGGGGTGAGCTGAACTCTGATCTCTGCAGAAAAAAGGGGCATTTCCCCATCAGAAGTACAATTTATTCCCATTATTTAATTTTTTTCTGCACTTGGAGCAACTTCCTTTGATTGACAGGCAGCTCGGCGCACGGTCGTTTCCAATTACGCACAACTGCGTAAAAAGAGCATAAAATGAATTTAAACAGTAAAATCAAAGCCTGTTTTATTTAAAAAACTGAATAATAAAATAAACGAGTGCATGCAGATAAACAGAAAGCGGTGAAATCATGCAAACCGTGAGATAAATCCACATTTTAAAGTGATTTTTATTAAATGTTAAATGTATTTCTGCGCAACCGGTGATGTGTTGGTATGACATTTAAATAAAAAAAAACTAATAACACATGTGAAATAATAAAGCTTAAACACAAAATGCACAAAGTGTTGTCCAGTTAAACTCTAAATACTGTTTGTGTCTCTCTCCGCTGCTGATAGAGGCGCTCAGTGCGTCCTCTCCTCTCCGGAGCCTCCTTATAAATAAATCCACGTCCCCGTCCTCTTCCTTATTGGTCAGGTGGAGTCGTTACCTCACTCCGGGGCCGGTGACGCAGCGTCTTCACGTATCCTTCACGCGTGTCTCCTTCTTGTTTCTTCTTGTTGGGAGTCTTTGGCTGCCGGTCGGAGGAGGAGGAGGAGAAAAAATCGGGATTGAGCGAAGAGAGGCGGACGGACGCGGGGTGCGCTCGATACTGAACACTTCCCATCCCGGGAGGAGAGCGGCGCACAAGAGCTCCCTCTCTCTCTCTCTCTTTCTCTCTCACACACACTTTCTCTCTGACTCTCTCTCTCCCGCACGCACACACACTCACGCACGGCCGCGCGTCACGCACGCTGCGCATACGTCTCCTCTCCGCCGGAGTAAATTACGGCATTGATCTTAACGCCGAGCGCGGATCTGTCGCTCGTCTTCGCCCTCATTTTTTTTAAATCCTCGACGGACAGACTTGGAGAAAGGCTCCGCAGAGAAGTAAGTAAAAACACTTTCTATCCAGCGTCCTTTTTTATTCATTTTGATCCGTGTGTGTGTGTGTGTGTTTGGGCTGAACTTCCACCGTCGCTCCGCGCAGACGGTTCATCATCACGCAGACTTTGTGCGCGTTTGGCTCAGAAACAGCGTGAGATTAGAAAAAAAAATCTCTGCTTGAGGTGTGTTTCTGAATTAAAATGAGCTTTACTTTACTTTCATCCTCACTTTGTGGGGTTTTTTCACGCTTCGCTTTGTTTTAACAATGAACAAGTGATTCGGCAAAGAGTCCAAATCTCATTTCTTACGTTTCAGGAGGCAGGAGAGAAAGTCCTCCAGCTTCTTAATAAATATCTTTAATGTCTTTTTACTGATCTGCAGTCGATCAGCCAAGTTTCCTGAGAGGCTTTTACTCTTTAAAGTCGCCCAGATGAGAACAAACTCTCTCTTCACTACTTGAAAAACTTCAGAATCAAAGAATAAAGTGCGTAAAATTATGGAGACGTTTTGCAAAGTGCGTCGGTGGACTTTTCTCTGTCGTGTCTTTGTCGTGATTAAATCGCAGTTTTGGACTTTGACAGACATTTCTGTGAAAGCTCCGTGCGTAAAAGTCGCAGCTTTGGTGCGTTTAGTCGGACTCTGGACAGCAGAGGAGCCACTTCACACTGAAGCTTTATAATAAGCTGGTTCCTCTCAGACATGCAGGTGGAAATACTCAAATCATCACCTCCATCTGTTAGAAAAAGTTGCATTTCCAAAATTTATTTAGACTTTATGTGACATATTTGCAATTTTACCCCCAAAAGTAAAAAGTCTTGTTGATTTTACACCTCCACATAATTTTTTTCAGCAGAGTAAAATGAATTTAGCCACGAGCAGCCGCACGCTTTCATTCATTTTAAAAGGAAATATGCCATTTACAGTTCTTCATCACTCACTTCCCATTTCAGTTCTCGATTGCAGGGCGAGTTATTCCTGCCCTTCAAATTCAGATTAAAACCAGAGTTTCTGTTCTGATGCAGAAACCACACACACACACACACTCTCACATCTCCTTTCAGTGCTCACCTTTAACACAACTTCTTGTCGAGTTATCTAAGCTCTGATTATTTTAGTTTTTCTGAGATAATACTGACTCCACGCTGATGAGCGAGCTGATCATCCTCTTTCATCTCGTGTTGTACTAAAAACGACAGGAAACATGACCTCACGCACAAATTTCAAAAGTTTTGCAGCTCTTTGGACTCTCACATCTGAACTGTTTGTCCTTCTGCCTCCTCTCTTTGAGTGTGTGTGAACTAATAATGCAAACAGAGTGCAATGTGTGTATGCATGTACTGTGTGTATCTGGGTCACTGTGCTTTTTTTCTCTCCTGTCACATTCAAACTAACCCTTCTTCCCTGCTTGGAAACTATTTCATTTGGTAATGGCCTCTGCAGGAACACGATGCCGTCCGCTTCGTCGTTACTGCAGAAGCATTTCACCCGTGTCCTCGATTCAGCCAGCGTGTGTGTGTGTGTTTTTGAGCACTTTTTCCATCTTCCTTTAAAACCATGTTAACGCTGAAATTAAAAACCCGCCCGGCTGCTGTGAACACGGGCGCCGCTCGACCGAACTGTCGCAGGAAGCAGCTTTAATTTGTGAAATATTTGCCTGGGCATGACCCTGAAATCACTTGCAAAGCAGATGCAAACATGTAACATGGCAAATGCTGCCTGTGTCGAACGTGTGTGTGCAGATATTCACCTCCACCCTAAAGCTTATTTCTGGTGATGCTTTTTATAAATTGTTTTTGTCTTTATCTATTTAATTTGACACCAAAAGTGATATTAAAAAGGCAGTAAATTCATAGAGGTGTGTTTCTTTAGGAAATCTGGCTATCCTTCACTTTCTGGATATTTTGGGGATTTTTTTTGCAATTATCTCACTCAATGTAATCCAATTATGAGTGATTGCTTTGGATAGGGATGAAGCCAGCTCTTCAACACCCTCCTCCACCTTTTTAGATGTTTCCAGTGCTTTCATAAAGAAACTTAACCTTTATGTAGTGCTTTCCATCTCTTTCTCTCTCTACAGTTGCTGTATAATAGATATCTTCACTCCTGATGGAAAAAGAAAACCCGGCTTTGAATATGCATTATGTGGAGGACTTATATTATACTTATCATTATTATTACTTATATTACGTGGAGAAATCTCAAGTGGCAGCATTGATAAGAATTTAACTTTTCTCATTAAAATAAAATACTTAAAAGTTCAATAACACTGAAATTAACTGCTTTTACAAATGTAAGATAAGTAGCTATTTCTTTGAAATCATGTGAGGGAAAAGAAACACACAAAAAAGGACACAAAAAAAAATCAGCTTTCTTCTTCCCTCTGACAATCAGAGAGAGCCTGTCGATTCTTTACAGCTCCTCACAAGATGTAGAAATCAAGGTTAGCCCTCGGGGGGAAGGAGGAAATGGGAAATTATTTTGGTTATTACCGGCAGGTGTTACTTCTCTGTGGGAATATCTCCTTGAACTATTTTAAAGTGTGTTTTTCTCACAGTGGTTCCCTTGGCTTTTGGTCAAGAAATTTACTATGAGTAATCGTCTGAATTTGGCTCAGACTGCGATCGATAAAAGTGGATGCCCCGTTTGTTCCTGTCAGGCGCATTGAGTTGTTTGAGATTTTTGTGATAGTTCACAATTGGGGATTTTCTATTTTTGTTAATTATCGTCTTCTCTGATAGTTCGAAAGCTAGAAAACAAACTAACATAAGCTTCATATGTCATTATGAATATTAAAAAAGCACATTATCTGTGTCATCTAATGTCAAAGAATGACAGGATTTTATTAAAAACTAAAAACATTCATGACTAAGTGAACTAGTTTGAATTTAACTGTGTAATTTCAGCACTAGTGTCTCTCACGATTCAAAAATAGTTTTATTTGCTTTCTGCAGAGACCAACAACATTTTTAAAGCGTCATTAAATGCAGATACCAGTTTCACTGATGGAGCTCCCTCCTGTAAAAAAAATCTTAAAAATCACTTTCAGTTTTACCAAATTATAAAGACCTCCCTTTAGTGATTGAAACTTTAATAGTCTCTATAGATTTTTCATTATTAAAGTCATTTGTGCTCTTTGTGTTGTCCAGGTAACTCCGCTCATCCTGCGTGTCTGTGAGGACCCCTGGTCATGTCCGTTTAGCTCCCCTGCGTGATGCCTGATCATGACAGCACCACCCTCCTAACCAGACAGACAAAGCGCCGACGTGTCGACATTGGGGTGAAAAGGACTGTGGGTAGCGCGATATTCGCCCGCGCCAGGGAGACCCTGCTCGACAGCATGAACCAATCGCACGGCATCGATCAGGACGGAGACTGCTCGCTGGTCAGTCACGGCCACGGGGGTGCCAACGGTGACGGAGAGAAGTCGAACGTTTTGAGGAAGTTGCTGAAGAGGGCCAACTCCTACGAAGATGCCATAATGCCTTTCCCCGGCGCTACCATCATCTCTCAGCTGCTGAAGAATAACATGGGAAAGAATGGAGGAAGTGACTCGGGCTTCCAGGTATACAGACACGTGCAGGTAGTGATGAAACATTAAGACAATTTATCAATTCATCATGTTCAGTTTTGCAAACTTAGACAACTAAACAAGCCCATAAATACTCATCAATCCTCATCCACTCATCTCTTAAATCATTTAATCTGTAACTGTTTATTAATCCAGCCTTCCTGTCCTCCATCACAGGGCAGTGGAGCTCTGTCCAGTGGAGGATCAGAAATCCAGGCCGAGGATAACTGCAGTAACTCCTCTCGTGACCGTGACAGCCCCTCTGACTGCCTCTCTCCCGGGCCTCCTCTCCTCCCTCCGCCCTCCTCGTCCTCCTTCGGGCGCCCGCAGCCTCCTTCGAACCACAACTCCCACATCTCCTCTCAGCCGCTCTCCCTCTCCTCCTTCGACTTGGACAGGCTGTCGGACGAGCACCTCCGCGCCAAGAGAGCCCGCGTGGAAAACATCATCCGCGGCATGAGCCACTCGCCGCTGGTCCGTCCGAGCGCCGGCGACCACAACCAAGAGAGCAACCGCGAGAACGAAAACAGCAGCAACAATAGCAGCAGCAGCAACGACCACAGAGGAGACGGCAACATCAACAACCACGACCACAGGCGGAGCGACGGACCGTCTTCTCTCCTGAGCTCTCCGGGTTCGCGGGGCGGCGGCGGCGTCAGCGCCGGTGAGGTTTACAGGGAGAATAAGAGAAAGCAGCGTCTGCCGCAGCAGCAGCACAGCTTCACCCAGCTGGTGTGTTCGAGGCAGGAGCAGAGACAGGAAGAGAGACGGCAGCTCAAACTGCAGCTGGAGGACATGCAGGTTGGTTCATTTGTAGATAAAATGCACCATAAATAGGAGCTGCCTTTTCTTCTAAGATATAAATTTTTCTATTTCAAAGGGCGTTTAGAGTTATTTAACATGAGATTATTTAACATTAGGCATGAGAAAATCTACTGGACTCTGGATTTCATTGTCTAAAACAAGGCCAACTTTTCAAAGTGGCTCTACTTCACTGGAACAAGGACATCCTATCCAATTCCTTAAATCTATTCTGAGAAAGAAGCAAAAGCTGTTAGAGAAAATCACTGAGTTCGATGTTTCTGTAGCAGTACAAGAGAAAAAAAATGTGACAAAGAGCTTTAAAAAATCGTTTCTATATAACCTTTCCTTTCTTAGTACACTGATGGTAACTTTCAGTGTTAGAAGATGTGTTTTTAAACACTCTCTGTCCTGTGTTTTCTAGAAACAGCTGCGTCAACTACAGGAGAAGTTCTACCAGATCTACGACTCCGAGACGGAGGAAGAGGAAGACAACGGCGAGAGCGGCGAGGCCGACAGAGGTAGAGAACGAGAGGAGGACGGTAACTTGTCAGAGGACAGCATCCGCTCTGACGGCCTGGAGGAGAGGCACCGAGATCGAGGGCGGCACAGCCACGACGATCTGTCCGAGCTGGACCCGGGCCTCTTCCTGGACCGGGCCCGAGCCCTCCTCCGAGAGCAGGCCCTGATAGACGGAGAGATAGAAGAGGATGTGGACGGCAGGGAGGAGGAGGAGAGGAACGGAGAGAGGGCGATGAAGAGGAGAGGGGGAGCAGCGGGAGGCGGGGGAGGAGGAGGAGGAAGGCAGTTAGCCGAGACGCTGAAGCAGGAGCTGAACTGTGCCGTGTCGCAGGTCGTCGACACCGTCGTCAAGGGCTTCTCTTCGCCCAAGCAGGCCGTCAGTCACCATCATGGCTGCCACAGCAGCACGCCGGCTGCACCCTCCTCTTCCTCCAACTCGTCCTCTTCCTGCCCTCCACCTTTCGGCCCCCTCCCCTCCCTCACCCCAGACTCACGCTTTGGCGGCGGCGCTCTGGGCCTCAGCCTGAACGGCAATGGCAGTCCTACGCCAAACTACCACTCGTCCAACCAGAGGCTGCACTGCTTCGGCGACGTGATCGTCCCGAGCCCGCTGGATTCGTTCGGCGGCTTGAGCGGCAGACTGAGCGGCGTGCCGACGCCGAACGACCAAACGGAGGCGCTGCCGCTGGTGGTGCGCAAGAGCGGCGGAGGAGGTGGAGGAGAGAACGCCAACCCCGCTCTTCCTCCTCCTCCTCCTCATCATCCCTCCCTCCACCCTTCACCCCTCACGGCCTCGCTCGGGTTTAGCCCTCCATCATTTCGCCACCCGTTCCCTCTTCCCCTCATGGGTTACCCCTTTCAGAGCCCCCTGGCATCACACGGCGGTGGAGCCGGCTACCACCCGGGGCCCAAAGACCACCATCGGTCCTCCCCCGATACAATGGACATGACCCGGGAAACGGTCAGCCTCAGAACCAAAATGGCGTCTCTCGGAGGGGGGCATCTCAGTCACCACCACCACCGGCAGAGCTCACCAAACCAACACGGGTCAGAGGGTCTGTCCCTGTCCCTCATCAAGTCCGAGTGCGGGGACCTGCAAGACATGTCCGACATTTCGCCGTACTCAGGCAGCACTGTATCCTTAGAAAGTCTGCGTGTGAGTGAGTGTGTTTTCTTGTATTTGCAAGCGCTCTAAAAAGCACATTGAAAGCTGTTATCAAGCAGACTAACTCAAAAACTACGACTCCACATCACAGTGCACAAATGAAAAGCAAACATGGAAACACACAAACTATTTCTCCAACATAAGTTTTTTCCCCAAGTACTTATTTTTATTAAATTATTATTAAATGTCAAAAATATTTATCCTTTAACTGCATCACTTAGCACAAAACTACACTCATTTAATTAACATACATATTTAACATTAGAAGATAATACGTGTTATATAAACTGGAAAATATTACCTATGAAATAATATTAAAACATTTTCATTTTACATTTACATACAAGCTTATATGAAATTTCCTTCCAAATGTTGGGTTAGTTGTATTATTTGACCTAATTAATTAATAAAATCAGGTCAGATTATATAAATTCTTGCCCAACTCTAAATATGAAATTACTATATTGAGCACTATGAAGTCAGAGAAAATCAATGTTAACATGAAGAACTTTTTTTGTTTGTTTGCTGGAAAAGACTTTAATTTTAGCACCCTGCTCCACAAGAGTCACATTTTCAAAGCAGTCAAACTTGCTGAGAACACTTGGAGGAGGCGGCAGTCGTCAAAGAAAGTCTAATATCAATTAATCTGCATTAATTGGTTCCCTCTTGTTTCCGCGCTGAGTGGGGAAGATGAAACGGGGCGTGATGGGTCTTGCGAGAGGGGGAAGATTAAACAGGTCGCACGCTGCTCTCTCAAGCTCTTTTAAGTCTGTGCAGCAGGTTGTGGTGTTTAAAGGTGCTGAGAAAGGCTAGTGAGCTCCCTCTTTAACACACACACACACACACGCTGTCTGAGACACTCTTGTGCGGTTAGGTTCTCTTTCATCACAAAGACTTTGTACATAAACGCTCAAAGCAAATCATATTTCACTGTGTCTGTGTGTGTGTGTGTGGGTGTGGGGTAAAACCTTGTACATAGGAGCTCAAAGCTAATCATATTTCAAAGAGCGCAGGAGATGAACAGGTGAATGCTTGGCTTTATTGATGGGAGCTTTCTAAATGTGTGTTTTGGGGTTCGTGTGTGTGTGTGTGTGAGGTGAACAAGGAAGGAAAAGTGTAACATCCACCAATCTCATCTTTACAGTTTCCCTCCCTCTCGTTGTCGATCTCATTGTTTCATTCGCTGGTCTTCACTTGTAGTGTGTGTGTGTGTGTGTTTTGCTGCCACATGCAAACACCCCCACTTTCGTGGCGCGTGCATGTGGACAGGTGTTTGCAGGTAGCTGTTTATCTTCTCGTTTCCTAACCTTTCATATGAAGAGGGCTTCTCCCGGGCCACTACGCATGCACACGTTGAGTCACACAGGCATACAAACAGCCGCACACACACA
>JBAJHX010000011.1:9908136-9930007 GCA_037176925.1 Amniataba percoides | reverse complement strand
ACACACACACACACACACACACACACACACACACACACACACACACACACACACACACACACACACAGCTGGGAGCTGTTAAGAAAGGGGAAGTACATTTAGGGGAAATTCAGAGCTGAAGAAGAACTTGGTACAGGAATAGTAAAACAAGGACACCTGAAACACACACACACACACACACACACACACACACACACACACACACACACACACTTCAGCCATAGAATCAATCTTTACTTTAACACTTAAAGTTTTGTTTGTAAGTTTTGTTAAAAAGTTTGTGATTGATGGACTTTTTTCACACAGTATCAGATTTGAATCACTGAATCACATGAAAAGCCAATTACAACCTCATCCACATCCATATTGATTAAATAGAAATGCATTTTCTTACAGTCATGAACAGCCTTTGGTACTTTATTTTGAAAACAAAAAGGGGGAAGTTGATGGAAGGGAAGTTCATCTTCAGTTCAGACAATCAAAACTGGCATATCGCTCATAATTTCCTTTTTTCTTTTGGTTTCTGTCTCCAGGTTCCTGATCGATTTCTGGAGGTGGCCCAGGTGACCCTTCGCGAGTTCTTCAACGCCATCGTGGCGGGAAAGGACGCGGACCCGTCCTGGAAGAAGGCCATCTACAAGGTGATCTGCAAACTGGACAGCGAGGTTCCCGAAGTTTTCAAATCCCCCAACTGTCTACAAGAGCTCCTCCATGACTGACTAGTGCGAGAGAGGAAGCACGGCAAGCAAGACAAACCTCCGCGGACCGTGAGAAGACTGTAATTAAACGCCTCCAAATGTGTGGCGTTAGACTAGGACGGCGTTACGTTTGAAGGTGTGATTCGACGTGGAGGTTTGTGGGAGGTTGTTTTTAGTCAGCCCGTCTTTTAAAAGACGAAACTGCCCTCAAAATGTTTTATAAAGAAAAAAAAATCCCCCTCAACGACTTCTACGAGGGCTCGGACTCACGAGTGAGACGATACTCTGATTAACAGATTATGTTGAGACTTTTATAAATTAAAAGCGATGCACTCACAGAAAAATCTCCTCCTTGCCGACGCCTCCTCTTTCTCCTCCGCCTCGTCCGAGCTCGCTCTTCAAAGGGGGCGAGGAAGATGAAGGATCAAGTCTTCAGCCCGTGATTGGGGGGTCCAGAGCGAACTAAAAAAAAAAAAGAAAAGAAGATAATATATAAAAAATCTTTTTATTGTGGATGTTTTTAAGTTACATGGACATTTTTGAAAAAAAGTGATGTTTCTGTATTTTTTCTCCTTTGTATAAGCTCCTCTTCTATATGAACCCTCACATAGACACACATGCACACACTTACACACACACACCTCTTGAATAGGAAAGCACAGTAGCATCACCTGAACCCAGACAAACTGGGCATAAACAAACTTAGTTGTTGTTTATTTCCCTTCCTTTCCTCCCCCACAACCCCCAATCTTTTTACTGCCCCCCTCTTCTTACTGTACTGAGACGTACTGGGTGTTTTTTTTGACTGTGTGGCTCTTCCCGCCCCACCTTTACCTGGCCACCCCTCTTGGCTCGTGTTGCGTTCGGGCACCCAGAGCATCGAAGACAAAACATTTTACCATTTCATTTCTTTAAAAAATCTTCCAACAGGTCTCATTTATACAATATTAGTAAAATAGTCACCCTTACACAGAGACAAACTCATCATACACACTTTTTTAATAAAAAAATCACTTCAGTGCTTTCTGCTTTGTTTTAAGTTAAGTCATTAAGTCATTGTTGTGACAGTGTTTGCTTAATTTTGTTAAGATCACCAGGAAACAAAACCATCCGCTGCAGTTTCATGCAATGAGTAGATGACTTTGTGAGCAGCTCAAAAACAAGAATCATTCATCGTGGTGCTCTTTGGACTCAAACACACGCACAAATGGGTTTAAACACTTTAAAAAACACAGACGACTAACTGTTGTACAATCAGCCGCTCTCAAAAATGACATAATTTCGATCAAACCTCCCTTAAAAAGCTGATTTTTCTTTGCTCTGGTTGCCACGAGGGGCGGCTGCACCGGCCAGGTCATGTGTGAAGTGTTTAAGGTTTTAACAGCAGAAAAAAAAGAAAAGAAAAAAAAAGATATACAACAAAATGCTGATATTTGTAGCTTGTATAGATGTAATAATTACTCTGATCACTCTGATATTGTTATTATTTATAATTGAAAATAATTATTCCTATTAATGTTATTCTGATGATGATGATTAATGCTTGCTACAGATTTGACCAGTGGTTTACTCATTGTTTATCCATCACACTGCAACATGAAATAAATTATTCTTTGAAAAAAAAAAGGGAAAAAAAGAAGAAGAAGAAGGTTGTTGTTTGTAAGTGTGTGATTGTACTTTTCTCTGTTCTGCTTGCGCAACGGAGGAGGTGAAGAGGGCGTTGACCGCTTGGATGTGCCTGCCCACACACACCAAAATCGCCATCAACCCGAGCAGTAACTAGGCAACGTGATGGCCACTTTAACTGTCCGTGCCCTCTCTCTCGCTCTTTTTCTCTCTCTCTCTCTCTCGCTCTCTGGATTCTGTATAGGGGACATGTGATCCCTTGTTGTTGTTGCTGATGAATTGAAAAGAGGAGCGCTGTGTGATTATTGTCAGCACAAAAGCCTCAAAAAGCTGCTGACGCCTAGATTAGCCAGTACAAAGACGCAGGGACACACACACACACACATAAAAAGACATAGGTACAGACTCGAGGCCTGTCTGCCCTCGTTGCCCTACATCATCTTCATCCTCTCTCCTCTTCCCACCCTTTTTTTTTTTTTACTCCTTTTACCTCTTCTGTCTCTCCTCTTTGCTCTCTCTCACTCATGGGTTTCATTTCTGTCCTCCCCTCGCACCACTTACCTCGCTAACACTCGCAAACACACACCATGCCCTCCGTGTGTTGGCGCCAAACGCTCACTGGCATCACACAATGCCAACCACCATCACCAGCATGGAATAAAGTGCCAGCACTCAATGTGCCTTTTTTTTCCCCTCTCTCTCTCTCTCTCTCTCTGTTACATACACAGTAAATATGAAAGAAAAAAAACAAGGTGTGTATAAAACATGGCTTCACGCGCGTCCGTGCTCAAGTTTAAATACAATTACAGTCACAAAATGGGCCCATTTGTATTCAATAATCCATAAAGTGCCAGAACTCTGATGAAGAGAATAACAATAAAATGTTTATGGGTTTCTACAAAGTGACGGCTCCTCTAATGATCCAGTTTCCATGACTTTTTGTTTTTTTTGCCCTCTGATTCGCATTAGACTTCTGCGCAGAGAAAAATAAATAAAGTGATAAGGAAGTTCCTTACAAAATAAAAGCATTAGGCATTTTGTCACAGCGATGCTTTGAGCTACATGCTAACGCCATCTTGATGTTTAGCAGCTATGACCTTTAGCACGGCTGAGACACTAAACACAAAGCACATCTGAGGCTGGTGGGATGTCAGGAGATTTGCAAGGGAATGGCCAATGACACACATTTATGTTATGGCCAAAAGACATGTATGATTAATTCAGATACTAAATATAACCCCCTTACATCTTACGCCTTACTCTGCACCCAGATTGGGTCGTTTAGCAACAAGCAAAAGAGCAATAAATAAATGTAAATAACAATTGCTCAATGCATTTTTGACCATCCACCATTTAAAAAGGATCCAGATATAGTTTTAATTGCTTTAATTGGCTCAAAGGATTTTATTTCCTCCTCGAAATTGACTCCTTAAGATCATACAGGAAGTGGAAAAAAATAGACAGAAAAAAACAAACGAAAGTCAGGTGATGTCTGTAAAGGTTTTTAAGAAAATGCGTTTGTTGAAGACAAAATGATATTTAGGATATTAGATCTGAAATCAGCACATGTGTCTGCACACTGAAACTCCAACAAGCAGGATCTTTCACTGTGGCGTTTGTGAGGGTTTTTCTTAACGACACAGATGAATATTGCGGTGACACTTTAATGGAAACTGCTGCAGATTTCATTTTTTTTTAAAACAACAAAACACAGAGAAATACAGACGGGGAGAGATGAGGGGCGTCCCGTGCATTAGCCAATACTGCCAAAGCTTTTCATTAAAACAGGAGGGGCTGAACAGGAGGTGGGGTCACTCTTTGCTCTATATGATCACACACACGCGCGCACACACACACCGTCTGCCTGTGAAAGCACATCTGAGCAGCGCAACAATAAAACAGCTGTGTTTGTGTTGGCCTGCTGATTGTTTCATTCTCAATCACGCCGTCATTCGCGCAAACACACTTACACGGACACAAACACACTTATTGTCCGCAGAGATGGCATGACAGTGATACATCTTGGGTAATGGCCGCTATTATTATGGAGTAGGGAGAGAGTTTATTATGGGGGGAAAAATCTCTCCTCAACATAATCCTAATAGCTGTAACTGTGTTCTCTGTGCTAACTGATGCTAAAGTGGGCTGTGCTCTGTGTGTGAAAGAGTTTTTATGCACATCCGCTGCCATATTGCTCGATAGATGCAACGGCCTGTGATGAGGACGGAGAGCAAGTTTCAGAATTACAATTTCAGTCACAAAAAAGCCGATTTTACCTTTGCATCTGCAGCGGCTACGTTTTTCATCATGATACAGTCAGAGAAATGTTTTGTTCTCTTTTGTCATTTCTTTGTTCGCTTTGGTGACAAAACTTTACCAGCAGAAGCACTGAAAGACTTTTCTGACTTCTGCGTAGAAGAGGGGTCCATCGCTTTTTTCTCCTCCATCTCCGCCATGCTGTGTGTGTGTGTGTGTTTACTTCTTGTTAATGAAACTAGATGATTACCTCTCTCTCTAGGAGACACAAGTGTTTACAGTTTTGTAAGATGATGGTAAAATGTGGGAAACATCTTAAGCGTTTGCACACGAAATAAACTTGAATAAAGGTGATGCTGTATCAAAATGTCTGTCTGTCATGTCTGTCCCTTACTCTAAACACTATGCAGTAATGGAAAACAGATAGTTGATTAAATGATTAGTTGATCAAAAGAAAATTAATCAAAGCATTTTTATTGGAATTTTTTGTCATGAATCAGTATTACAAGCTGCATCTTTTGCAACTTAAACATTGTGTTCAGTGAAGATAACAGTTGTCTGGGAGAGAGGTGTATTTCTTTGTCTGGACTATTTTCTGCTGCTGACAGGCAGAATTAAAAGTTTTTGCCACATCCGTTTGATATTGTTTTAATTGTGTTTTAAACCGCTTAAGAAGAACCTCAGCGCGCCGCCTGACCTCAGACTGACCTGTTGGAAAGCTATATTCAGCTCTAATTATGACGCATTAACAGTAAAACATCATTCAAATAAACGACTGATTGAATCGGACCATCGCCGGCTGCAACGATCACTGTTAGCTTGTTGAACAGACTTTAATCAGCCAGCGCTGCAGGTTTACTTGCATCAGTTCTTTAAGATGGCACCCAGGTGAACAAAGCTAATTGTTGTTTAGAACAGCTGCCCCGACAGCGTTTTCACTTTCTCCCCCCCAGCACGCTCTGCACGACTTCATTTCTCCATCAGGTCACGCTCTTCTCCCCCCTCATATTCACACATCTATCTGCATCTTTCTGTTCATCATTCGATTTCTCCATCATCACCTTTGTTTGTTTGTGTACATATTTTTTACATACGTGTGTTTGAAGCTGGAAGCCTTTTAGTTTCATCTTGTGAAAACATGATGACAATGAAATATCTTGAATCATGTGATATTTTAGCCTTTGAATCAACCAAATATCCTTCAAAAACACACTTTTATTTGTTGAAAAGTTATGCATGCTTTCTTCTTTTAGCCCATGACTTAATCATCAATCATTCATTCACTGATTTAGTCTTTTTTCCACATTTATCACCACTCTATCCATCCTTAAGTCAAATCCATCCATTCTTCCATCTTCCTTTAACCCTCCCTCCTCACAGATATCCATTTCCTCCTCCCTCATTCCTCCCTCCATCCCTCCTTCCATCAGCGGTCTGTTCGCTAATCAAACACCATCTGTCCTTCCATCCCCAACCTGTCAGGAACAGCTGCCAGCCGCTCTCTTAACAACACTTTTAACAACCCTGCCGCATCTTCCACGGCCCGCCGCCCGCCGCCACCGCCGGGCGGACGTCGCCGATGAGGCCGCAGCCTCCTTTTACGGGCGCCCGCGAACACAGCAGACACATGTGCGACATCGCGGCGGCGTACAAAACCAGGCACCGTGCAGCCTATTAGAGAGCGATCTGAGTGTGAGAGTCACAAAGGAGAGAAGAAACTGGAGAAAAGACGGAGAAAGAAACAGGTGAAACTTCTACTGGCCTCTCTTTGAACCTAAGTGAGGAACCACAGGCGAAGTAAATAAAATTATTCCAGAGAAAGAGGAATAACGAGCAAGCAGAAGGTATAAACGGAGAGATAAAACAAAGGAGAGATGGCGCTCGGTAAACGAGTGGAAGTCTAAATAGTAATCAAGGGAAGAATCAGCCGCCTGCTCAAAAAAGGGTTTAGAGCTAATGGTGGGAAGTAAAAGCTCCCAACACACACACACAAGAACACAATTTTACACACAAGTGCAGTCCCATCACCGCACACACACAAACATAAGAATACAATCATCTTAAACTCGCTCACACATTTAATACAATCATCCCTCACAGACGCGCAAATATAATCACTTACCAACGCAGGCGCATAAAATACAGTTGTCACACACACACACAAACTGCACTGCTGTTGTCGCGAACATGCCAAGACATTTTCAAGTGTTATATCCTGAGGAACTTCCCCAACCAATCATTGGCACATAGGCCAGATGTTCACTGGTGCTTCAATGCAATGTCCTCCTGGCACGCACACGCAGCGTTAGCGCTGGCTGGCGTCTCCGTCTGCCTCTCCCTTTACGCATATGAGCATTTGATATGAGACGGAAACGCCAAGACTGCACTTTTTCATCACGCAGAGGGGAAGGGGTGAGGAGGGGGAGGGAGAAATAAAAGGAGGCAAAGAATAGAGAGGGCGATGCCAGACAAAATTTTTTAAAAAAAGGCGACGTGATGGAGACAAATGGCTTAATATCGTATTATTAGTGAACTCAGTGGAGAGTTGAGGTGCTTCAGGTGAGTGATAACGCCTCATCATGCCCCCTAGTGGGAAACTTTACATCCAGTAAAGTTTCTCAAAGGTTGTCTCTCTTTATGTTTTTCAAATATGGGGTTTGTTCGAGCAGCAGAAATAAATGTATTCATGTTTGCTTTTTAAACTTGCAGAAGATTTTGTGCAAATACAAAAGTTATCCATATGTGCTCACTTTTTGGAAGAAATTCATCTTAAGTGTGGACAATTAGCTGAAGAAAACTTTTTTTGCAGTGCGCAGCCATTTATGCTTTTCTCTCGCTGATTTAATTTAATGAACAACTGCCCCTGCCAGCCGCACGAGAGATGAGAAGTAGATTCATTCAAAGCCTCCAAAATCTCTTTGCTTCAAAGAATAACGGGGATTAATTGATTGAAAATGATGTTTCGAGGACACCTGCATCTTTTGTTGCAGTCAACGCTTTTCAATTAATGCTACTCGATGAGCTTTGCTCAATAGGTGTGTAAAGTCATTAAAACAATGTCATATTGTCAAAGACGACACAAAAGCGGCAAAAATATCTGAAAAAAAAAGACTTGAGTGGGAGACCACTACAAAGACGCCATCAAAGCCTCTAATGTAGATTTTAGAGACTGTTTGGCATTTTAAAAGTTTGGTAGCTCGTGCATTAGCCGCTAAAATCAAAGCTTTTAAACTTTTATTCATCAAAGGATGCTTTTTTTTCTGTTGCGTGTCATCAGACGTCCTGAGGGCAGCGACTGGACGCCCCGCCACGGTAAAACTCAGCCAGCGGAGAGAGGAGACTTCTGGCGTGGAAATCAATACGAGCTCACACAGGGCAGATGTAGTGGGGGGGGGGTTCACACACACACACACACACACACACACATTAATAAATGCTTATAGATACACACACTTTCAGCATTTGCCGCGACACACACACGCACTTGAGGGAGCATGTCGGCCACGTGTCTCATGTCCAATAAGGGCATTAAGTCTGTCAATAAGAGCCTTTCAAGAATACCAGGGGTTCTATCAGCAAACACACACACACACACAAGGACAGATAATACACCCTCATCTGCGCACACATGCGCACACACGCACACACACACGCACACACACACACACACACACACACACACACACACACACGGACTAACTTCCCCCTCTCACTTCGTCCTTTAACCAGACAAAAATGGGAGTGAAGCCCGGGGCCGTTCCATTTTAATCCACGTCACCCACCTCTCCTGACATCTTCACGTTTTCATGTTTCCTCCTCTTTGTCTCGCCTTTCTTACATTATTATTTTTTCTTTTCCCTTTTCTCTGTGTTACCGCTCTTTGTATTTCGTCCCCGGTTGTGAAATAAGAGAAAGAACCATTGATGAGCCTTTTTTTTATGTGTTTGTTCAAAGATAATATGTCAGATTCAGGTAATGAGTTTTGATGATGGGTCAGATTTTTTTTATGCATTTTTTGCTCAAGGAACCAATTTTCAAGATGATTCGAGGGATTTTGTGTTTTAAACTACACATAGGTACGATAATGAAATATAATTGACAATAAATGTCACAAGTTTTATCCCAAACAAGGTAAACTTCCACAATATTTGGAGCACTTCAAGGGAGAAACAGTCACCTAAATGAGACGTCTGATCAGTTTGATTCTGTAAAAAAAGAAAATAAACGCTGACCTTGGGTAAAATTACTGTGGCTGAATATCCAGCCCACTGAAGTGTCCTTGAGCAAGTCACCAAATCCAGTTCAGGGCTGCTGTTTTATGACGGTCCAGCCAGAAACAAAAGGAGGAATAATGGACAAAGACAGCGTCACATCAGAAGAAGTTGATGATAAAACAATTATTAAAATGGAACAAAAGACCAATCAAAAGCAAAGTGTTGTTGTAAAATGCCACCAATTAACAAAACCAAGTCAAATAACCTCAAATCAACACTGTTAATGCACAATAAGAGAAGTAGTGATTGCAAATATTTGATGAAACGAGAAACTTCACACCCAAGCAAGTGGCTATTCTGCATTTCATAAACCTTATTCTGCTTTAACCTGCAGTTAAAATGCAGTCTTAAAAGCAGAGTACATCATCTCTCGATTAACCGTTCTATCATTTCAGCCTTGAAATACCAGGACTCAAAGGATGTTTGTGTCCTTGGTTTGAGAGTTTGTCAAATCAGCCTTCTTTTATTTTATACCTCTGCACGTTGCGAGCGGCGAGGAAGTCTTGAGGCCGCTCGTGGATAAAATGCGCACGTGACCGAAGGAGAAAAACTTGACATGTGGAGCAGGTGCACGTGTGTTACATGTTCCGAGTCTCTCATGAGCTCGGTGTCTGCATTGTCCTTTTGTTGAGACCCCGGAGCGGGCCAAGGAATTTCATTTATCAAGACAAGGATAGGCCTCTAAGAAGAGTCCTCTTCAGAGACACACACACATACTATAAATAACTACACGGGCATTGTAAGAGAGGAACAGCTTACTATAGTAGACAGAAAGAGGAGGGAGAGTGGACTTACAACAGATAACATGTTGGTTTATAAGTATGGATGAAAGCTATGAAATTGAGACGCACAAACAGAAAAAAGAAGATATAAAGAGGAAAATGAAGTGGTTGATAAGTGGCATGAAAGCGAAGCGGAGAGGGAGGGCGGGGGAAGAATCTCAGGCCTCCCGTGCTCGTCTGTCCGCACACAACGGACTACAAATAAGCTTGTGCGGCTTCTTTGAACGCGCGGCGGTCAAGGTTCACTGGCAGGTCAGCCTGCGGGGGGAACTGGGCGAACCCAACACGGAAAATAAAACACGCGTGCACGCAGACAGACAGACAAGACGGACCGACAAAGACACTTGTGGATAGCTGTCAGTTGGCAGCTAAGCAGGTCCGAGGTGAAACAATGGGGGCTGAAGGAGAACGGCGGAGCATTTTATTGGGGTTAAAACAAGGTTAAGCTTGGAGATTGGCGTGCGGCGGCGGTAAATCAGCACGAGACACGCCAAGAATCTCATGTGTGTTTATAACACGCAAACATCCTCCAGCGCCAATTCTTTTTACAGTTAGTGCGAACATTATGAGACACGGAGGAGTTCCCTGCACGAGAGGCAGCGAAGGCCTAGAAAAGAAAATGAGGAATTCATATCAAAGTGGGAAACACAGCAGCTTTTCTCTCAGATTATTTTCTTGATTTTTTGATTATTTGTTCAAAAACTGTCTTTGCTTTCAAGAGACGAAGAAAAGCAGCAAACTCTTTACAGCAAGATGAAGAAAATACAATAAATCAACTTTCACCTGTAGTGAAATGTAGGTTTTCCTGTCTTTACCTGTATGAAATACACATCTTCTGCAGAACTGCTTCAGTAAAGAAGTCTAATAAAAGTTTGAAATGTCTGCTGAATGTACTGAAGCAGCTTTTAAAAAGTTACTTTTAAGTATTCAGGGCAGATGACCGCACATTTGGTCCAAAATGTACCTGATAACTTCTATATCCACACCTTTCTTTAGACCTGAACGAAGAGTACCAATGAGTCGGTTTGGATTTTTTCTGCAATTTCTCTTATTTTTAGTGCTAAATCTCTTGACAAATATTTTGAAAATCCACTTTTTGTGACCTTTCTAGCTTATGAATTTGGCTGAAAACATCTTTACGAGTCAAATTCCAGCACTTGTCACCTGATTGGATCTCTTTTCTATCATTTTCCAGCAGGTTTGTCATAAAATCAAACAAAAACCAAATGCAAAAAGCTGGATGAATACTGTCTATTGAAATGAAAACACACACCAATCAATTAGACATTGTTTATCCATAACAATACGCTGCAGGGTTTTTTTCTACTCAAAGCCTCTTACACTGCCGGGGCATCACACTGTTTAATGCAGCGGGACACGGCGCTGCACATCACCATGAAATGCTCTTTTACTGCCCCCTGCCTTTTCTTGCACGAGTCCATATGAGATTGAGAGAGCCGGGAGAAAAAAGTCAGGGACAGCAGAGACAAACAAAAGAGGCGGCTGCAGGCAGAGTCTAAGCCTCTGACCGAGGATAACACAGGCGAACATATGACCATGAAATGTTATTAGATTATATTGCTTTGGCTTTAAGGATCACCACAGATTACTACAGCAGAATAGTCAAAAGAAGAGCGACAAGAAATGTCAGACTGGAGCAAGTGCTGATATCTGGAGTTCAGAAGTTTTAAAAAAAAAAAGGAGAAATTGTTCATTTTTATTGCAAACGGCTGCAGGATGGTAATCACAATGTGCAACGATGAATTGTGCAACTTGCTGCAAACCTCTCTGATCTCCTTAAATGATCAGTCTATTCCCATCACGTCTGAAAATCCTGTCCTAAAACTGCATTGTAATGAGTGTGAGCATTTTATTTTGTATGTCCAAACATTAAAAGAAATGTATTTAACAACATGTTCTGCTTTAACAACATTATTTTCTTTTCTTTTAACATCATAATAACTGCTCTTTGGGGGGCAGAGACGTTAAAAAAAAGGGACAAAACTTTGTCTCTAATGAAGGAAAAAACATCTCTAAACTTACAGGAAGGTGCAAAGTCTAGAGATTAGCATCATAACATCTTAGTTCTTATAGATGGAGTATTTGGGTGAAAAATTCCTTAAATAAATAACGATTAGAGTAGAAAGTTTCAGCAGTGAATGTAAGCAAAGTCTCAAAAAACTGTGTAAACTCGACCTTAGCCGACCCGAACCTCCGACTCTGTGAGAGCTTAAAGCTTCCTGGTACGATTAAAAGATCTTTTCTCCACATGTAAACGTCAATATTTGTCCAACTCAGACAGCAGGAGCCTCATTGCAGCATCAGATCGACATATTTTCCAGAAATGCGTCACCTTTATCATCAGTCCGACAAAAACTATTCATTTTCCCGGACCTGGTTAAAAAAATTAAGTCAAGCTGGTTGCAAATATCTATGTAATGGAGAATATAAAATATAAAATACTATATAATGTTCAGTCAGCACAGTGATATGGAGGATTTTTTACTGGGTTAAGACCAAATTTAAAAAATGACCAACGCCACAGTTAAAATAAGAACATGCTGAAAATACCTTCAGATTTTTAATAAAAATAAATATTACACAATCTCACTTTAAGCGTTTGGTGACCTGAATATAATCTCCTCAGTCTTCCTCGACTAATCCCGCTCTCTCATCTTCACTCCCTTTCCCCCCCCCTTCGATCTTCAGACTACAACCTTGATCCTTTGCACAAAAAACGCACACAGACCATTTAACACCACAAAGACATAAATGCAGAGCTCATGTCTCTAAATGTCTGACTTGGTTTAAATGATTTCAAAGCATTTATCTACAAATGCAAGAAATTTTGGATCTTTGGAAAATTAAGAGTTTAAATTGTTTAATATTTTAATGTTACGAAGGTACAATCATTGACTTTCTGACTCTTTACATCCACAGATAAAGTCTCGTCTGTTACTTTAAGCAAACTCAAATTTTTCTCACTGCAATGTTAACAAGACTAAAACAAAGTGTCTGATGTGTTTGCATGCATGTTATCAGCATTATGTGGCGGTATGAAGTAAATTTTTAGAGGTTCAATTCACAAAGAATTGCAGTCTTTAAAGATAGCATCATTTTTACAACTACATAAGGTATTTTTATGTCCACCTGTCTTTATGACATGTCTATTTATTCGCTGTTCACTCATCTATTGCACGTCTCTCCTTAGTTGCTCTTCCTGATGGTTTTCTTCATTTTTTCTCTCTTTTACAGGATGTTTTTTGTTATTTTCCTAATCAGTCGTTGGTTATGTTGTGTAAACCTTATGTACATGTTTAATTTGGACATAAAAGCAGGAACAGGGAAACTGGAAACATCACAAGAAAGTTTTCACACTTGTTGACGGGTCAATAAAAACAAAACTCACTAAAGCACAACTTGTATACTTTATAAATGACATAACTTAAATATGCACTCTCAGCAGATCTGTGTGACAATGATGGCGATTTTTCTAATTACGTCATCTTGTTGCAGCCTCTTCTTCTGCACCTAAAGACTAATTAATTATTTTGTTCTTTCTTTTGCAGGAGAGTCATTTTAATGAGCAACAAAAAGTGCAAATAAGCGAAGAAAAAAAACGTCGTACTGTAGATAAAGTATTATTGTCTCTCTCTCTCTCACACACACATCAGAAGCGGCTGTTAGAAAGCTCCTCGGCTCTTCAGATGGTTGAAGGAGGAGAGTAATAACGCAAACTGACAAACAAGATGGCCGCCGAGTGCTTTCCTGATGAGAGCCTAAATTGAGTGGATGTAGGTCCCGGTTAAGCCCGGCTGCGTTTTACCAGGGGGAGGTTTTAAGGGGACACGCCGAGCCGATATTCTCTGATTGAATGCAGGAACATCACCCCCCACCAACCCCGCCTCACCCCCGCCTCTTGTCATTATAACACAGCTTCTCCTTGAGAACTAAATCTACTTATGATTGTTTTTGTATTTCTTTTTCATATCTTCCTTATCATTTTCTTTAATTCAAAATGACAATCTGGACGTCGTAATCCATCATGGATTTAGCATTTCCCCATACGCTCCCTCCCGCCGCCAAATAATCTTAATGATTTAGGACTTGGGACGCGACTCAAGGGGGATAGAAAGGAACGAGAGATGAAAAAAGAAAAGGGAAAAGAGCGAAAGAAAATAAAAAAACAAAGGGGGGTGGATAAAAAGATGTGAGAGAACAGCGAAAATGACAAAGAGAGGAGAGAGATGAAGAGACATGAGGGAGAGGAGGGGGAGGGACGGGTTCAAAGAAGTCTCTTATTAATCAAGACAAGGAATAAAACGAGGTTGTAATATTCACAAATGGTGCCCAAGCTGTGCACACCCCCCCTTCCCAAACCTCGCCACATACCCCCCCCCACACCACCACCACCCCCTTCCCCTTTTGCCTTGATAGTATTAGAAAAATGAAAACGAAATCTTTAGATTAGAAAGATTGGAAAAATTGAATTACGGCGGTCGCGCGGGGGCCGAGTGGATGAGCGAGAGCCAAATCTTCATCTCGGACGGCGCAGGAGGGGAGGAGGGGGGGAGGAGGAAGAGAGAGAGGAGGGCGGGTGAAAATGATGAAAAATGAAACAGGGTATATCTGGAGGGGGAGTTGAATGAATGGATGGAGGGAGGAGAGATAAGAAGTCGGGGTCATCACCTGCGCGGTTCGGCCTGCTTTTCTTTCAATCCCAAATCCAACAAGCGGTTTAAGCTTCTACCAGACTGTCGGCCACAGAGGAGCGAAAAGGAGGCGTCAGGTCGGCCTTATGCCGCCGATTTATCATCTCTGAAGACGGCGCAGACACTTGTTAGCATCAAGATGATAAAGACGCTTCAGCTCTACGCACATTTATCAATAAATTAGCAGATATTTTGAGATTTCATTCATCATTTCACACAATTTTTGAGCAAAAAGATTTTTTTAAACCCAGGAATTAAATGGAGTATCTGTTTATTAAAGTACTTGTATGTAGATAAATATTAACAATATTTCTTTTCTAATAATCAGTCAAATTAAGTTTTGCATTGGTGTATACAGCAGTAAAGTAAGTTATATTCATTCTTTAAGCCCCAAAACAAGTTTATAAGTTATATGCACTTCACTGAGATGTAAAATAAGACGTTTTCATTTAAAAAATAATTAAAAAACACTAAATAAACTAAAGGGCACAACGAGGAAAGCAATGAAATAACATTGTGGCTTTAAAGCACATATTTGTGAGATAGTCAAAAAAAGATAAGCATTAGAGAGCATATAAAAACAACTAAAACTCATTTTAATAACTCACTATAAGTGTATACTATTCATTTCAGACATCAGTTTTCTAATCAGAAATTTAAAAAAAGGGACAATGCGTCACCCTTGACCAAATCTCTAGCAGACTTCTTCAAGGAGAACTTAATAGAAACGACATTCATTCGATATTCAATGTGATTTGTCTTAAAAAAAAAAATCTATTTCAATCTGATAAGAAAGACGAGAAGGAGCCGACCTCTTATCCCTGACCTGCTGCTGTAAACCTGCTCCTGTTTTAAGAACAACAGCACTCTCTAGAGGGATAAATGAGAAATACATGAGGGCTACATATATTACTGTATATGAGTATTTACTGCAACACACAAGTTTAATTTTGAGGCCACTGATGATGACAAATTATTATTTTGCCATAAGATGGTGCTATTCATGCAAAAATCCTGAACGCTTTCTCACCATGTCTTGTCAGATGCTCTCAAACGGCTGAACTTCCTATAAACCAGAAAATATCTGTTGATGTTTGGTGCAAACGTAAATTATAAATATGCCGGCTGATGAAAATTAAAGAGCACAAAGCCTCAAGTAAAACTGAATTTAGACACAAGTCAAAGATCTGTATGCACAATTATGTTAAAGTACATTAACTTTGTATTTTAGAAGAGAAAAATACTTTGTGATTGGATTTATGTGCAACTAAGGATGTAATCTGTTTCATGTTTAATACTTTCATAATTTGACTGTATAGTAAAATATCTCAGGGGTGTGGCTGATTTTATTTGCAGAGCCTCGGACAAAACAAAATTTATGTAATGTTGGGATGTAACATAAGAAATTTGGTTCATTTTTGGTGGTTTATAAATCCACGAGGGCTGCATATGTGAAAAATGATATGCAGGTGAGGTCCCACAGTATTAAATATTATAATCTACATTAAAGTCTCAGGAGGAGTCACCTGCCAAACTCAAATAAACTCTGAAATGCTGCAAATGTTGCCAAATATGTCATCACTTTCTTACACTGCATTTTTTTGCAAGTTTGCAAGTTTTTGAATCATGCAACTGTAAACTACATTTCATCACATCATTTTGTTCGCTTCCACTTTATTTAACTTCTATTTTTCACAGTGCTTTGATGATGCTGATGTGTTTTTCCACCTACTTTAGTTTTCCTGCTGTGTGGCTGCAGCTTTGTATTTTGCAGTTTCCGTTTTTGTCCACCAGGTGGCCCCAAAGCACAACGAATAATTCACTGAGAAAAGAGCTGAGCTGCAGTGTCAATTACAACACCTCAAAATGTATTAATTTCATTTTCCTCTGTAATATTTGATTACAGCACATTACATTTTGATGTATTTATCCCTTAGGTCTGTGCAAGATCAAGATAAATGATTTTTTCCAGGTAATGTGTGACTGAAATGATCACGATCCCTTCACATCATCAGTCTCGATCTCTTTATCCGTCATCTATCTGTTGGCCTCTTCGTTTATTTTGCATTTTAACTTGTGCACACAGCGCTTACTGTTCTTTGTCATCACATTGCTGTCGCTGCTGTTACATCTGCTACGTCGACGGAGAGGATTAAATCTGTGAACCACAAGGGGCCCTCAGTGATCTGCAGTGATCCATCTCTGCGGCTGCCAGCAAGCAGCTCAGTCCTGTTATTCACAATCAGCTGTAAGCGGATGCAAAAGCTATTCCTGTACTTTGTCACGCAATCCCAGCAGCTATGTTCGGCGGCTGTTTGGAAAGCCACGGCCGCGATTTCCAGGAGGCAGCGTCTGCTAAAACCATCGAGCGGCTGATTGATGCCTTTTGACTCCTCAGGATTATTGAGCGACGGGGAAATGAAAGAAAAAGAATAATGCATCGTTCAGTAAAGCAAAAAGAAAAAAAAAAAGTCTGGCTACTTCTATCAAGTGTTTCTTCATTCATCCCCTTCATTCATTCTTTCACTCATTCATACAAAACACAGAAAATGCTTCAATCCTCAGACTTAAGATTCAAGCTGAGATCTGGAAAGAGAGAGAGAGAAAAAAGAGAAAGTACAACATTAAAGCACACAGCAGGGGGTAGGAGTTGGGTGACAGATTAGAAAAACTCAATCCTCGCTCAAAAAGACAGATTGGCAGGCGGCTGCCGTGTAGCTCGGTCTAATGTTGTCAACATCAGCGGTGTAAGTGGTTTCTGTCCCATCAGGGAGACCTGCACGCAGGGATTCTTATGTAATCGACTGTACGAGGCCTCCAGAGGCCACACGAGCACACGAGGTGACTCGGTTTGGGATGAAGGGAGGAAGGCGTCAACCACAAACAGCCACAAGCCTTTTTTTTTTTTCTATTTGTGCAGATTCAAACCAGCAACCTCGCAGCCATCGTCTGCTCAGAGAGGTTTCCTGTCGCCGCCCTCGCTGATTTATTACAGTTTGCTTTGTGATGAACATTTCAAATGATTCCTCCCCTGCAGGGCGTGGAAATGTAAACCCGGATTAATGGGTCATTAGAAATGTACCATTTTTTATCCTGCAAAATGAATTACGATTACCCGCCTCCCTGCATGTGTGTACGGCAGACAAACTGAGAGGAGATAAAGACATTAAAAAAAGAAAAGAAAGAAAGAAAGAGTAGAACAGAAAGTTTGGGGATATGGAAAATATATATATAGATGACATTTTCTGTCTATTACTTCATAAATCAGAATATATGCATATAAAATCATATAAACTGTGATGTAAATCAGACGAAGGATAAATGAACAAAAGTTCAGGATAAAAAAATTCAGCTCAAGCTATGAATCAAACAAATCAAACAGCGTTTTGTTGCACAATTATAACTTTTGGTGAATTTAGAAGAAATCTACAGACGCAAATAGGCGGAAATATGCATTTTTTCATGTTTGAGGACATGCAATCGAAGCAAAATAGCCCAAAATCTCAAGTGGCAAGTGCGATATTGCCACATCTTGCCTTAAATGGAGTAACTACTTCAGCTCTTTCTCAATAATAACTTCATCCACATGTCCTGAAGCTTTCATTTCATTTTAATAGTCAACATTCTGGTGCTGAAATCCTCATTTTTTGTATGTTTATGTAACCAAACTAGATTTTATTCTCATCCGCTTTATGTTCTGCTTTTTCTTGGCGTGACCCAAATTCGGCGCAGATATCATTTAAGTTTTATCAGCATTAAAACGAGCGTGTGACGGCAGCCGTCAGTAAAGTAAAGCAGGATCTTCTCTGATGTGCTTCTGCAGAACTGGAGCAAAAATAACAGGTTATTTACATGAAAAGCTTCACACATGCGGCGGTATTATATAATCAGAGCGCGTGCCGTGTGAGCAGTTTTCATTTTGTTTATTTATTTTCTGTGGTTGTGATAATTGGCTGGTGAGATCCAGAGATCACGTTGGATGATGAACGGAGGTGCGGAGGGAGCGTCTGTACTTTAGCACACTGGCACCAAAGTGGACGGATCATAAATCCAGAGGTGTCCGCTGCGACGCTGAGTTCAGATGATGTTTACAGTCATTTACAGGGTCACACTGGGCCACGAAGATGATGGCTCGCTGCTCATCTACGACACGGTGGAAATTAGAACGACGCTGAGAAGTCATTGAACTGAAATTAATCATTTTTCAACAAAAAAACCTACAAATTTCTCTGATCTCAGCTTCTCTAATGCAAGAATTTCTCGCTTTTCTTTGTTTTATGCAACAAAACAAACACACTGAGGGATATTTTTCACTATATTTTAGAGTAAATGATTGATGGAGAAAATAAAAAAGGCAGCATAATCACTAATCTGTCTTTTACCTTGTGACACTTTTCCTGCATCACATCATTTATCTGAACTTTCTTCTGAGGAAATGTGGAATTAAAGCCACAAATCATCACCCTACAAAGCAATTTGTGATCATTTTAAGCAAAACACAGCAAAAACTTGTCCATATATCATAACGAGGATGATTAGGATGGATTCAAGTCCAAACAACTTTGACAAACTGTGTTTTTCTACCATTTTCAAACACTTATTTATGAACTAAGAGGTGCGTCAGAGAGATTATAAACTTTTCTAACAAACCACTCATCAAAACAGTGAGATTATCTGAATAGTTAATATTATAACTATATTCCAAGCTTATGCACTGCTCCTTTAAAACGGCTTTAAACTTGGCTTTTAAAACAAAAGGTCTTTTCTTCCATTAGCACTCACACACACTCACAAGCACTTTGTATTTCCCTCACGTTTCCTTAGTCAGTAGTTGGTTTTAGAGCGAGTGTGAGAAAGAGCCAAAGTGAAGAGGAGAGAGAGTGTGCGTGTGTTGGGAATGTGTGTGTTTGTGTGTAAGGGGGAGCTAACCAACTGTGGTCTGTGGGAGATTGCATAACGCGATTAGACTGCAGGAATCTGAGAAAGAAGTCCTATTGTTCAGCAACCACGTGAGGGAGAGAGAGACTGCTGTTCGAGACCATGTGACCTCTGCGAGGTCGGAGGTCAAACACACGGCAATGACAACATGAGGCGCGAAGGTGCAGGGAGACGGCAAGGCATCACATCAATACATTACATGTCAATATGGGGTCTTTCATTTCTTTTTTTTCTGAGAGAATATTGATAAAAAGCTCTGTAATGTCGCTTGTAATCCTCAAAACATCTACTCGGGATAAAACTGTTCCTCTCAAAGGCCTCTCGTAACCTCACTTTAGGCTTAAAGACATCACAGTAAGATCTAAAGAGCACTTTAGTTTGTTTAAGCCTCTCGTCTACATGCTAACCTTTCTCGTTACTCGTACAAAAGAAGCAAAAAGATGAAGAAACTGAACAAAAAAGACTGCTGTGCTATCGCTAATTTCCCCATGGGTCGAGTTGTAATGGTTTCTTCTAAGAAGTCAGGTGTGTGTGTGTGTGTGTGTGTGTGTGTGTGTGTGTGTGTGTGTGTAGCCTTGGGTTAAGAGCAGCAGGATCAGACTTCCTCTGCCTATTAATAATTAAACTTTAATGGTCAATACCGCCTGAGAGGCTGAGAGCTGTGCAGGATACACCAGGGCTTTACGCTGCACTGCGGGAAAAGAGACGAAGGGAGCGCCAGGAAAGGAAAGACAATGTGAGAGAAGTGACAAGGAGGAGTGAAGATGAAGGACTAAATGTAAAGACAAACAATAAACAGCAGCATTAGAGTGAAAATATAGATTTATAGGAGCATGATAAGCAATAAAAAAGATAAATTAATTCAAAAACTGCCTCAGAGTGCAGACTTGTTGCTGTCTTGTTCCTCGATAATGAACTAATTTCTCACAGTTGTTAAAAGATGAAGATGAAACAAGATAATTTATTCTCTAAAAATAAATGATGCAGAAGCAGATCTGGATGCTGATGAAGATAATGTCAGTTTCACAAACTAAAGAGTAAAATGGCATTTAAACTGTATTTTCTGGTGTAATGAAGAGGCGTGTTACAAAATGAGCAACAGTCGGTACAGGTACAAAGAAAAAAAACATCTCTACCTTTAAAACATTCAATGATGGTGCTGCTTCATTTTAGCTCATCAAGTTATCTCACAAATTCAACCAAAGATGGCAAGAAGAAGATGCAAAAAAAGCCTTTAGGCAGGTTTCCATCTAAATTCAGACAACATTTTAACTGAATACTTGGATTTGGGTGCATCAAGACATCTTTTAGAGAAAGCAAATTAAACATCAAACCGTGGAAAACTAAATCTCAAGAGAAGTTAAACAACAAAACGGCAAACAACAGTGACTTTCTTTCATAATCAAATTTGTAAAGATCGTCAGTATTTGACAGGAAATCCAAATCCAGACGCATTAATTGACTTTTCTGAGACGAGACAGAAGTAAGAACAAAGATTTAATTTGCAGGAGAATTTAAGAAATGAATCTTACAGATGTAACATGCTCTTAAGTTCTCCATCAAGCAAAAATTAAAACATTTTCTTCATTCGGTCGTTGATTAAAGAGCACAAATCCTGCAGGTTGTCTCTGGACGCTCGGTATCGTAAATTATTTGCATTTTATTCTTTGAGGCAGAAGAGGTCGGTTTTAGTTTCAATTCAACCAACTGGAAACTTAGCATTGTCCAAGACTCGCAGCATTTTCTCTGCAGCTCAGCGGTCTCTGCTGCTGTTTTACTGCAGCTGTAAAGCCAGACGGGGTGAGGCAGGGCTCTAATTTATGATTTCATCAATCTGCTCCTGCTAAAACGGCCTGAAAGACGGAGACATACCTTGCAGCAAAGCAGCATTATCTCCCAAATATCTCTGCTTTCACTCAGCCCCACAAATCACTTTATTACAAAAGACAGAGAAGAAAAGGAGGAGAAAAGACGGGACTAAGCTTATAAAGGCTCCTCACAGGAACATTATGCATGAGAGGTGTTGTTTGAGACTGGTAGATCCACATTTGTGCAGATTGTGACGTGAATAATTAATAAAAGGTCAATTCCCAAGGTGGTATGAAGCATAAACATACCTTCATATTCAGAAATTTAAAAAAAACAACCTTAAAAAAGCCTCTCTAAAGACAGAAATTAGCTACATAGGAAAAATCATAGGTCAATTTTCATTTGCAGCAGAGTGGACCATCATTTCTGGAGGAAGAAATATACATCAAAACCTGCCAACCATGAAAACACAATTACCCTTTAGGTCTCCAAAACATTAATAATATTTGTGATATTTCTCATCTTCATGCCAGCAAACGTTTATTAGGAGTGAACGGTGGGTGTCTTGTTTTGGAAGGAAACTCCTCCATTTACAGCAGAACATTAGCCGTCGGTAAATGGATTACATTTGGAAGACAACTTCCCCGACCAGACAGCTCTGTTGGGCAGGGCTTCCCACTGCACCATAACACAACACATACACACACACACACACACACACACACACACACACACCGCAGCCACAGAGTAATCGACAGTCTGGGAGTTTTCCTGCT
>JBAJHX010000011.1:9876185-9892435 GCA_037176925.1 Amniataba percoides | reverse complement strand
GTGTGTGTGTGTGTGTGTGTGTGTGTGTGTGTGTGTGTGTGTGTGTGTGTGTGTGTGTGTGTGTGTGTGTGTTAGAGGAAGAGTTGGCCAAGGCAGTGGAAAAAGTGCGAGCCAGAGACGATGACGTTGGCAGAGCGGAGAAGAACAAACTACTTCCTGAAAATCTATTCAACGCTTTGACTAAACACTCTCCAGCAGACCTTCTCGGCCTCTCTCCTCCCTCACCGGCTCCAGCTGTGACTCCTTTTTAACACGCTGAGGCTCAGATGGCAGCTTAAGTATAGCTAATAAATGGAGAAAGATTGCAGCAGAAAAACATTAAAAAGGTTCACATCTCATTTGTTCCTCTTGGGTAAACTTCATCTTTATTATTATTATTAACTTAAACCTAACACTTTAGTCTGACTTTGGATTATTTAATACTCTTTTTTTGCATTTAAAATGTTTTATTTTCATTCTTAGCATCTCTCTTTCTCACATGTTGACATTTTTTGCCTCTAGTATCTCCAAGACTCAAAGGATAAAGATGAGCAGGAACATTTTTATATAAACAAGAACAACAATTACTAAATCAGCACAAGGAGTCTGTGGCTTTTTATTGCTCCGAGCTGCCACAAAGATTATTCTGCTCATGCTACAAGGACACACACACACATAAACACATGCACAAAAACACACATGCTTATCATGTGCGTGCCGCTATAATCATCCGTCCTTCTCAAACCAGATGCTCCCCCCACTTAGGAATCAGAAACTGTGTTCAACCCTGCAGCAGCACTAACAAACACACACACACACACACACACACACACACACACGTACTAGGTCAGGTAATTAACAGTCTGTAGATCTAAGCTAGCTTTAATCTAATCAAACCACCCAGCCTCAATTCCCCAATGGGTTTACACATTTCACACACTTTCCCTTTTTTCATCCACTTTATTCTTTTCCTTTCTGCCTCCATTCATCTCAATTAACCACCAAATTAGCTTTTTCCCCCCTTAACATATTTGAAATTTAACACACACCTGTTTTTCAAAAGACTCCACAGCATGGTCTCTTTTTCTGTGACCGATCGCAGTTAAAGTGTTTTATTTGTAATCCCATTATTACATTCCTGTTGGGTGTAGTCTGCTCCTCCTCAGCTTTTATAATTGAACGTTATTGGGTGTTTTTGTTTGTTTTGGCTGTGGGCAACATTTGGGTCGACATGATTTCCTTAAAACCTTGAAAATTAAAGTAAAAGTGTCTATAATCACGCCAGTTTTTAGCTCCTGCAGGCCAGCATTAGTTCTGTTGTGGCTTATTATTTACAGGTGCTGTGATTTTTACTAACCTTAACTTCCAAGCATCTATTTTTTTTTAGGTACTCAAACAGAAAAAAAGGGTGCTGATACACTCGGTGCAGTAATTGGCTGCAATAATTCTTTGTTTTTAATGGAAAGAGTATGAAACTAATAGCTCAGACAGCTTAAAAAGCTTCTTCAGAGCATTAATGTTCCCCATTATTCTTTTTCTACTGCAAGAAAAGTTGAATTAATTAGTGCTCAGTGGGCTGTAAACTTGATGCCACAAAGTGAAACAGTCCAACTAAAAGGTGCTTGTGGGTCAGATGATATGAATCTGTCTGTTATATCACACAGGACAGATTTATCTGTGTAAATCATGTCAGACAATCCTCAAAGTTATAATCTTCTGATGCCTTCCAGGGAAAATAACATTAAACAAAGATGAGATTGATAATTATGGAGCACAAAACGTCTAATACAAGTGCAACTGTCAGGAAAAAGAGACTATTTCGATGTTCAGGTGACATCAAAAGCGACCATCAATGAGAACAAAAAGAGGAAAAGATGGAGGGACAGACAGGAGAGAAAATATATAAAAATAAAGTCTACCTGATGTACCTCAATTGAGAAGCGCTGTTTTGGGTCACCGCATCAATGACGCTTGTCTCTGGGGAAAAAAAAACAAAAAAAAAACATGTAATTACGGCTTATCTCAGAAAGCAACCACTCAAAGAGAGCGAACGGAGATTACTTAAAGTGCTTCAGAGTAGATGATAACGGCAATCATCACCATCTGCAATGACAACACTGATTCTTTGATTTAATACAGAGAAAATGCACCAACTACCAATGATATTGTCTCATCAGGACACTTAATATGTTGAGTGACGTTCTAAAGCAGCAGCACACGGTCCAATTTCCTAAACTGTCCCGTCAGTGTGCTCTAATTCAGTCCTAAACTCGGCCTATTGCACTCGTGCAGCCGACAATTTCGTCATTAGAGAGATTTTTTCATGCTTTTGCAGTTCCCCTTATTATTCCTAGCGGTGACATGGCTTATTCATCTGTGAAGCTTCAGCATGTGTGCGAGTTTGTGGGTCGCGCTGAGAGAAGACAGCTGCACTTGCCGGAGAAATAACTTCTGCCCGAGGGGCCGCCTCCTGCCTCTTACTGAGAGAGGAAAAAGAGCAAGAGGATGGAGAGGAGGAAAACATTTCTGCGACTCAGTTTAGCCCTCAGGAGGCTGAGCTGAACAACGCCATCCGCTCCGAAACACACACACTGTCATACGCTAAGAAACGCCGGGACGAGTGGCTCCGTCGTCGCTCTTGGACAAATTTTCTGGCTCATTGGTTCCTTTTAGAAATGGCGGGCAGCAGCCGTTTACAAGGGTCCGCCTGTAGCCAGAATGACAATGAGACTATAAACTCATAAAAGTCTATTTATTGTTCTGTTTCTTCTGGCTCATGTCCATTTGCGCCTCATCTAACCTGGCAATTGTGTCCCCGAACATTTACCCGACTTCTATCTATCTATCTGAAGCAGGTTCGCTCGCGGGAGATGAACAAACTGTGATGGTGGCTCAGCTTCACCAGGAGTCATTTAACTCTTTAAGATGCATTTGACTTTTCTACTAATCGTGTTTATTTTTGCACAAGCACATCAAGACAAATTCCCTCTAAGTGACAACCCACAAAAATAAGTTTGATTCTGATTTAGACAAGGCTAAATTTACAATTTTTCCCCCCATTTCCAACTTGAACTATGTAGATGATAAATATAAATATAAAAGTGTTTCTCCTTCTGAAAAATAGATTCCTAAATTACTCAAAGCATTAATGGATATAAATGATTTGCAGAAATATGTGATCAGAAAGATGTTTGGTCACAATCGAAGGCATACAGATTGCACAAAGATGAGCCTGTGTGTGTGTGTGCGCGCGTGTGTCAGCATGCGACATCATGGCTTTATAAGGACAGGAGACAGTTTTATCTCAGTCAGTGCTGAGAACAGATACAGCAGCAGAGATGACGAACAATAAGCCGGACTGTCTGGAAAGATAAACACAGACAGTGAACGCCACGCTCAGTTTCCTTCAGCCTTGACAGACTGCAAATTTTTCTGCACAGACTAAAACAAATGACACAGAAACATGAGAAAGCTATCGAATAAGTATTCCCAAAAATAGAAATTGATTCCACTAAACCAAAAATCAGTTTCCTGACTTGGATCGATGTTGTTTGTTTGCTTTAAAACCTTCCCACGATTAGTTAAAAAGCACTTAAAGGATCCTTTCATCCTGATATTCAATGCCAAAATAAACTACAGGGATTCAGCACAATGTCATACACTATACTTTGCACTTTTGCATCATACATACAGTATTTCTTTATAGCAAAAGATTTTTAAATGCTATAATGGCATGTATTTGTAGTTATAATTTCAGTTTTACTTTACTTAGTAACATCATTAACTTATAGGATCTCTAAATGTTCAGAACTAAACTCATTTTAGCAAACCTTTGAGAAATAAAGCTACAATACACGACTGTTTCTGCCGGTTCCTGGATTGGGGGAGTGTTCATTTTGGTTCTGCAAAGATGTTAAAAACTATGCTACAGTATTGTGCCAAGGACAGGACGACAAAACGGGAGGATGCACCACATCCTTTTCAAAAAAAGACATCAAGAAGAACAAGCTGTTTGTTTCTAAGCTGATTAGGTTTGTGTTGTTGATGAGTTACTCGCCCAAAACAACACTGCTCCTTACACTTGTTTGTGTGCCCGACCGGTCACAGGGGTGTAATAGATGTGATGATATTAACGTGGTCAAATGATATCAAATCTCAGAGCCCTGCCAGCATACGTTTCCTCTTTTATATGATTATGTTTATAACATTACTAAATATATCACGCAAAGGAGAGAGGGAGTGACATGTGGCACAGGAAGACGACACAGACAAACACAGAGGTACAAATCCAGCAGCGCGACGCGACGTGATTTCATTAAAGGACAGACAGGAAGACAATAACTGATAAAACACCAACTTCATGATTGTCCACACACGTATCACAGCTGCTGCAAGTCAAAAACACAATAAAGAGAGCGTAATAAACTGCTTTTTAACAGGATTTAACTGTGTTTGCACACATCTGCTTGTAGATATAAAACAGGTAGAGCGAGCAATTCCTGCAACAGGCATTGTTATTTTCATATATCTGTATGTTAATACTGGAGGATATTTTATATTTTCTAAGCTCCAGGAAGAACCGCACATATCGACTGGAGAATGGCACTTAACCAGCATGAGAGTGCAGAAATAAACCTAATTGTAGTATCAATATTGCAGATGATCATTTTTGAAAAGTTTAGTGATTTTGTTCTGCACTTTGCAATAAAGTTGGAGAACATGCATGAGACTTAGATAGAAATTGATGCAGCAGAGGTCAAGCTCCAAAAATCACGGACTCCTACATTTCCCATAATGCAACTCCATAACAAAGTAAAGTTTAAAGTGCCAAAGGAAAAGTTCGTCTCACAGCGACATGAACTTGAGGTCATCTACTGTAGGGAATGAAACAACTCTGGATAAGCACCTCACACAACCTCACTTTAAAACTTTACAAAACATCCCTTTAAGGTGCTGATGAGAAAATGAAATATGAGTAGAAGATTCAGGTATTCAAATACTTATCAGACACTGAAATATTGCAGTTTTTTTATATGTATACAGAAAGAATTTATAACTCTGAAAACATATCACATCTGCTATTTTTAATTCTGTCACAATTATCACGAAATAGAAGAAATATGCAATACACATACATAAAATAAAACTTGGCTGCAGTTAACAACAAATATAAAACTCAGTAATTAGACAGCTGAGTGAATCATCTACCACAGATAGGAGGAGATGTTAGTAGGCTAACTGTTCGCTCAGCCAACAATCCAGATGGCAGCTTAAGTATAGCTAATAAATGGAGAAAGATTGCAGCAGAAAAACATTAAAAAGGTTCACATCTCATTTGTTCCTCTTGGGTAAACTTCATCTTTATTATTATTATTAACTTAAACCTAACACTTTAGTCTGACTTTGGATTATTTAATACTCTTTTTTTGCATTTAAAATGTTTTATTTTCATTCTTAGCATCTCTCTTTCTCACATGTTGACATTTTTTGCCTCTAGTATCTCCAAGACTCAAAGGATAAAGATGAGCAGGAACATTTTTATATAAACAAGAACAACAATTACTAAATCAGCACAAGGAGTCTGTGGCTTTTTATTGCTCCGAGCTGCCACAAAGATTATTCTGCTCATGCTACAAGGACACACACACACATAAACACATGCACAAAAACACACATGCTTATCATGTGCGTGCCGCTATAATCATCCGTCCTTCTCAAACCAGATGCTCCCCCCACTTAGGAATCAGAAACTGTGTTCAACCCTGCAGCAGCACTAACAAACACACACACACACACACACACACACACACACACGTACTAGGTCAGGTAATTAACAGTCTGTAGATCTAAGCTAGCTTTAATCTAATCAAACCACCCAGCCTCAATTCCCCAATGGGTTTACACATTTCACACACTTTCCCTTTTTTCATCCACTTTATTCTTTTCCTTTCTGCCTCCATTCATCTCAATTAACCACCAAATTAGCTTTTTCCCCCCTTAACATATTTGAAATTTAACACACACCTGTTTTTCAAAAGACTCCACAGCATGGTCTCTTTTTCTGTGACCGATCGCAGTTAAAGTGTTTTATTTGTAATCCCATTATTACATTCCTGTTGGGTGTAGTCTGCTCCTCCTCAGCTTTTATAATTGAACGTTATTGGGTGTTTTTGTTTGTTTTGGCTGTGGGCAACATTTGGGTCGACATGATTTCCTTAAAACCTTGAAAATTAAAGTAAAAGTGTCTATAATCACGCCAGTTTTTAGCTCCTGCAGGCCAGCATTAGTTCTGTTGTGGCTTATTATTTACAGGTGCTGTGATTTTTACTAACCTTAACTTCCAAGCATCTATTTTTTTTTAGGTACTCAAACAGAAAAAAAGGGTGCTGATACACTCGGTGCAGTAATTGGCTGCAATAATTCTTTGTTTTTAATGGAAAGAGTATGAAACTAATAGCTCAGACAGCTTAAAAAGCTTCTTCAGAGCATTAATGTTCCCCATTATTCTTTTTCTACTGCAAGAAAAGTTGAATTAATTAGTGCTCAGTGGGCTGTAAACTTGATGCCACAAAGTGAAACAGTCCAACTAAAAGGTGCTTGTGGGTCAGATGATATGAATCTGTCTGTTATATCACACAGGACAGATTTATCTGTGTAAATCATGTCAGACAATCCTCAAAGTTATAATCTTCTGATGCCTTCCAGGGAAAATAACATTAAACAAAGATGAGATTGATAATTATGGAGCACAAAACGTCTAATACAAGTGCAACTGTCAGGAAAAAGAGACTATTTCGATGTTCAGGTGACATCAAAAGCGACCATCAATGAGAACAAAAAGAGGAAAAGATGGAGGGACAGACAGGAGAGAAAATATATAAAAATAAAGTCTACCTGATGTACCTCAATTGAGAAGCGCTGTTTTGGGTCACCGCATCAATGACGCTTGTCTCTGGGGAAAAAAAAACAAAAAAAAAACATGTAATTACGGCTTATCTCAGAAAGCAACCACTCAAAGAGAGCGAACGGAGATTACTTAAAGTGCTTCAGAGTAGATGATAACGGCAATCATCACCATCTGCAATGACAACACTGATTCTTTGATTTAATACAGAGAAAATGCACCAACTACCAATGATATTGTCTCATCAGGACACTTAATATGTTGAGTGACGTTCTAAAGCAGCAGCACACGGTCCAATTTCCTAAACTGTCCCGTCAGTGTGCTCTAATTCAGTCCTAAACTCGGCCTATTGCACTCGTGCAGCCGACAATTTCGTCATTAGAGAGATTTTTTCATGCTTTTGCAGTTCCCCTTATTATTCCTAGCGGTGACATGGCTTATTCATCTGTGAAGCTTCAGCATGTGTGCGAGTTTGTGGGTCGCGCTGAGAGAAGACAGCTGCACTTGCCGGAGAAATAACTTCTGCCCGAGGGGCCGCCTCCTGCCTCTTACTGAGAGAGGAAAAAGAGCAAGAGGATGGAGAGGAGGAAAACATTTCTGCGACTCAGTTTAGCCCTCAGGAGGCTGAGCTGAACAACGCCATCCGCTCCGAAACACACACACTGTCATACGCTAAGAAACGCCGGGACGAGTGGCTCCGTCGTCGCTCTTGGACAAATTTTCTGGCTCATTGGTTCCTTTTAGAAATGGCGGGCAGCAGCCGTTTACAAGGGTCCGCCTGTAGCCAGAATGACAATGAGACTATAAACTCATAAAAGTCTATTTATTGTTCTGTTTCTTCTGGCTCATGTCCATTTGCGCCTCATCTAACCTGGCAATTGTGTCCCCGAACATTTACCCGACTTCTATCTATCTATCTGAAGCAGGTTCGCTCGCGGGAGATGAACAAACTGTGATGGTGGCTCAGCTTCACCAGGAGTCATTTAACTCTTTAAGATGCATTTGACTTTTCTACTAATCGTGTTTATTTTTGCACAAGCACATCAAGACAAATTCCCTCTAAGTGACAACCCACAAAAATAAGTTTGATTCTGATTTAGACAAGGCTAAATTTACAATTTTTCCCCCCATTTCCAACTTGAACTATGTAGATGATAAATATAAATATAAAAGTGTTTCTCCTTCTGAAAAATAGATTCCTAAATTACTCAAAGCATTAATGGATATAAATGATTTGCAGAAATATGTGATCAGAAAGATGTTTGGTCACAATCGAAGGCATACAGATTGCACAAAGATGAGCCTGTGTGTGTGTGTGCGCGCGTGTGTCAGCATGCGACATCATGGCTTTATAAGGACAGGAGACAGTTTTATCTCAGTCAGTGCTGAGAACAGATACAGCAGCAGAGATGACGAACAATAAGCCGGACTGTCTGGAAAGATAAACACAGACAGTGAACGCCACGCTCAGTTTCCTTCAGCCTTGACAGACTGCAAATTTTTCTGCACAGACTAAAACAAATGACACAGAAACATGAGAAAGCTATCGAATAAGTATTCCCAAAAATAGAAATTGATTCCACTAAACCAAAAATCAGTTTCCTGACTTGGATCGATGTTGTTTGTTTGCTTTAAAACCTTCCCACGATTAGTTAAAAAGCACTTAAAGGATCCTTTCATCCTGATATTCAATGCCAAAATAAACTACAGGGATTCAGCACAATGTCATACACTATACTTTGCACTTTTGCATCATACATACAGTATTTCTTTATAGCAAAAGATTTTTAAATGCTATAATGGCATGTATTTGTAGTTATAATTTCAGTTTTACTTTACTTAGTAACATCATTAACTTATAGGATCTCTAAATGTTCAGAACTAAACTCATTTTAGCAAACCTTTGAGAAATAAAGCTACAATACACGACTGTTTCTGCCGGTTCCTGGATTGGGGGAGTGTTCATTTTGGTTCTGCAAAGATGTTAAAAACTATGCTACAGTATTGTGCCAAGGACAGGACGACAAAACGGGAGGATGCACCACATCCTTTTCAAAAAAAGACATCAAGAAGAACAAGCTGTTTGTTTCTAAGCTGATTAGGTTTGTGTTGTTGATGAGTTACTCGCCCAAAACAACACTGCTCCTTACACTTGTTTGTGTGCCCGACCGGTCACAGGGGTGTAATAGATGTGATGATATTAACGTGGTCAAATGATATCAAATCTCAGAGCCCTGCCAGCATACGTTTCCTCTTTTATATGATTATGTTTATAACATTACTAAATATATCACGCAAAGGAGAGAGGGAGTGACATGTGGCACAGGAAGACGACACAGACAAACACAGAGGTACAAATCCAGCAGCGCGACGCGACGTGATTTCATTAAAGGACAGACAGGAAGACAATAACTGATAAAACACCAACTTCATGATTGTCCACACACGTATCACAGCTGCTGCAAGTCAAAAACACAATAAAGAGAGCGTAATAAACTGCTTTTTAACAGGATTTAACTGTGTTTGCACACATCTGCTTGTAGATATAAAACAGGTAGAGCGAGCAATTCCTGCAACAGGCATTGTTATTTTCATATATCTGTATGTTAATACTGGAGGATATTTTATATTTTCTAAGCTCCAGGAAGAACCGCACATATCGACTGGAGAATGGCACTTAACCAGCATGAGAGTGCAGAAATAAACCTAATTGTAGTATCAATATTGCAGATGATCATTTTTGAAAAGTTTAGTGATTTTGTTCTGCACTTTGCAATAAAGTTGGAGAACATGCATGAGACTTAGATAGAAATTGATGCAGCAGAGGTCAAGCTCCAAAAATCACGGACTCCTACATTTCCCATAATGCAACTCCATAACAAAGTAAAGTTTAAAGTGCCAAAGGAAAAGTTCGTCTCACAGCGACATGAACTTGAGGTCATCTACTGTAGGGAATGAAACAACTCTGGATAAGCACCTCACACAACCTCACTTTAAAACTTTACAAAACATCCCTTTAAGGTGCTGATGAGAAAATGAAATATGAGTAGAAGATTCAGGTATTCAAATACTTATCAGACACTGAAATATTGCAGTTTTTTTATATGTATACAGAAAGAATTTATAACTCTGAAAACATATCACATCTGCTATTTTTAATTCTGTCACAATTATCACGAAATAGAAGAAATATGCAATACACATACATAAAATAAAACTTGGCTGCAGTTAACAACAAATATAAAACTCAGTAATTAGACAGCTGAGTGAATCATCTACCACAGATAGGAGGAGATGTTAGTAGGCTAACTGTTCGCTCAGCCAACAATCCAGTGTTTCTTTTTTATTAAGGCGCAAACAAAGAGAAAGAGACGAAAAACTCGAAGCTCAACACCCTTTTCTTTTTCTGCAAGGCTGCCAGTCTCCCTCTCTCCACGAGGCGCTTCATTGTCAGCTTATATGACATCTGTCACCACAAACTAACCCTCCCCGAACAAAGCGTATCCTCGGAGACGGAGGGGAGGGACGCGAGCCGAGTTAACATCGCACTGTCAGCACGCGAGCGCATTTTCAACAGAGCGCTGGGTTCACTCACACACTCACACAGATCAGAGTTGCCGGGCTGTCACTGGGGTCAGTCGGGAGACGTGCGATATCTTGACAGAGCTGAAGTGTTCAGTGACACAGAAACACATGCAACACACAGCGGAGCCTCACAGTCTGTCCCTTTGTGTGACCGAGTGTGTGTGTGTTTATTTAAAAGGATGTGTGTGTCCTTTCCATTTTCCACTAAGTCTGCCTTTATTAGAACATTTGGAGACACTTCAGATTAACTAAAGCCATGTGTCATAGCACATTATAATCCCACTGTAAATGAACCTTCATGAAGATTTATAACCTGGCAGCTGCTCTGTGCTGTATAATTAATCAAAATCCACTTGTCCTCTCCGATCATGTGTTCTTTTTGTTTGTTTTCTTTCTCTGTCACATTACTCTGACACAGTTAGGGCTCTTTAATTTTTAACCTTTTTTATTTTTAGTCACTTGTGCTGCTGCTGATGCACTTACGAGATTGGAACAACAGCTAAACATAAAAATTGTATATCATATGTAGTGCATTTTGGTTGAAATATGCATTCAATTAACCAAATTTAAATCACTTAAAGGTCGGTAACTCAGTGACAATTATAAACTCATGGGTATTCAAATTCATGCATCTCTCGATAGGAAGATGTTTTTATTTTTTCGCTTACTTTACCAGTTTGTGATTTAGATAAAAAAACTAAATAAATCCAAATAAAAAGAGGGAATATTTTTGTTGCTGTGCTGCAGTGTGAAGAGTACAGGGAAACACATCCGTGTCACGCGCAGACCTGCACTTGTCAGACATCAAATAAAGATCCAGAGGTCTCCCCATTAATGAGCTCCCAGGACAGACGGCCTCATGCTATACGAGGGTGTTTCAGCGGGATGAGAGACAGGTGTCGACGCTTGGTTGTTTCCCCAATTATGAGGCTGCGCTGAGTCAAAAATGGAACATGCACCAGTTTTATCCTCATTTTGAGATCTTGAAATGAACATTTTAAACTGATTTTGGGGTAAGAAATTGTTTCCTGTCCTGCCTACTCTCACTATATGAATGTTTTTTTCATTATTTAGTTACTAAACACATGCACGTATAAGATAAGATGTACAAAATAACATAAAAGTCACTTTCACCTGCACGTTTCATGAGCTCACCTGGTTTCCAGCCACATGATCAGATGGAGGAAAAGAGCTTCAGTCTGCAGCGTCTTCTGCAACACGAAGAGGAAACTCATCAAAATACAAACATCTCACAGTTTAATGTGATGTGAAGATATTATATTCATATTTCACCTCTTCTCCAACCCTCTCTGAAGGTGCACATAAAAACATGGGTGTTTTTAATAAAAATGAATTACACACACTTCATTACTTTAACTGTGTGTGCTGCCTCAGTGGTGCACTTAAACACAACAGTTAATTTGTCTACAATAAGGCTCAGGGTGGGAGATAACTACAGGTACATTTACTCAAATAGAGATAAGAGGTACTTCTGCTTTTTCTTCCATTGTTCATATCAGTCAATATAGATCAAGGTTAGCTAAAGCACACTAAACAACATATGTTTAATAGCTAAAAATTAGCTCTGCTTCAAAAATAATACAACTAAAAAAGGTCAAATTGATGCTTAAAAGTACATTTTGTTGATGTTACATATGTACTCTTACTTGAGTAACGCATTTAAAGGGACTTTTAATTGTAATTTGAGTTTTTTTTTAGCCTGGTACTGAAGACAAAATGTCCACCATGACACAGCTGACCTGTCATTTATTCGGTGTTTAGCCACCATGTAGCTCAGTTTACACCTGTTGAAACTCACCTTTTCTTCTGATAAAACTTCTCCACCTGTTGTTTTCTCTTCCCTTGCTTTCTTTTTCTTTTTCTGCCACTTTTTCATTGTATTATTTAGCAGTAAATCACTTCCTTCCTGCTGATTAATTAGACCATGATGATGACCACCTGAGCAGGTGCGGACTGAACCATCTGCTCCTCTCACAGAGGGGTGTTATTATTAGAAATGGAGCCTTCCAACATTAATAGGGGTACAAATCAGGATATGTCAGCAATATGTAATTATAATTTTGTCTTTATTTTAATATTACATTAGAATAAAGGGCATTTTGTTTATTCTTTAATTTAATTGTTTTAAATTGCCTCTTTAAGTTAATTGATTCACAGCAGCTCTGCTATAAAATCTACTTTTACAGAGTTTATAATGATCAGCTTCTGTTGGTTCTGCCTTAAATGTGTGACTTAGGTGATCAGAATATAAGTAACATCTCTGAATATGATGCTGTGCAATGCAAAAACGAAGAAACTGAACATTAAAGGCATCATGTGGCAGAGCAGGTTGCATTGGTTTGCATTAGATTACAGGTGATTTACAAGAAAAACCTGAAACTGTGCAGCTGCAATCCTTTATCTTTATTTTTGTCCATCAGAGAGATCATCTCCTTCTCACCCTAAACTGTGCATTTTTATTGAAGTGGGAGGATGCTGAGCTTATGCTGAGTTTATGCTCTGTTTTTCTTAAAGTCTTAAAAGTGGTGTGTTTGTGTGTGTGTGTGTTAAGACTCAGTAAGCAGTGCGTGGGAGGACACAGACCACATACAGTAGCTGCTTCAAACTCCCAGCATAATGGATATTGGATTAGGCATCCTGGTGGCTGTGGGTAAACTAAAACACCCACCACGGCTTTAACAACTCGAGAGACTTTTGCAAAGTTGACATGAGGTTAAAAATCATCTATCACATCCATCTGTGTGTCCAAAGTCACAGGATTGATTTTGACTAAGCTGGCACGATGGCTTCATATTCAAGCTGCTTATGAGTCTGTTTGCTTTTGTTTTCCAGAATAAATAAATATAGAAATGGCACCAACCCAACACTTTTCATCAGTGTGAGAATAGAGTCTCATTTGAACATTATAAACACACTGCGTCTGCAGCAGGAGTGAAAGCAGCTGGCTGATAAGACTCCCCTTCGTTCTGCTGATAAGAGACTGCCCACAGTTTGCCCTGCAGGTCGACCTCGCCTTGTTTTTAATGTCAGCCGTCATAAATTATGGATGGACAAAAGACTAAAAATGCATCAGAGGAACTACTTTTTAGGTCAAGGCTGATCATTCCTTTTCCATTAATAGAGAAGCTGTAAACATTTTAGGGGTTTATGTGTTATGTTGAAGAAATTAAATCCATTATCAGGCATCAGGCTGCAGGCAAACAAGCTCCTCTTGTGAGGTGGAGGTCAGTTTAAATGGAGAGTTAATTGCAAAAAAAGCTCTATCAGCTATCAGAGTTGATGTTTAATGGCCATGTGTTTATTCCGTTGAACTTTAGGTTAAATATTCAACAGAAAAAATGAATAAAAGCTTAAAATCTAGTACACAGACAAGTACTGGATGCTAAATTTAAACCCAGAGGGTAAAAGATCACAATACTTTTGCATTATAATAATAATTTTAATATTAAACTCTAATTAAAGTGATCTGCTGAGAGGAAAGGTGAGAAAAAATTAAACAAACACACACAATAAAAGAGCACAGGAAACGTATGTGGGACCTGACTCGAGCGCATTTTTATTGAACGTTTATAACTGTTAAAAACATGTATAAAATTGGTCCTGTTTCAGAAACAAGGCACGCATAGTCATGTCAATGTTCAGTGTTCATGTCATTATTAGCATTATCATTTATCATCAACATCATCATCAGCATCATCAGCACGTTCCATCTCAGTAATTGTCTAATAGTAGTATCAAGCATTCCCTAATATAAAAACACGTTCCAATTTTTTTATTTTATTTTTTTCACAGAGGTTAAAATTTTATTCCGAGCAGCAAGACAATATTCATGCAAAAGACGGGAGTGGAGGAGAAGATGCGAGCTGACTGGACTGACAGGCTGACGGGGGGTCTTTAATAGTAGGTCTCCCGTTCAACCCAACCTGGAGAGAAAACAAACAAACAAACATTTAGAGGCCATTTTGAGCCAAAGACAAAAGTTTCTCAGCCCTCACGCAGCATCAAAATTAGCAGAGAAAGAGGCAGAAGTGTGCAGAAAAACAACAGCGCAGGGGGATGGAGAAGATAATAAAAACATGGATACTTGGACTCACCTCCTGGGCTGCGTCTGAGGATCAGCTTACGGATTTCATCATAGATAAAGATGAGCAGGGAGTAAGGGAAGGCGCAGAACCACCAGTTGGGCCTGGAAAAAAAAAAAAAAACACACATAGAAAAATGAGAAAGTGATCCGGTGCCCTCGGGCGTGGATGAGCAACATGTGGTAGGTGGAGCACGCGGGATTACAGAGTGTAGCAGGGCTTAAAGGTGGATTGAAAAGAGAGTGTTTTTTTGTGCTTCACTCACTTGAGAGGGTACATCCTGAGGGCGACGTCCATGCCGGGGCAGTAAGAGAGGAAGGCGGCCAGGGCGGTCTCCTCGAACAGCCCGAAGATCAGGATCTTGTTCCTGAAACACAACAAATAAAGAGAAAAAAAAAGCTGAGACACGAACAAAACTGAGAGTTTGGGAGTGGCTGAAAAGGGGATTTCAAAATAAACACTGAGGTTAACTAGAGCGAGTACTCAGCAGCAGAAGAGAGGATTTATGTGTGTTTTCTTTCTGTTTCTTAAGTTCAGAGCAGGTCGAGGACTCACTTCATGCCCTGCTGGAAGACGGAGTTCCTCCTGGTCTTGCAGATGATCAGATCGGCCCACTGGACGATGACGATGCTGACGAAGAAGGCCGTGTGGCAGGTGAACTCCACGATCTTCCTCTGCTCGTAGGTCTGACGGGGAAGACAACACAAACAGTTTACACCAGGTGACGGATGACAAACAATGTTGTTAACTTTTACTTGAATAAACGCTGCTGACCCATTGCTGTCCGTAGCTGTCCTCCAGGTCGTTGATGTACTTGTTGTCCCAGGACACTCGGATGCCCAGCAGGGTGGAGGGCAGGAAGCCGTTTTCAGCCAAGATCACAAAGTAGGTGAAGAAACCTGCGAGCGCCTGGATCATACCTGCAGGACGGAGAAGTGAAGCGCACATCTTTTGATCAACGATTGCAGTTTGTTTGACTTTTGAGTGCTAAACAAATAAATGCAGTTAATTAGTTAATTTAGAGTTTAAAATGAAACCATGAATCAATAAACGATTAAGCAGACAAACCGGCCTCGAGGTCTGTCGGGAAAAAGGAAAATGAACGACAAAGTGAATGACTAAGTGAGTAAATTTGATTAATCAGTCTTCTGGGGGAATCTAAGGACTAAAACACGCCACTTAATGAACAACTGTGAAGCTTTATCAAAATGAAAATGATTTCCGAGTCTCTTAGTAAATATATTGTACAAATAGATGCAATATAAATAAACCAGAAAGATCAAATTAGATTGTTTTTAACGTTTAGTAAGATGCAAAGATGAATAACTGGAGAACCCTTGAATCCAAACCCTCAAAAGTATTCGAAAATATTTACATATTTCAAAAGTACAAGCTGGTCAAAATAGTTGTGACCTTATTTTACGATTAACTGGTCGTCCCTTGTTGCCGTTTTAACTTTGAGGAGCATCAGTGGAGAAAACAACGAGATTTGTTTGCTTGTTTTCTTGCTCTTATAAGGTAACTTGGGGAGTTTCAGGAGGGTCGAGTCTATTCTTGGCTTCATTACTGAACCGGGAAAATTCAGAAAGCACAGACGCTGCTCTGTCATCACACACACACACACACACACACACACACACACACACACACACACACACACACACACACACACACACACA
>JBAJHX010000011.1:9846026-9870698 GCA_037176925.1 Amniataba percoides | reverse complement strand
TCTTGGCCATACGCTTGGCAGTCAGGGTCAGACACACCTAGAGAGGGATTGGTTGGGTCAGTTTTTGAGATCTGTACTTGAGCTGTTAATACCAAATAATCACCAGGACTCACAGTGACAGTAGCCAGAAGACCTTCTGGCACGTTGGCGACGATGATACCGATGAGGAAGATGACGGCCTCCAGCCAGCTGTACCCGAGGATGAGGGAGAGGATGAAGAAGGAAACACCCAGGAAGACGGCCACACCGGTGATGATGTGGATGAAATGCTCGATCTCGATGGAGATGGGGGTGCGTCCAACTTCGAGTCCAGAGGCGAGGGTGGCGATACGACCCATGACGGTGCGATCTCCGGTGCTGATCACGATACCGCGGGCAGTTCCTGAAGCAAAGACGGTCACATTTAGATCACTGTCAGGGTCTCTGAGCCACAGAGAAAATTCAGCATCTGTGAATGGCTTTGATGTTACTCTGTCAGCGTACCTTCAACACAGTTGGTGGAGAAGAAAGCGATGTTCCTGGTCTCCAGCGGGTTCTCGTTGGAGAAGTCTGGAGTACGAGTCTGGGGCTCAGATTCACCGGTCAGAGAGGAGTTGTCCACCTGAGGAAAGGAACAGACTGTGATTGATGGAAAAAAAACATCATGGCTGCCACAAAGTTTCCTCCTCAGGGAAGAAAACAAACTCTCTCCTCCAATGCTAAACGCTTTCCTCAGCTCCTGAAGGGGCAGATGGCAGATTTGGGTCAAATGGCACTCTTTGGCTCCACAATACAACAACAGCTAAACCATGCAGAGACAAGTGAAGAGATGAAACAATGAATGATGCAGAGGTTGAAGAAAAAGCAGCATATTTGGGTCAAGGGTTGCTCTTGGGTCTCGAAATGGGTCACACACTTAGTTTTTTCTGTCCCCATAATAAGACTACAGCTGGTCACATGATAAAAGACACTATTCCTTTAATTAAAATTCAAAGGAAACGTCTAAGAGGGCAATCTGGTGCTTCAGGCTCTACTTCACAGTTGCGTGACACAGTGTGATGATAAAATGATAGAAATGGGAACAAAAAAGTGCTTGAGAGTGTTTGAAATCTATTTTTAAAACAAGAGTTGAGGTTTTATGGGGAAAGCTTTCTGATTTCAAAAAGCAGTGCATGCTTCAAATTCAAGAGGTTCAAAGCAAAGTGTTTTAAGCTGACTGAAATTCCAGTTCAAAAGAGGCAAGGTATCCCCTTTAATGTTTTGAGGGAGAAATGGTTCTCGATGGATGAAAATAACGTGTTGAGGGCACCAACCTTGCAGCCGTGGGCGGAGATGATTCTCAGATCAGCGGGGATCCTGTCGCCGCCTTTTACCTCCACCAAGTCACCGACCACCACCTGCTCAGCGTTGATGTGGTTCTTCTCGCCGTCGCGGACAACCAGGGCTTGCTACGAGACGAGACATTACAGGGACAGACACAAAGGACAAAGTGAGACCGATGTGTTTATTTTCTGTTTGTATTAGCTGCTTCTTCTTCCACATCCATGCAAAGCGCCCTTTTTTCCCATTATTAACCTCCATATTATTCAACAGGGATAATGAGATTCAGATGTCAAGAGGACTTCATTGTTTTCGTGCTGCAAAGTGGATAAGACCTTGAATTAATATACTACAATTAAGAGCTGACACAGTGACAAGACACGGGAGAGTGTTATACTCCCTTATCTCATGTTTTTCAGTCATTTCCTGCAGTTTTAGTACATTAAAACCATCGGGGACCCGAGTGCTGATGCAGCTACAGAAATATAAACTAAATAAAGATGAGTGAATTCAATGTGAAGGGTACCTGTGGGACCAGGTTCTTGAAGGAGTCCATGATCTTGGAGCTTTTGGCTTCTTGGTAGTAGGAGAAACAACCAGTGATGATGACGACAGCAGAAAGCACAACACCCAGGTACAACTGTGGACGCCAGAAACACAAATATTTTGTGAAAACATCTCCGGATGGTTTGTCATTTACCATCATTAAATCACACTTCATACTGTTACATCATTGACTTTTTAAGGAGCCTTTCTTACGTTATCGTTGGCGGGCTCATCCTCCATTGCAGCCTGGATACCGTAGGCCAGGAAACAGAGGATGGCACCAGTCCACAGGAGCATGGAGAAACCACCAAACATCTGCAGAAATACAGGACAGGAAAGACGACTGAGCCTCAAATTTAAGTGAGCACCTTCTCAAGTTTGTGAAAACCTGGAGCAACTTTCCACCTTTCAATAAATAAATAATGACAAGACAGTTTCCAACAAAGCTCACATTACCTGCTTACAGAATTTGACCCACTCCGGGGTGGTGGGAGGAGGAGTGAGGGCGTTGGGTCCATCACGGGCCAGAATCTCAGCGGCCCTCGCACCAGTCAAACCCTGACAAGAAGAGAAGGTACAGATTCAGATTTCACGGGTGACGTTTGATGTTTCAAGTCAGATAAACAACCAAACACCAGATTTAAGCACATCTTTATTATTATTATAGACAACCACACGTGCACGTTAACTCACTGACACTTATATAAGTCCAGGGGGGACTGTAGGTGCTACTAGTTGCCTAGCAACACAGCATCAACACAAAAACAGGGCCGTTTCCTCCATCGGCAGGTCGGAGGGAGAAAACAGACGGAAGAAGAAAAAGGAGAGAAGTGAAAGTAAAGGTAGAGGAGAGGGGAGAAAGGAAGATGTGGCAAATAGGATCATATGAAATCAGGGCACAGGGGCTTCTGCAGCTCATAAATTATTCACAACCACTGCACACGCATGCATGCACGCACATACGGGGCTTGGAGACCCCAGTTTAGAGGCACCGATTAACTATTCTCCTTGATCTTTCCTGCATGACCAGGAACACATTTGCATGAGGATAGATGGCCAATCTGATAACCTTAAATAATGGTAACGAAACTGGTAACGTTTAAAATTTTGGGACATATTTTAGTTGCTTTCTTGCCGATCTTTGTCTGATAAATGTGAACCAGCAGCTTAGCTTAGCACAGAAGCTTTATCCACAGAGCTTCATTTTTATTGGACAGATGTGTGTTTCCAATTTTCACTCACATAAAATAAAAAAAAAATTCATCCCTTCCCTGATCTACCTTTTTTTCCCTTTGCAACCTTCCTCCTCCTCTTTGTGTCCTGCTTTCGCTGGATCGTTGCTCTTTGTTTAATAAACCCTTGGTGAGCTGGGAGAGCTGGGAGCGGAGCAGCTGATCACACCCTCCGTGACTCCTCCTCCTCTCGTGGAGTGAGAGAAGATCCCTTTCCCCTCTTTAAACAAACTCCTCTGTTTAAACCATCTAAGCCTCATTAATCATTCATCGTCCGAGTGCGGCAAACCGCAGCCGGTCTGCTGCTGGTATCTGATATTTATCTCATCTCCGTGACAAACACAGACACTTTGACAGAAATGCTCTTTTCAGAATTACATTACGGTGCCAGAGTTTGGAGAGCTGCCAGAAATCACATCGGTGGGACTTCTTAAAGCTGCAGGTGGGACATTATTTCAGGTGTGACGCATTCACAAACAGACTCTCACACACACACACACACACACTTTGCTCTCACATTGGTGAGGTCTGTTCCATATTTGCGGTTCAGCTCATCGAGGGTCAGCTTGTGATCGTCCTGCAAAAAGACACAGAGAGGAGAAGGTTGGCATCAGTCCAGCGTTTATGGTTGTGTTAACTCTCTGTAGGTGTGTGTGCAACACACCAAAATCCAGTGGCATTTACAGCGCATTGTGTGCCGACCTTTCATTTTAAAAACGATGGCACAGTTTGGGGGAAAGAATGAATGGATGGAGGATGGAGCCAACAAAAGACACAGGGGAGGGAGTAAGAAAGCAAGAAAGAGGAGGGGGAGGTAGAAAAAAGGGAGGATGAGATAAAAGGGAAATAAGTAGGAGGAAGAGCAGAAGGAAATGAACAATAAATTCGGAAAAGAGGCATATTAAAATAAATGAAGTGAGGAGGGAAGAAAGGGAGAGGAGGGTTAAAAGAAGCCACACAAATGTGATAACTTAAAAAAAAATAATATATATATATATACACACACACATATATATACACACACACACACACACACACACACACACACACACACACACACACATATATATATGTAGAGAGAGAGAGAGAGTTAAATGTAAGTAAACATAAACATTTCCAGGGTTTGATTTAAGATATTTTAGCACTTTAAGACTTTGAGTTTTGATATTTATAGTTTTTGTACATTATGGGAAAAGAGGAACAGAAGAAATAAAAGACAATAAAGAGGATGGGATGCTCATATAATTGTATATTGGAAGCAGGAGATGGTGGACAATCAGAGGAAGAAGTCCTGAAGCCTGTGAACAAGACGTGAGGAACAAAAGTGAAGCTGAGACACTCACCATGTCCACTTCCTTCTTCAGCTCATCCATATCCTTTTCTTTCTTCTTCCCCTTCCCCTTCTTCTTGCCGCCCTGCTCCGAGGTCGCGGCGAGCTCATACTGCTCACGTCCTTCCTGGAAACACGATGAGGAGGGGAAAGGAAACAGTTCAGTACAGCTCAGAAAAAAGCTGATTATTTCCCCTGTTGTTACTGTAATGATGAGCAACACTGCCAACAATGAAGAGTGGCAACAGGGACTCACACTTTTATCTCGATGGTGCTTTATAGCGAACTTTTGAGGAATTGGTCTCAGATAAAACATATTTGTGTGATTAAAGCCAGTTTTTTTAAAGATCAGTGTCACGCTCGAAGGCCACTTGAACCAAGAATTCATATCTGCCTGTCTGAGTGCTTTTAGGGGTTTACAAAAGAAACCATGCGTAAGTAACACGCAGACTACCGCGAGGTGTTTCTGCTGCTGACGTCTGATATCAGATCATGAAAAAAAAAAAAAACGCCAGAAGACATTTTGTCACACTGCATCTGTTTTAGGACGTCATGTGGGTCAACGCACTTGCAACCAGATATGAAAAAGAAAGTAACAGCAGCCCCGGTGAAAAGTGAGAAAAGTCTGGCCTAAATTAGGGTGACAAACTGTCACAAACTTTAAGAAAAAAATGAAAGTCACACAGTTAGGTGGTGAGATTGAGAGCCTGTCTTGGATCTTGGCCTTATGGACACAAATGCCATCTGTCACTGCAAAAAAAAAAAAAAAAAAAAAAAAAAAAACTAACTCTACTTTTTCAGGACTTTCTGAGAGTTGGTTTGAGTCCAACGTCAGTATTTGACAATTAGACTATTTTTTATTACTGAGCCTTAATCCTGAGTAATCTGTGCGTAATTTCTAAAACTCATGATATATATAAACATCTCAAAGGATCAATCGAGCATGAGAGTTTCACTACTCTGTGCTTCGACACTGAAAGTGAAGGGAGGAGCAGGCATCATGTGGGGTTTGGTCAGTTGGAAGATAAGTGCTTTTTGTTTTTTGTCTTGCATGGAGAGACAGATTAGGCTGCAGGGTGACAACAGAATTCGCTTGTTGAAACGCCCACGTCTGCAATAATGGACGCCACTGTCCGAGGAGGGATCACACAGAGCTTCATTCATTCATTCATTCATTCATTCATTCATTCATTCACCAGCAGCTCCCCGATAAAGTACCTGAGCCAAACCTGCATTTAATTTAACAGCCAATCACACTGAAGTTATTTACTTGTGATCACATTTGGGGTTTCTTCATTCGAGCTCTCGCTGTGACACAAATTGTGTCGCTGTAGGCAGAAGAGACTTTAATTAAACTGAATGTTTTTAAGTGTGGCCCCGGATCTCAAAGAATTACGTCCACACATTCAAGCATGTTTCCTCTCTCACTCCACGTCGCCTATCACGCCATCAGCTCTGACACTCGGCCCATTTTCTCCCCCGCCCTCTCCTCCTCATTATCAGCGGCCACTGTGGCTGACAGAGCGACAAGAAAAGGGCCCCGGCAAAGATTGTGCCTTCTCGAGCCAGAGAGTGTGTGAGACGGCAGCGACAAGACGAGAGAGAAGGAGAGACAGGGAGGAAGAAAGCCAGGAAGCCAAACACAGGCGAGTTTGGGGTTTTAAAGTTAAAAAAAAGGAAGAAATATGCCCTTAAAATGAACATTTCTGTCACCTCTTACCGAACATAAAATGATTCTGAGTCAGAGCAGCATTAAAAATCTCCATCCTGTCCTGCAGCAGGTACAGTCAGGTGAGCTGCAGCTTTATGAGCCTTTATACAAACCCCCACCTGGACTTTATTGTTCCACGTTATCCAGATGGCAAACAGAGCCACTTCTGATACTCGTAACCGGAACATGAACGTCTTTCTTTCCACTGTCGGACACACTGCCTTTAAATTTGGCACTGACGTGAAGGTTCCCTGGAGGATCTCTAAATTTGGTGATCCTCTGACTGCGTTTTCCCCCAGAAAAGTCTGAAAAAGCTGCTGAATGTGGCTCAAATATGCAGAGATATATGGGGCTGACATTAACTGCTAAACATCATGGATGCTGTGAGAGTTTTAGCATGTCAACGTGAGGATTTAACCTCACACAGCTGCTGTCGATATTATTTACAATGACCTACAACCTCTTTATCCATACTGCCTGACCCATGATCGTCACGCAGGTGTGATTCACATGTTTGTGGTCTAATATACCTGTTAGGATCACGAGCAGCATCACTTAACTTCAGTGTGTGCTAATCGCAGAGAGGGCGAGAAAGTTACGCCCGAGTGTTTCAGGTAGGTAACAGGAGATCGCAACACGAGAAGCCGACATCGATTAGCGGTTAAGGCTCATCTATAATTCAGCGGCGTACAAGGATGAGAGGTGTTAGCATGTCAGCAAGGACGGTTTCTAATGAGCCATTTGTCTGCATTCAGCAGCACAGTGTGCAGCAGCCATTTTGAAAACTCTTCAGAAGACGATATATTGAATGTAAAACAACCCCCCCCCCCTTATGACCAAATATGGACATCCTGCGCACAGTCCCAGTCATGGAAATATGCTAACTAATGTTGTTTTTCTTCTGCAGCCGCCTTTTAAAGTTTCCCAGGGAGTCACCAGAGCAGAGTGTGTGATCACAGCACATGTTGTTATTATTGCTCGAGCCCCCTGGCCAGCTAAGCTGGGAAAACACCGAGTCTGGTTCTGGATCACTGCGGCCAGATCTTAGCCTCTGGACCCCCGAGGCCCCCAGGGGCCATCTCGCTCCAGGCATATAATTCACAAACAAGGGTCCAGAGCCTGAAGTGGAGCAGACGCAGCAGATACAACAGAAATATGAGTGGTTTGTTTGAGCCTCAAATCACCTGTCCTTTCTGCAGGATAAAGTTTTTTGTCTGGTCATAATCTGCAACTTTTAAAAAAAAAGAGAGTTTCAATGATTTTTTTTAACACAGCATTTATTCCCAGCTTCAAACATGTTAATATGTGCGGGTTTTCATTGTTTTATTTGATATTAAACTGAATATAATTTGGTTTCTTTCACCATTTTCATGATAACCGACTGACTCATAAGAAAAACGTCGTTCATTCAGATGGGAAGCGTTTTAAACACACTACAAACCTTCCTGAAGCCCCCATCAATACAGTAAACAACACACACAAGTGTGTCATGAAGTGGGTTTTGCAACGACAATTTAACAATGAATGATGGATGGCAGCGTATAAACAATGCTGGAGAAAACAGACGGGCTCTCTGGCCGACTCTTTGGTTACCTGAAGAGCCTGCACAGCGACCAGCAAGGCCCGAGATCCAAACGCCTGATATGTCAAGAGCTGCACTTCAGCTCAGTAAGAGGGCCCGAGGAAAAGCCATTTCAGGGGCACACTGTCTGCGATAACCGAGTCAAAGGACGAGCTGATATTCCAGCATTTAAAAACTAACACTGCTGCTTCCTGTCTTGGAAAGCTGCTGCCACATGATGGCAGCGAGCTGTTTGCACGTGACGAGCAACGAGTCAGGCCAGAGCGGCTGCACACAGCCTGCTCGTGACATTTCCTTTAAAAGACAGAGCGAGTGTGACTCAACCAGCAGCGTTCGTTTTGGCAAAGTACTTGGAGTGACATTGAAATCTTACTCTCATCTTATCTGAAACTGAAACGTACAATGCAAACAGCGCTGACGAGTTCCCCCTCCCCCCCCGCCGATAAGCTGCTTATAAATATCTTTCCGCGATACCACTTTGGGCGCCAACATGTGGCGTTTGCAAGTCACACAACCGCTTTGCAGGAACACAAACTTTGAGCTGGTGATGAAGCACCTCCGCCTTCATCTGCAGCATCTCGCCTCAAAGACTTTAAGTTCTGTTTGTGCAAAGGAGTTTCTGCATATTTGAAATACATTTTCTTCATGCCCAATGCGATGGCGTCCTCTTGGGTTTTAAGAGAAAGCTCCTGCAGAAAATACCATCAACAGCAACACTTTTTCTACGTTTTGAGACGTGAGAAAGTAAACCCCAACCTGCAAATGTTTTTTTTTTTGGTTAGAAAACAAGATAATCAAAGTATGATGAGGAACAAAGGGAAGCAAGGTGAGAAGAGGGCGCAGAGAGCTGAAAGTGAAAGATGCTTTAGAGCAAAGAGATGACAGGCGTGGAGAAGCATTAGCTCCGATGAAAGGAAAAAAAAATCTCTTACGCAAATAAACAAACTAACACACACACACGAGCCTACGGGACACAGAACAATGGCTCTTTTGTGCAACTTCCATAAAATCTGCATCAAAAACACAAACAAAAGGCTCAGAGATCTTTTCATGTGACTGTTAAGACCGCGGACATGTGGGCCGGTGACACGGCTGATGTGGACTATGACCAAGAACAAAAGTTGACGAAAAGTTGGCGTATTTACAGATTATGGACTGAAACGACTCGGTCAGCTGAACGGGGTGAAGGTTGGTCGGGAAACTCGGATGAAAGTTTACTGTATTTTGGTGAAAAATGGAGGATTTGCAGGAGAGGAACATGGAGAACTTTTTCAAGAAAAGCAAACAGCTAAATGCCTCTCTGAATAGCAATGACCCCTCCTCTCCTGATTAAAAAGAACAAGAAATACAGAGGCCTCTTTCCCCCCTTTTACCCACATTTATTCTCGCCTGAGAGAACAACGTCCTAAAGGAGAGAACAAACATCAGAGGAGAGCGTTCGGGTCAAGCGGCCGCATATTTTAAAGCGCTTGCACTTTTTTACGGGCTGACTTGAATTCCTACGAACTGTCCTTCTCAGTGCCGGGGGTCTTTTGCCAAATACACAAGCTGCTCATTCAACTGTGTGCTCCCACCCACCCCCCCCTTTCCACTCACACACAGTACTGGGATTTTGCCCGGTTGCTACCGGCGACTATTGCCACACCTCTTGAGATATGTGAATGGACCGAATCGAGTGCCCTCCCTCCCTCCTCTTTTCAATCGTTCATTTCCTTCCTTTCTTGCTTTTTTTTTTTTCTCGTGTGTGAACAGTGAAAAGAAAGTGTGTTAATTTACACAGAGGTCGTGTTTAACACTCCCTTCACGTCCTAAGAAACTTTCAGCTTTCTTCAAGCCCAACAAAAGTGAGCGAATGAATCAATGCTTCGCTTGTTGGGAACTGTGAGCGCTGCCAGGAAGAACGAGCGCCAAACTCAGGAAATGTACTTCTTAATATGCATTACTATTTTCCCATAACGGTCACCTGTGTTATGTAACGTGTTATTTGGTCCTGCAGATTCAATTCACAGTGTTTTTTGTTAATGTGAAGGTGGTACAATGTTGTCCCGTCAGCGCTGCACTCAGAGATCACGGAGTTCCCGACATGTGCGATAAAGTTAACTCAACTCAAACGTTGAAAAATGTTAGAGAAAGTCTCGAAACTCCGATCCCGTTAACCCTGACATCCTGCAGCTTTTAAGGCTCTTAAAAATTCATGAACAATAAGAAAACTCAACTTTCATCAAGTCGAAAGCCTCAAAGAAACTTCCACAATCACTTCTTCAAAAGCTGCATGTGACTTCCTCACAAAATAACGAAATAAATAAAGGCGGAAGACAATCCTTAGGATAATCTGTGGTGGGGATCTGGACGGCAATGAATGAAGCAGTGAATCAACACCATGTTCGGGCCTCGGCTCCTCCTCCGTGATATCAACTGGCCAAGACATCATACCAACTAAGTTGAATCATTTCCTGAGCGAGCTGAGAGGTTCTCCTAAATATTTGTTTTCGTGGTGTCATAATCGCAGTTTTTTTTCCTTCGGGCATGGGTAATGTCACATTTCCTCGCGTGGCGGTGAAGGAGGAGGAGAGATGCTGGATGAAGGAGAACAGAGCGCTCTGGAGTTTGTTATTTTTAACGTTCCTCTTCGGCCGAGCAACAGGGCTGGCGGTGAAAGTTCAAAGACAGAAAACAATAAAAAAAAAAAAATCACGGCTCAAGCTGCTTAGCCAAACAAGAGAGAAAGAGAGAGAGAAAGAGAAACAGCAAAAAAAATGGAGGTGAAAGAAGGAGAGAGGGAGAACGGCATGTTCTGTCACAGACAAGAGGTGGCGTGTGACAAAAGCCCCGGTTAATACACAATGACTGCCGAGCGGAAAGAATGTTAAATCCTCGGAGAGAGAGGGGGGAGACGAGGGAGGGAGAGAAGGAAAACAGGTACAAAACAGAGAGAACAAGAGGGAGACAGACTGTAAAGAATGGATGTGAAGGTGTAGTCCGGGTGCCCCTCCGGCAGAGATTAGAAAGCGGCCTGAGGGGCTGACACCCCGGGTCAGTTCATGGTGGGGGGAACAGCGGGAATAATACCCGGCCGAGTGCCCCCCCCGAGGTACGAGGGCCGGTTTACGGGCGATCGTTTCGCTCCTTTAAATCTGTGTGAAGTTTGAAACAGCAACATCTGCCAACACAAATCTCTCTCGCTGAACTACACTCACATCTCGCACACAGTTTGCAAACTTACATAAAAAAAACATCTGTAAATCCCACAAACATCGAACAGCGAGGCTAATCTGACATATAACAATGCTAAAAACTGCTAAAAGAGGCCAAAAAAACCCAAAACAAAACAATGAACTCAACTTAAAACCTCCGATGTCATTTTCTGGTTTAATCACTGCATAAAAATTTGCACTGGGTTTCGCTCTCGTGGTCTACAAACACCTAAAAAACACTAAAATCTATATTTGAACCACTCCTGCACACCCGAGATAAACTCAATTCGACCCTTGTTTGATCTTAAAAGCCGCAACGATTGGTTGATTAATCAATTAGTTGTCAACTCCTCAGTTAATTTCCAACTATTCAGATGATTGATTAATCACTTTGAGCCATTCTTTAAAGAAAAAGAGTCTGATTTCAGCTGCTCAAATGTGATTTTTTCTGGTTTCTTTAGTCCTATTTGACTGAATATTTTTGATTTGTGGACATTTGAGGACATCGACTTTGATCTTTGGCATGAACTTGGCATTTCATGGACCAAACAACCGGTTGGTTAACTAAAATAATGACTGATCAATGTCAAATAATCATTAGCACTTCGATAAAGAGCACAGAAAACATTTGCTTGTTGAGAAGAAAATCTATTGCATTGACTGTAATGTGTTCCTCATTTGAAAAGAAAAGTTGGAGTCAGGTACTGATGAAATATTTAGTTGGATTCCCCACATCGCCCCCCCATCCTGCTCTGCATCAGCTCACCAGTCAGCGGAGAGGAGGAGCAGCATCCTTTCTCCATCGTTTGAGTGCAACAACGTTCATTTTAACGTGAAAGCACTGCCAGAAAAGAGACACCTCCCACTAAAATAAAACCTAGCTGCTCCCTTTTCTTTCATTTTAGCAAAAGAACGGATGTTATGGAAATTTATCAGCTTCCAGCCCCACCCCACCTCCTTTCTCACATTTCTGGGAGCCAAGTTGCTGAATGGTGGCAATGCGGCAACTTGTGCCCCTTGGCCCCCCCTCACCGCCCCTCGCCCCCCTCCCAACATCACCTCCCCCCTTGTGAGGCAATCAATCTCTCCTCTCGGCTCCTCTCGGCTCCCTCTCGGCTTTTTGTCTGTTTCAAGGCGATGAGGGAGCCTCCTCCTCGCCGCCACGCTCTCCTCATACCTGCGCTCTCTTCTTCTCCATTACAACAAAACAACTTCTCCTCCTCGCCCCCTGCAAACCACCCCACTTTATACCCCCTCCCTTCAACATCTCGCTGCTCTGCAGTGGCGATTATCTTCTCCGAGTCTGGATATTTGGTCTGGATGTGCTGGAGAGGAGATGAGGAGGAGGCACAGTGGGAAAAGGTTTGGATGGGGGCAGGGCATGGTTTTCATTACATATGGGAGGCAGGGAGAGAGAGTGTGTGTGTGTGTGTGTGTGTGTGTGTGTGTGTGTGTGTGTGTGTGTGGAGGAGGTGATGAGGGGGGAGAGAAAGAAAACAGCAGCAGCCAAGAAGCCAAGAGAGAGCGAGGGAAGATTTTCAGAGTCATAAATGAACATTGTGGAGGAGAAAAGGAGGGAAGAAGCGACACCGAACGAGCCATTCTCGCTTCACATCTCCCGCCAGACCTTTTTCTTCTTCTCCTCCTCCTCCTCCTCCTCTCCATCCATCCATCCATCCAACACCACCATCCATCCCCTCGCAGGCTGAATCTCTAATGAGCGTTTCTGTTGGCGCAGGGTGTGGCGATGGCTGACATCTCAACACAACGGGGCTCGGTTTCATCAAGTTTTTTTTTTTTTTTTGGGAAACGAAAGCGGCTGCACTGCTGCCTAAAAATAAAAAGCACAGCGCCACAACAACAACAACAAAAAAGGGCTGCTGGTGAATCTGCGGTGCTTTGAATGACGCCTCCTGTCAAACATCTCACACTCTCACTGCCAATAGTAGTACTTTATAAGACATAAACAAAGAAAAGAGGACATGGGAGTGAAAGATTTTGCAGCATAGCTCACAAAAAGCTGTAAAACCTGCAGAAAAAAGCACAATCTTCCCAACTTTCACACTTTCTGTCTATGCAAAATGTAATATCACGCAGGCTGCACATTTCTGCAGCAGTTCCTCACAACTCCTTTTTGATGCATGATGCAAAATGTGCAAAAAAGTGCCATGCTTTGATAAATTTAAGTTAAAAAGAGGCAGGTTTGACATATTTGGTGTGCAGAGCAGCAAATCTCCCAGCAGCAGCAAAGAGAAAGAGAGAGAGGGGGGAAAAAAACGTGGGTTGGACTTTCTTTTTCCTTTTTTCTTTTGAAACACATCCCTCCCACTTCCAACACACACAATATTAGATAAGATAAAACAAGTTAAATGCCCCAAAATGGAAAAAAATGAAAAAAGAGGAAGAGCATGAGTTTATATTTGATAGTACATTTATCAAATTGGACAAAATGTGTGAAATAACCCTCCTCTACATGCTGCTAAAGCTTTTAGCTGCTAAACTTTGACAGTTTTTGTTGATTTTAAGTGGGATTATTCGGGGGAAACATCCAGTTACGTAAGCGAACGCGGCGCAGCTTCGTAGCCGGGGGAAGCATCACTGTGAGCGGATCAAACGTCTCCCCCTCTCCGCTGACCTCCGCTGACCACCTCTTTTTTCTTAAGCAGAAAGGAGAGTTTTTAAACTAAAAGCTTCTCCGAACACATGCCAGCCCCTTTCCAACATGGCTTCAGCGGACCACTTGTTTGAATGGTGGACATATTAACAGGAAATCATACTCACTCCTCTCCCCATGGTCGGTTGCCAAGGTGAGGACTTCTCTTCCCGCTTCAAGTAATAAAAAGTGATTAAAAAAATCCAACTTCTTCTTTTTTAAAAAAAATATGTACAAAAAAATCAAAAAAGAAAACAAAACTCCCGGATGTTGTTGTTTGTTTGTTTTTTTTTTAAGTTTTTTTTTTTCTTTTCACTCCTCCTCACCGCACATCCGAGGCTCGCGAGCCGCCGCCGCACCGGCAGCCAATACTTATACGCGGCGTTCCTTCCATTGTGACGTGGACGCCGTTCGCCATGGCAACCCCACGGATGGAGGCGGGGCCTATTTTTTTTTTTTTTTCAACTCGCCATGCAGCACACACACACACACACAATCAGACAGGACTCAAATACAGATCAGATATTATCAATAATTATTATAATATTGAAGAATATAATTTTATTTGATCATTTTATAATAAAAAAAGTCAAAATGCATCACTTGAGATATATGATACTATACAATATAATGATTTATTTTCACAAAATACACATATACATGCGCATTAAAATGTGCAAATTGTTTAAATATAATGCATAGCTCCACTTGTGTTGTGATTGTATTAGATTTTACATTTTTCTACATTGCTTTGTAATGCTTTCAGGTGCACAATCATACTATCATGTTTCAAAAATAACTCTTGGCACATGTAGGTGAGGTTGTGCTGAATAAAAAGACACCCTAAATATCAGCATGGCAATTTGTTTTTTTTTTAAAGCCAGAGCTCTTAGCTTAGCTAAACATAAAGGTGAAGTATTATGAGTATTATGAGTTTGTGCAATTCCACCTGCCAACACCTCTCAACCCTACAAATTCACATGCTTCATTTAATACATGCAAAAAAAAGTAAAAATGATCATTTGCAGACAGTTCTTCTTACAGTCTGGTTGCCTGGCAACTGCACCCAGCCAAGAAAATAAGTTTGGCACGTAACTCCTGTGCAAGAGAGGCTTTTAATTCAACTTTTATTTTTGCACTCGCCCAGCTCTTGGCGAGAAAGCAAATCAGCAGAATTTCTTTTTTTAAAAAAGTGCAGCTTTAAACTTTGACTTTGTGTTGCTGCCCGCCGCTGCCCTAACCCTGCCACAAACACAAACACACACACACTTCTGATTCATCCCCACCTCGCCCTGCTGAACAGCTGGGTTTCAGACACCTCCTCTCCCCTGCTGCTCTGACAAGGTTGTTGCGTGCTGATAGCGGACAGCTGAGGCCTGAACACGCACATTTATCTGAGGTGGTCCAATGCAAAACTTTCTTTAACTATTTCATGACAGAAACATGTAAAAAAGTGCCTGAATCCTGAGCCTGTGCTGGAGGATGCTCCCCTGACCTCTGACCCCATCGATCACCACGAAGCAGCACAGCATCGCGGAGGCAGCAACCTTCCCTCCATTTGCATCTGTTCCAGGACTCTTAAACCCTTTTCATCCCGCCACACAAAGCAGAGATTTAGCCCCTCATCCCCAGATCTGAACCTGAAACGTTCAGCCACTTGTTGTGTGCTCGCAGACAGACGGATGGACAGTTTCACCTGCAGCATGCACACCTCCACCGGGGCTTCCTGGTTTGTGCATTTGCAGCTTTAACCAGTCGTATCTGCAGGGCGTAATAGATTTAGACCGCCGTCGCAGAGCTATTGTATCCTGATAGGCGGGCTGTCACTCACCCTGTGTATTCTAATAGACTTTATCAGCCGGCCTGGAGAGCCCTCCGCATCAACTGACAAGATAAACCCGAGATAGATCAAACAGCGACCAGGAGATTTCACTGCCAGGCTTTCGTCTTTCTCACACACACACACACACACACACACACACACACACACACACACCTTCCTTGATTTCATACCCTCCTCTATCTGTGTCATGCTTTCACCTCACCTCTTTTTCACCCAAAGAATAAACTAAACTGCAAGTAAACAAAACAAAACCACGGGTTAATTCACAGATGGACACACAGCGGCGAGCCCTGGCAAGGTGGAGGAGTGTGTGTGTGTGTGCAGGTTACACATTGCACACACAACCTTCATGTACTGCATTGTTGTTTTGATGAGCACATTCATATCCATGCATGTGTGATCAGTGTAGCTCGCGTGTTGCCAGTGTTGCTCTATAAATAGCCAAGATTTTATTTAGATGTTGGAGAGAAAGAGAGAGGAAAGAAAGAGAGAGAGAGAGAGGGCTCTCAAATGGGTTGCCATAGCAACAGGCACGTTCAGGGGCCCTGCTTGTGAACGAAGGATGAAGGCACGATAATGTTGGTGTCTGTCTGCTGCCTCTTTCTCTCTCTTCCCTCTCCTCCCCGCCCCGCTCGATTCATCCCGGCTGAATCGCTTTATCGGCCTGACAGCTCATCAGAAAAAATATTAACAAAGCGCAAAGAAAAACACACACACACAGGCACGCACACACAACTGCTTGAGCCTTAATGAGATGATTAATTACAGCATCTTGAAAATGTGCGCCACAAGACAGCAATGTTTATCGCGCCTTTCCCCCCCTTTTTATTGACACTTCCCACCATCCGTCAGCCTCGTTCTTTCTTTCTTTTTCTTCCCATCCCTCCCTCCTTTTATCTGCAGGCTGTATGTCTTAGCACCCTCTGCTGTAACAGAAATCACCTGTGAAGTTGGGAGGGAAATAACCTGATTGGCCGGCTCGACCCAACCTGAGCTGGGGTTTTTTTTTTTTGGTCATCATTTCTGCTAGTTTGAGTGCTTGAAAGTGTGTGTGAAGCAGGCCATCTGTGGCCAGGTTGGTACGATGATACTGCACACACACACACATATATAAGAGGGGTTTAAGGGGAAAGAGGCGTTCATAATGACCAGGGCAAACACAAAGTAGATAGCACTAGAGTGGCCTCAGTTCATTTTCACTGAGGGCCTCTTTGCATTAGCGGCTAACAGAGCATCCACTGCAAACACCACCGCAACAGACTGGCCCTTGAGATAATGGACACACACACATACACACATTGACTTTCTTAATGGTAGGCGAAGATAAAAGCCTGTGAAAATAAAGAGTATAAAAGGTCAAATCCAGTGTCGCAGCAGATAACACTGACGTGATTAGTGTATTTATTGACGAGTCAATCAACAGAAAGCTTTTGATTGTGATGATCAGTTAAATTACTTTAGTTAAGTTTACACACATCACAGATACAAACACTCAAATTTGATCTAATTTTTGGTAGAATAGTGCAAAAAAGGGAGCTGAGGGGAAAAGATTTGTTCACTTTTTATCATAATCTGTTTTAAATTCATGACCTCCCCCTCTGAATTCTTCGTACGTGACCCCAGAAGCAAAGTTTAGGAACTGTTGAGGTGGATAATCCCACTGCACGGGTCACCGGAGCTGACTCACTGGTACATACCAACTGAACCTTGAAACAACACCCTGCATCAAATTACAGAAATGCTTTTTCGTTTTGTTTTTTTATCCTTCCCATGTCAGAGAAAAGTGAAAGAAACAATCTTCCAGGCAGCCTCAGTGTACAACGGTACAGAAATATTTTATTGTGAGTGACATATACATCAAGATATTCTTAATTTATCCATGCTTTGTGTTTTTGGGGGGGTCTGACTAACATCTCAGACAAATATGTAACATGGCAGTAAATAACGATGAAACACCCTTGGTGACTGCTGACTCAGTAGTACGTCTCTTGCTCCACCCAACCTAAAAAAAACAAAAGAGGACACAATTAGGGATGTGGTTTATAGGATGTTTTGCCTCGTATTTGGGCTTTGAACCCTCCTTGTTGTCTGTCACAGGCAAATCAAAAGACAGGGGATGGCTGCAACCTTTAACTGGATGATGTCATCCTTCATAACAGCTGACAGCCAAAGAAATCAGACCAGATTTGGGGGGGGGGGGAGACAAATCCTGAATTAGAGCCAATGCTGGCTTTCTTCATGATGCCATTAAGAGATGTGCCCTGCAGGGACTTGATGGGGGGGTTGTGGCATTTTTTTGGCCTGGCAGTATCCTGGTGAGGCGGTGATATCATCCTCCCGGCTGTACATATGGCTAAAAGGAGCTGACCTGACCCTGCGGCTCAAACCACGCAGAGAGCTGCGGTCGACGTTATTATCAGATGTATGAGGAGTCAAATCCAACTGAGTGAGAAGTCAGTGTGACTCCAAGGTGTGGATGATTGAATTATGCGATTTAGCATCTTTTTCCAGGCCACACTGAGCCCAGAGCTGCGTTTTATTTTTAGGCCTGAAACACTGCAAACATTTGTGTTTCACAGAAGGATAAAAATCACTGGGCTGGAATCATGTTTTCCACTTTTGAGTGAATCCGTGAAACTTTATTCAGCCCGGGTTGAAAATAATCTGTAGGACAGCAAGCACTGGGCCATTTTGTTTCATTAACTCTGTTAAAAAGAATCCTACAAATATTAACATGTTTTTAAAAGTAAATCTTTATTCATTCATAGCTGTTTGAAACTGTGTCAGTTTAACTTGTCTTTTCTGTCTGATTGTAAAACACATTATTCACCATGGATGGGCAATGGGATGTTCACTGAGTTGTGCAGTGGGGCTCAGATGCAGCACACACACACACACACACACACACACACACACACAGCTGCATCAGAGCCAGCTCTGCACACAGGTTCTGCTCAGCTCCGTGGGTGGAACGGGGCATTACAATGGCAGTAGGTTGAGGGTTGAAATCCCACTGGGCTCCGCCATCTGCCACAGTTCACTGGTCTGTGTGGGGATGCAGTTGTGGCAGGGATAACACACACACACACACACAGCTCATGCTACACACATACGTCACTGCATGTTGCTCACTAACCCTGAAATACATCATTCATTGACACACCACTGCTTTTGTTCTATGTATCACACATCATGACTGACATCATGTGTTTTATATGTTCTATGTAATTTATACTGTGCATGTTATTTCTTTGCTTTTAACTTCAGCCCTGTTATTGCCATTCAATGTGTTTTATTTTCTTTCTTCAACAGAGAACAGAGATGCATCACGTGAAAGCTTGAACTGCCTCTAAAAACAAAAAACATGAGTCTTACCGCCTGGGCTGCGTCTGAGGATATATCTTCTGACTTCGTCGTACACGAAGATGATGAGGGAGTAGGGGAAAGCACAGAACCACCAACAGGGCCTGAGGGACAGACGGACAGACAGACTCAGAGACTGAATCACAACTCGAGTATAACAAACAGGACCGGAGCGATCTGCGAGAGATGTTTATGAGTTTACACATGATTCGAGGAGAAAGCGTTTTATGGTTCTCTAAGAGCACATGAGGAGCTTTGGGGGAGAACATCAGGCTTATTTGTGAGCATTTATGAGGATTGTGGACTGAGTCTAATCTGCCAGCAGCAATCAAAACTGTTGAAGAAGTCCATTGTGCTCCAAATGTTCGAAACAGACGATCACATGGAGATTTTAAATTATGCAAAAATACCAAAATCAGGAGAAAGGACTCTGACATTACCTCTCCAAAAGACAAAATTCTAGCAGCCATTTTGAAAATCCTCTGAGTGTTGTTTACTGATTTATTCAGCCAAATATTGTGTTGAATCGACTGGATATTTTCTGTAAATGTTGGCATTTTCTGCACATCCAGGACTTTCTTTGACAGTAAGTACCTTTCCATGCAACACCTGATTATAAACTGAGAGAAAGAAAAAAATAAAGACACCGAAAGCAGAAGAGACAGGAAGACAAAGACTGGGTGGAGAGACATGAGACACTCAGACTTAAACATCACCCGAAGAGAGAGGTGAGCGGGTGGGCGAGGAGTTTGAGGAAGCAGATGAAAAGGTGGCGAGGAAGAAAGGAGGTGCAGGAGTAGGGGAAGACGCAAAACAATAACAAGAGAGAACAAGACGAGGAGGTTTCAGCTGCGTGTGAAACTACTGAGCTAATGAGCTTAACGGGCCCTCGCTGCTTATGTTGGGCAAAGACTCTCATTAGTACAGTAGCTCCTCTCCTTCATTGCTGCCTCTGAAGTGGAAATTAGCAGTGGCACTAGATAATACTCACCTTGTTTTTTAAAGGAAATAATAAAGCTAAAATGACTAACTACATCATTGGGGAGAAAAACAATGTCAAAGCTCCGGTTGCACTGATTGAGAAGAAGGCTCTGGGAAGTGTGGTGAACAGAAAACAGGACTTGAAGGATACACAGCACTTTAACAGGGATAAATATTCATACTCTGCTTTTTGTAAATTCAAACCCTCGCAAAAGGATGTAATGTGCCTCTTCTGTGTGAATCTGTGAGTAACTGTCTGTGTTACTGTTTCTATAAAAGTGTGTGTGTTTCACTCACTTGAGAGGGTACATCCTGAGGGCGACGTCCATGCCCGGGCAGTATGACAGGAAAGCAGCCAGAGCCGTCTCCTCAAACAGGCCAAAGATGAGGATGCGGTTCCTGTGAAGAGTTAACACGGTGAGAACAATCGAACTAATTACTTCTTTTAACCTGAGGGCGTTCAACGCTGTGATTCATGTCATAACAATCAAACCATTAAACATCCCACAAGAAATATCTGGTTCCCCAAATAATTATTACACTTCACTCTGAGATGATTGACACTTATGACTGCGCTGTTGTCACTCACAGGTACTTGATGTGGAGAAATAAATGAAGAAAACTAGCCTAGCAGTGGGAGAGATGATTTGTTTTCTACCCTGATCCCAACAGTATATTTGTATTCAGCTGCTCCGGATAGTTTACTGCCATATTATCATTATGTAATATTAAATATAAGATATTAAACACAAAGCTCAGACTACAAAGATGCCCTTCTTGAGTTAGGTGTCTGAGTCAGCGTCTGGACTTAAATGTCTTTATATACACATACTTCATTCCTTGCTGCAGGATGGAGTTCCTCCTGGTCTTGCAGATGATCAGATCGGCCCACTGGACGATGACGATGCTGACGAAGAAGGCCGTGTGGCAGGTGAACTCTACGATCTTTCTGCGCTCGTATGTCTGGTGGATTCAAAAAAACATGTGAAAAGATCAGCACGTTTCCTCCTCGTTACCAGTAAACAACAGACCGTAGCATTGAGGGAAAACATCAGCGTTACTGACCCACTGCTGTCCGTAGCTGTCTTCCAGGTCATTTACGTATTTGTCGTCCCACAGCACTCTGATCCCGAGCAGGTCCATGGGGAGGAAACCGTTTTCAGCCAGGATCACAAAGTATGTGAAGAACCCCGCTGTGGCCTGCATCATACCTGACAGAGAAAAACAGCAGTTTGATGTTGTGTTCGGATAAATAACTATCTAAATATCATTTATTTATTATTAGGCATGCTTACCGATCTGTCCGTAGGCTATACTGATCAGCCTCTCGTTCACCAGTTTATCTGTTTTGGGGTTTCTGGGCTGTCTCTTCATGATGTCGCTCTCGGCTGCTTCATAAGCCAGAGAGATGGCAGGGACCTGGGAGACAACAAGTGATTAAAAAGGAGGAAACTGAGTAAATTAAGTCAATTATAAGCTCATATTCACATGATTTATCCGTATTTCTTGTTGCATGATGATGATGAAAATGATGCTCAGTCAAAGAGCTCACCATGTCAGTTCCCAGGTCGATACAGAGGATGGTGACGGTTCCCAGGGGCAGAGGGATGTTGGCGATGATGAAGAGGAGGAAGGGTGAGATCTCAGGGATGTTACTGGTCAGAGTGTAGGCGATGGACTTCTTCAAGTTGTCAAAGATCAGACGGCCTGACAAAATGATTCAGAAATGAATAATGTGTTGAAGGCAGTTACAGTGATGCTTCTTGCAGGTACGGGTCTTGGTGCTGGTCTTACCTTCTTCCACTCCTGTGACGATGGAGGCGAAGTTGTCGTCCAGCAGGATCATGTCAGCGGCCTGCTTGGACACGTCGGATCCAGCGATACCCATGGCAACGCCGATATCAGCCTTCTTCAGAGCAGGAGAGTCGTTCACACCGTCACCTGTCACGGCCACGATGGCTCCCTGCAGAGATGAGAAGTGTTAGGATGTCCACTCTGTGCATGTTTTAGGTTTAACTCTTTACAGGAATTTCTGAAGAGCTAATCCCAATTATTGCCAGTCAAAATAGCTTAAACTCTCTTTGATGCTCACCTGTCTCTGGCAACCTTCCACAATGATCAGTTTCTGCTGAGGGGAGGTTCTGGCGAAGACGATTTCAGTGTGGTGTTTCAGCACATCGTCGAGCTGGTCTGAGGTCATGTCTTTCAGCTCACCGCCGTGCACAACGCAGGCCTTGGCATCCCTAGGGAGGAAACCGCAGTTGTGTTAGGACAGCAGTTGTAATCCCACATCCTGTTTCTGAGAGGAAAACTGAAGACTGGGTGTAATCATGACAAAAAGTAAACAATGGACAAATGGGGAAAGCAGGAAATTCCCTTATAAAACAGACAGCACTGGTCTTGACATATCTTACAGAAAAATAAGGGCGTCATCAGTTAAAGGCTAGGTTTTGAATTAAGAATAACATTAGTATGTAACATACTGCCCAGAGAGGTGACATTTCTCCTCAGTCAATAAACACAGATTTTCTGCATGTCCAGGATCACAGTGTTTTTGATGTATGAGTTTCATGACAGCATTTTTATAGTTTGACTCTGAACTGAACACACAGACTAAACTTGCTGATGAAGGAACAGTAAAGCCACCAGCTCGGAGACATGCATAGATTTATTTGTCTGCAGTAAACTAATGGTAAAAGCCTTTTTGGCTGAGTAGATTGCAGAGCCTCGTTTGCCAACCCTGATTTAATTTTCCTCTATTAGTACAAGTAATAGGAAGAGGTACTGCAGAAGAAGAGACATGTTTAGAGGGAAGATTTCATATAACTCCTGAAATCACTTTAAGCATGGTGTTCATCTATCCAATGTTTATATAGTCTTCAAATTTTGTTCTAAAAATTCAACTTTCATAAAATACTAACCTGGGGTTGACCTCTGAGACTGGTACATTCAGACGGGCAGCAATGTCTTCAACGGTCTCGTTGCCCTCAGAGATGATACCCACACCCTTGGCAATGGCCTTGGCTGTGATGGGATGGTCACCTGTGACCATAATAACCTGAATAACACAGGACATGATTGACTTTTATAACAATTCTGCATTAAATGTGAGTAAACTATCTGCATCACACATTTATTCTAGCTAAGGATGCATTTCTGTGATTATGGTCTCTGTGCATATATTATAGAAACAGGCTTTTCTTGCATGTACTGGCCACCTGGAAAGATTACAGTTACACACCTTGATACCAGCACTCCTGCATTTGCCGACAGCATCGGGCACAGCAGCACGAGGAGGGTCGATCATGGACATGAGGCCAACGAAGCACAGGTTCTCGGTGGGGAAGTTCACCTCCTCAGTGTCAAAAGCAAAGCCGTCTGGGAACTGGTCGTCAGGCAAGTGGAAGTGGCAGAAACCTGAGTGAAAGAGGAAGAAGATGCTTGTCAGGATGTGAGATTCCTTTTGCTCATCCAACTAATTAAAGACTTGAGTACGGAGTTTAGGATGAAGCTATGTTGTACCCAGCACTCTCTCTCCAAGTCCTCCCAACTCAACATAGGCGTTCTGGAAAGCGTCTTTCATCTCGTCGTCCAGAGGCTGCTCTTTGCCCTGAATCATGATGGAGGAGCAGCGGTCCAAAATCCTCTCCGGGGCTCCTTTCATCACCAGCAGGTGCTTGGTCTCGCCGGGAGTTGTATTCTTGTGGATGGAGAGCTGTGGGACAAGAGAAAAGTTGGATTATAAATATGTTTGTTTGCAGTTTCCAGCAGTGACTTGTGCAAAGCAATGCAAATCCAAATTCTGAACTATTGTTGAATAACAGCTCAATGAATACATGAATTAGCCCAACCACTAGAGGGCGTTAACAGCATTTTCTTCCTGGCATTGCACAGTTTTTGGGAACATGTTTAACACATTTCGAGGCTGTAATGCTGTGCGTCGATTACCTGGTATTTGTTGGTGGAGTTGAAGGGGATCTCGGCAACCTTGTTGTATTTGTCTCTCATGCCACTAACGGATCCGCAGCACAGCTCAATACACTTCAGCAAGGCAGCTTCTGAGGCGTCGCCAGCTACATCTCTCTGCGGATTTAAGCGAAGCACAGTTGGATTCATTAAAGTCATATTGAGAATAGCTTTTCCACATTTCTTCTTAAAGAGTTAAGTTATAAACTTCTTGATTTGAACATTTGAACACCGACAGTTTTAACATATTTGGTTAAGTTTGCAGTAAAAAGCCTGTTCAGCCTCATTTCACCCTTCTTCCACTTTGCAGTCTGAAATGTTGTCATGTGTTATCACTTGTCAGTAGTCATTAAGAAATAAAGCACAGGGTCTGTCTGGCCACCTCTCTCTATAGTGGCAGCTATATATTTTGGAAAGAGCCTTTAATTATGTCAAGTGCTTTTTTAAAGATTTGTAGTGCAGTCTGGCTCCATTTGTGTTTTGTTAGTTCCAAAAGGTTCTTTGCCAAGTCACCTCCTACACAGTCACTGCATCTCAAGATTCAACCGAGCATAGCGTCCAATTCAACTAAATGTTTTGAGAAAGAAAAATATAACATGAGGTGAAATGTGCTGTGCTTGTTTTCAACTGGGATCAAGAGACGTGTTACACAAAAACTCAGTGGTATTGATATCTTCATCCACTGTTGAATAATTTGTCTCTTATGTTCTGATCACAATGGGTGAACTAGAGCAGATTATTTAGTGTTTGGAGAGTTTAAAGGAGGAAATCGCTCATCATTTTCACCTTCAGGATGGGGACGTTGGTCTGTTCAGCCAGGAAGACGGCGCGGTTGCAGAGTCCGGCGACTCTTGCCAGAGCGTTCCAGGTGGCCGAGCTCTTGTCGAAAGAGGCTCCGCTCTGGTTCTCTGTGGTGTCGGCCTCGTGGATCTGGTTGTCGAACCACATGTGGGCCACCGTCATCCTGTTCTG
>JBAJHX010000011.1:9823616-9836713 GCA_037176925.1 Amniataba percoides | reverse complement strand
GAAAGTGAGTACATCTCTTCTGGTATTGTTTTAGTTGTCGTACAGTGAAAGCAGTTCATTTTGCTGCTGTCTTAGCAAAGAGTCGGCCTGCAGTGTATTGAATTCAATTTGTTCCAATTCTATTCACGAAGATGAAATAGATCCAGGAGAGAGAAAGAGAGAGGACACTGATGTAAGAGACAGAGAAAGGTTGAGAAAACCCTTGAGGGGACAGTTCAACCCAAAATAAAATAAAACCCATTTTCTCTTACCCACAGTGCTTTATATCTACTGAGATAATGACTGTAGCTCACCACAACACAAAAAAACCAAATGGAAACTGTCTTGTGGTGCCGTTATTCATGATAATCTACAGAAATTCTCCGCCATGCTAACTAACAGCATGTGTTTCGCTGCACATCATGTCGCCGGCTGTAGATGTGTTTGCATGTGCGCACATACTTTCAGTACCTGTCTCGTGGACACACCCTCCATTCAAACCCATTCGTGCACACACCGAGACGGCCTGCTTACACTTTCATCTGTAGGATTTGTACTTAAGTATGAGGACGTCTTTGGGAAATCGACCTCCCACGCCGCAGTGATGTCGCTCCTGCATCAATCAAAACCAAAGCAGCAAACCACGACTGGCCTAAGTGGCTCCCTCGGAGCTGTTCTGCGGCCGATGGGGGTTTCATCACCGTGATTAACACAGCATAGGTTCTTGTTTGGCCCTACAACAATGTTCTGCATACATAAACAGCAGGAGCACGTAAAACATGGCCTTTGGGTTGCCAATGTAGTTGTGAATACAAGGACTATAGTAATATTATTAGGAGAAACATGTGAGTAGCAAGTGACGTCACAGCATAGTCACAACTATCATTTAATGACCACGTATTTAATAATAATTCAGTGTGTATGTAAGTCTATATATCTTCTTTATGGTCTCATAACTAATGTTTTGTTTCTTCTTTGGCACAGAAATATGAAGTAAATCCAGAAAAAGACATTTAAATAAGAATAAAATGATGTGTATGATTAAGTAGCAGATATGAAATAGTTTGTGTGCATTTTTGTAATTTGGGTGAACTAACCCTTTAACAAAGACACTGCTTACAGATCTATAAACAAGCGTAGTGCATTGAAAAGCTACAATTTATTATACTGAACAAAATGTACATGCAAATTCTCCTTTGGCTCGTTCAAACATGTATGAAGGATCACTGTAAATGTTTCACTTCCTGCAGGTTGCCCTGTAGTACTCCGACTTCACTGAACTTTGTACCTTGTTTGACGTAGAGGCATTTAAAATGTTTAATAATCAAACCGAAAGCGACTGTGCTTTATAATTGTTACTATTTGATGGAAGTCCAGCACTGATTGACACAGACAAGAGAGAGACAGTCAGCATTGATCTGATATGCAATATTGCTGCTGTAATGTGCACACCTACACATCAATGAACAGCATTGAGTAACTGGAGAGCTAAGCAGAACTCTGTTGAGTGTCAAACAGACTTACAACAGGCCTTCAATACATCAACAAACCAGGAGTTTAAGTGTTAAAAGCCCAGTAAACTTTGGTGGCTGGTTAAATTCAGAAGCTGACGGCCAAATAGTAATTACAGATGTTCAAAATTCAAAACTGTTGACCGGACTATGTGAAATATTACAATCGTTGTTGGTGTGTCTGTCATCCTGCAGCTCATTACATCACCAAATAAAACTCTTATAAAGCCAAAAAGTGCGGTGACTTTCAGGCTGCCGGTGCTACTTTCCACTGCCATGTCAACGACAAAGGGGACGGCGAAAACTTCATGCGGGGAGAAAATATGTTGCGTTAAGTCATTCCTCCTCCTCCAGAGGAGCCTGAGCAGACAAGGATCTATTGTCTTCTCCAGCTGCCATCAAGATTTCAACTAAATCTCTGACTTGTGTGCTAAAATAACAAGTTATGTCTTGTTCAGACCCTTCGAGTGTCACTTTAATTTTTACTTTTTAATGTATTTATACTCTACATACATTGGAAATTCAGCACTAGAAGTTAAATTCAACTCAAAGTTTAGGGTCTTTTGTTACTGACTTTGTTGCTATGTTGATTTAATATAAACATACAATGGGAAAGAGCAGCGAGGAAGTGCATAACCACAATCATGAGTCCAATTCCAACCCACAACATTATAAAAACAGCATGTCTGAGCTTCCAGGATTCCCACAATGCACTGCTGCACTGTACCAGCACAGTGAAACTTATTTATGCACTTTTTTTTATTCAAACAAATGAAGTTTTGAGCTGTAAATAGTCCCTTTATCCATGGAAAATGACAGCATATCATCTTTACACTGATTTTCTTTGCTTCTGCAGTGTGACTAACAGCTCACGTGACTTTCATATTTTCCTTTACACGATGTATCTGTGTGTGTGAACCGTAACACCTTCCAGATGCTGTAAATGCCTTCGTTCTTTAAGGTAACCTGTAAATCTGTCTGTCATTAGTGTAGCATATATGTGTCAGATGCAGAATACAAAGACACAGAAATAACAATGAAGGAGGGAGCGGACCAACTCTTTCACCCAATGAATAATATTCTGTAATTTCTTTTGGACATACTGAATATTTCATCAGTTTGAAGGTTGGGAGCTCATTCTGAATTGATACTTTGGGACTTTCAGTGCATTTCTCTCATATGTGAACTGCAGTATACTCTCTCCAAGTCTCTCACAGGATCTTGAGCTTTAAATCACATCGAACGAGACGTCATCTCCTCTCTTTCCCCTTTACAGAGTGCACTGGCTGTGTCGAGCTGAGAGTCAAGATTGCAGCCAATTTGGAAAGCAAAATACAGAAAGCTCTCGGGCTATGGCAGGAGAACCTGTCTTATACCAGATAAAGAGGGATGAGAAACTCTTGTGACATAATCAAGTTAAAGACTCATGTTCTGCTCCTCAGGCTGAACAAGATGGGATGGAAAATGATAAACCAGCGTTATTATATCCCATAATAAAACCAGAAATCATGCACAATGTGCTAAGGCAACCCCCTGTTAATGCTCCTGCTGACCCAAATTTTTAATCATTGGCTAGTGACACCTGCAATTCCCATGACAGCATCTCTCTGAACCACACTGAAGTTGTTGCCAGAGCTTAATGCTGGCAGCACCATCGCCAGTCCTTCCTCAATTAGTCTATTTTAGCATAAAGCACAACAACAAACCAGTAATAGTTCTTTTGCACTGAGGGCCAAAAACCTGAAATCTACTGAGCTTCATGGTCAGTGACTTGGAATACAAAATCTTACAACAATCAGAAGCCCCAAAAAGAGACTTCACACACCTGCTTGAAATTCCCAACCCAGGTGTTTGTGTCAGGCTCAGTCCTCACTCAAGGAAAAGGAGTGAAATCTCTCTATTGACTCTTAAGCTATTCAGCATATCCAGATTACTGAGAATTTAGGTTTGTTTTGGGAGAAGAGAGATTGTTTTAGAGCAGATGGCTTTCACCAGAGCAGAATAAAGATGTTTGGGCTTCACGCACACAGGCTGTATAGCCTCAAACGTCACTCCTCTCTACAAAGAGAAATCACAGATGAGAGAGAAAAAGACACCGTGGATACCAGACGTGTGAGCCCAGTCTCGTCTGCCACTGTGGAGATCCGTGTCAGGGGAAATATGTCAGAAACAGAGACAAAATTTGATGACAGAAAAAGGACAGCACAAAAAGTTTATCTCCAAGGTCTTCTACTATCTCCACAATAAACTCAGGTCAGATAAACAAACTGGACATTGCATGACTCAATAGTACATTTCTGGCATCCCTACAGTATGAAACCACCCAGAAAAATATTCCAAAATACTGAAAATTGGGGAAGTTTTCTTTTTCAAATTTACAATCATCAGGACTCAAACAGCAAACGACTTGATCCCAGGATGTCTTCACTCTCCATGCTCCCTTTGATCAGCTCGTCAGATACATTAATGACTGTGCTTTTGATGATAATAATTCTTTTGGCAGTTTAATGTAAGTTTGCATGTTTGTCAAATGACACAAATATCTTTAAGCTCACTGAAAGACTAAACCTCAGCAAAGCCAAGACAGAAAAGGCCACTAAATGTTTCTTTTTAGCTCTTCTTAAACTTCCTTGACGCTTCTAGTCTTCATATCTCTACTTAGCAGCTTCGCTTCTGCTGCACATGACAATTAAAAAGACAATGAAATTCATTCTACAATGAGCTAAAAACCATCACCGGAGAGCCACACACTGCCCTGGGAAATTACAACTTTAATCTTGAGTGCAACCGGCACCGAGCGAGGACGCTTCCTTATTTTGTAGTCAGCAAATAAAGTGGACAGTAAGTGTGAATTCTGGGAATTATGGCTTTGTTTAAAAGCAAAAAGCCACACACAAAAGAGACCCTGCTGCTATTTATAGGTCCAAACGTTTGCCAGACACCCTGCTCCTTTCCGGCCAACCTGTAATAAAGAGAGAGCAGGCGGGATTTATAAAATCAGGGTTTTATATCAGAGAAAAACTGCTGCAGAATATATTATTATCTGAACCAGCGTCAGCAGGAGATGCGACAGCTGATAGATCACGTTGTAATCAAACTTGGCTACGACAACAAACATTACAGCACGTCGGCCGTCGGTTGGTTGCTTCACAAGCTGCCAGATCACATTCCTCGTACGAGTAAACGTCAGAAGGAGGGTAAATTGGATTTGGATTTTTGTCGGTTTCAACCCGTGTGATGATGACAGGGATCGAGTAATCTCTGGGAGATCTATGCATCGTTCATTCAGACCACACACACACACACAATTCACACACTGAGCCCCTGCACATCCCTCTAATCTGGCTCAGGATTACGGCTGCAATTAGAGGAATGAGAAAGAGAGATGAAGGGAGGAAGTGAAAGAGAAACAAACAGAGCGGGAGATGTATTTTTTCCCATTTTGATTATTGTTATCAGTATTAGTACGCTGACTGGTTGTTAAGGTTGCTGTAGAAGCTGCAAGCGTGTTTAAAACCGAACCTGGAATCAAGTTAGACAAAATGACTAAAACTACATGTACTACATACGCATAAACTCATGTAGGTCGCTCAGAATTACATGTTGTTTTTAAGGATTGAGTATTTAAATGTCTTCAGTTTGGTCAAATGCAAATACTAGGTGCTTTATAATATGCAATAACCTGGAAACGGACTATTTGAAAGTTTATATTTATCATATTTTTCATGTGTGGTAATCATGATACATGAAAAATAAAAGCTCAATCCTCTATACATACAAGCAGTCTTGTGTTCATAACATCATATTGATCAAAATCACAAGAAGAAGAACAGGAAGTTTACCAGGATTTACTTTTCATCTTCATTCCCATACCCATTTTGATCTTGACATCGAAACCTGTTGTGGAAATAAGCAGGTTTGGCCGCCAGAGCTAATTATACCACTGAAATATTTGTCTGTCAGCCAAGAGACAGGTCTGATAACCCTTCACGGAAAGCCTGTCCAGAGCAGAACTAATCGTGGACAAAGCATTGTAACATCATGTAATATATCCAAAGTATACATGATCTTATCTCCTAAAATATCTCTGCCACACAAATAAACAAATGCTAAGTCAGGATCATTTTTTCGAATCTGATATGTAACGTTATAGTTTTATATTCTTTACCATTATGTGGTGGAGAAGTACAGCCGCACAGAAAGCGAGTGAATGAGAGGATAAAGAAAGAAAAGAGTCACTGTCGGCACTGCCAGCCTGGCTGATCCAAAACCCTGGCAACGGCAACAAAGAGCCACTGTCTCCGCTCGCTCTGTCCCTCACACACTCGTGCATGCATACTGTACCGCACACACCCGAGCGTGGAAAGTTTGCTGAGAGAAACAGCCCCCAAACATGAACACTGCTAACCAGATACACTAGCCCGCAAGCAATGAGTGTTATCGCTGCAGATTTTTAGCCATGCTAGCAGAATGAAAGTAGAAAAAGCACTGACATCCTCTTGGTTGGTTGCCCAGTTGATTCTTTACATCTAGAGTGAAAAATGTTCATGCACATCACAACTCGAGTAATTCTTTGACCTCTCATGCAGCACCATCATCACGTCATACACTTTGTTTTTGTGGCCAAATACTTACAAAAACTAGTGAGTTTTAACTGATAACTACCTCGCTGAAGCTGGTAAATATTACCTGCTAAACATCGGATTCTTTTAAATTAAATAAATTTGGTTTGGTATTACATCCTCATCTCATTTTGGAAATGATACTTAGCTTAAGTTGCATTATCAACATATAACTGATTACATGTGGAATAAAGAAAGATTTCCAAGCTTCTCATATATTTTGGTCTCTTCATGTTGCCTAACAAGTCCATCTTGAACAGTATTTTGAATTAAAAGCAGTTAAATGAATAAATGACACCAAAACAATGTTCCCAGGATGGAGTCATACTGTGGTTTGGAGTCAGACTGGGTCAAAAGATCACGAGCTCCTGTTAGCGAATGTGTTGAAATGGCCATCAGATACTGCAAACTGTTTAGGGGTCGTGAACTCGCGCTTCCCGATAAGACGAAGGCGTTGCTTAATTGTCTGTGCTTGGAAATCTCCCTCCTGCTCCGAGATGCTGTTATCAAAAAGTCAACAGCTCCGGCTTTTAGCTGACTGTCTCTGCTCTGAAGTGAGCTACTTTATATGGCAGGTTGTCATTACGACTTGCCATAATTGTAAACACGCCGCTGCTCGCTCATTTTGGTTGCACCTACCAAAACAAAACGACATATAATTGTTGTTTTCAAACCAAGATTGGGCTGTGTTATGAAAACGGAGCTGCTAATGCGTCTATCCAAAGTTTGGGACTAAGTAAATTTGCTGAAGATTACAGAACAAGCACTCAACTACAACATGAGATAGAGCTTAAAAAAAAAGTCAACTGGACATGACTAAACTATGACTACAGGGGAAAAGTACGGTTTGTGAAGAATGTGATGTACAAGCACATTTTGAAATACGACATAAGTTACAAATGAGTCACTTTGTCCCTCACTGTTCATAGTGGGATGCTTTCAGAATAAAAGCCCTGCCAGTAACTGGCATACAAAGGAAGCTGTTTTTACTTCCCTGACAGATAGCTGCCACAGGACCTCTCCTCACTAACTGGGTCAGAGGTCAATAAGTCAGACCACTACAAAAAAAAAATTTACGCTGAAGTGGGATTGCAGCGATATAGGCAAGATAAAGAGGAGTATGAGAAAAAGAGAAGTTAGAATAAACAAACTGCTCACCGACATTTGTGAAATCCTCGGTTTAACCCCTTAAAATATAGTTTTTATGTTCCACGCTCGGCTTATTCTGCGCTCTCTGACAGCGACATGTATATTCTACGTGTTCCAGCTCTACACTGGGGGCTGTATAATGTGAGAAAAACATACAAACCATATTCATGGCTGCACCTTTCTATCACACGTAAACATCTAAAACACGCCCTATGGGTCTTTTCATACACAGTTTCCTAAACTTCGGCCTGACATATTTGGTGTGTTTTGGAGTCGTTGGGATTTTTGTGGGTTTGGAAAAAAAGGTCTGGACACAGTGCAGGTTTGTGGGGAGTCGTCCACCAACAGTGCGCCGCTTGTTCAGGGGAATATAAAGGTCGACTCACAGGGTACCGATCAAACCTGCAGACAGGAGAGACAAAATGAGCTGCGGGGTGAGAAAGATGGAGAGAAAGTCAAGAAATACTTCTTTAAACACATAAACTTTACAGATGCTGCTTTTTCATTCATCTCCACTCGTGAGTTTTACAAGCTGAGAGGAGCGAGTCAGAGTTGGAAGAGGAGGAGCTGAACAGACGGGAGGAGATGAAGAGGAGGAGGAGGAGGAGTCTTCTCATGTGACGGCGGTGGCATGTCTGCTTGTCCTTGGAAAGGACACCGGCACCTCACAACAACCGACTCCTTTGTCCTCCCGTCTGTCTGCCCCCCCACGCTCTCCATCTTGTTCTCTCTTTCTCCTTCCTGTGCCCTTATCTCTCTCTCTCTCTCTCTCGCCCTTTCTCTTCTACTTCTTTTTTTTATCACTTTTGCTAACTTCCTCCGCTCGTTGAAAACTTTCCACTTCACCGCATGTGCAGCAGCAGAGACGAGCGGCTTCGCTATTGCGCAACGCCACCTCATTTCCTGACACACACACAAAAATGTCACACACTCGCAACCCCCTTCGTACTTTGGAGTTTTCTGCTTTTTTTGCTCTTCTGCTATTATTGCCCAATAGGAGTTCATTCACACACACACAAACACACACACACACACACACACACACACACACCTGTACCTCCCCCCACATTCCCTTTTCATTATCATAATCATGCTGTCACACACACACACACACACTGAATTCCTTTGCTGACTCCTCCCCCCTCTGTGAAGACTTTCCCCTGGGGCCCTCACAACCTTCCCTCATGGAAAACTACCAGTGCGAACACACAAAGACACACACACACAACCAGATCTGTGTGAGCAGTGGACAGCAGACCAAAAAAAAGGTAAAAAAAAAAAACAGAAATGTGATGAAAACTGCAGAGAGAGAGAGAGAGAGATATTAATCAAATCTGATGAAAACCAACTGTTAAAACTCTTCACACACACACATGTCAAACATGCTGCAGATAAGAGAGAGATCGTGGCCCATCCCATCCAAAGCAACACCACCTCCCACTGGACTAATCCTCCACTGACCTCTGAAGTTTCTTTGCCTCATCAATTACTCACATCACGTGCAATTTATTTAACTAGTGCAACAATCTATATTTTTTTACATCTATTTTTTGTACTTTTCTACTTGTTCTGCTGCTATAAAAAGTGAATTTCCCTGACAGGGGATAAATAAAGTTTAACTTAACAAACTGCTGTTCAAGGTCAAATGAAGTTTACATTGAGTTTTTTTGTCACTACAAAAAAAGTGATGCCTAATCTTGCAAAAACATTGCCAGCATACAGCCAAGTGTGTCCTCACAAGTAAATTCAAACACTTAAAACTACGTTATGTTTTTGATTTCCTGACAAGAACAGTAATTATTGTCCATTATGATTTTGGAAAGTTTTTAAGTCTGACTTGATGCTCACAATTTTAGCAGTAAGTATCTGACAAACACTGAGAGTTCACTGATTTTTGTCCACTGGGTATGATGAGCTGCAGATATGCCAAAAAAATCTGCAGAAACGCTGCTCAAAGACAGCCAGAAAAGGTCCAAGGCAACATTGGATGATCGCTCGACTACAGAGTGTGCAAAGCAGGTTGGGTTCGTCACTAGAAGCTTGTGCTGTTAAAAAGTCACTTTTATCTCATCAGGTTGAATTTTGGAAGCAAATGGAGATGAAGAAGAGAAAAAAGAGGCATGTCTGTAAAGGTGAACGGTGGCATGTTTAGTCACAAACACTGAGCTCCTCTCGTTTGCGGGTGAACAGGTGTTTCCATACAAAACTACACATTTTCACTCAAGTGTACCACTTGACAAACTCAGCAGAATTTACAGCCCGAGCAAGAAAAATCAAGTTCAGCATGTAATTTCACGTACAAGAGTGATAAAGAAACGCCCTCTTGATTAGTCATGTGTTTAAAATACTATATTTAGGCATAATACATTTAATTCTGCTGCCTTGGTGGGTCTTTCTCGTCTATATTGTTTCATACTAAAGCCAGATGTGTAGACATGTGGCTCTTTAAGCTCCACCTCAAAGCTTAATACGAGGATTAGACAGTTTTCATTGTAAATGCCGACGTCACACTGCCCCATTCTGCCATCTCCTTCTTACACACGTTTAAATCTTTATGCATACTCATAATCTGCAATGTTTTCCACATGAATATGATGTACAGCGGCTGTGACACAAAAGACTCAAGTTACAGTATTTTCACTTAATGGGAGCTTAAACATCCGGTAACATCTATTCTGGGAGAAAACATCTGGTTAACAGGAAATTATGCATTTATTTTTTTTTATTATGGCAGCAGCAGTGATGGTGAACTGCTTAGAGGGAGAACTGGGTGGTTATCGTGAACATTCGTGGCACGAAATGTTTTACTTGTTTTTAACTGAATAGTCAAAGCATCTGTCTTTTTCGGTTTAGTTAGCGTGAGTAGCTGTAGACGTCATATTTTCCTGACGTCCTGAAATATATTAATGGTTAATCGATGCCAAATGTTGCTTTTGGGCTTCTTGTTTTCATGCACACAGAAATGGAAACTGGTTTGGAGAGTCGCTTCATGAAACAAGTTGACACATTTTCTTTTTGTTTTAACTGACTTCAGGGTTTCTCTGCAGATTTCTGTCGGGAAATGTGGGTTAGTATCTTTTTTGTCTTGAGGCCGAGTTTGCAGATAAAGTTTTGTGAAAATGTGACAAAATTCAAGATACCAGTAGTCAACTTTAACCCTTATAAGACCCAACGTTTTATAATTTACTATTACTTAGTTTTGTTTGTTTTAATAAGACATTTATATGACATGCAGGCTATTTTTCTGGGTTTAGGGAGCTTAAAGTTTATAAGTTCACTTACTTTAATATAAAAGCCTTTTTGAAGTGATGCAAGTTTAGTTCCTTTTTCCACCATCTCCAGTGAGGACAGGCTCAAAGAAAACACGTCAAGTGCTGAAACACACATTTAGATCGACAGGTGGTCTCTGTGTGCAGAATAAATCCAACACTGAGTGTGCATCTACAAAGAAAAACAAAAACTAAGGAGCACATCTTTCAAATAAAAAACAATACAGTGGAGGAATTTTAAAAGAATAGGAGCCTTTTTGTTATTTGGTGGTACAAAGTTTTAAACTGAGAAAAAATGCAGCTTAAATAAAACACAATGTGCCAGTCAGTCCAGATTAGTGATAACACACACACACACATATAAACACACACACACACACACACACTGCATCTGAGAGCCTGATCTCTGATGCAGAGACATACTGACATAGCCAAGTGTTGCCTAGCAACAAGGTCTCACGCACGATGTACAAATGCAGAGGTGTACTGTCTGCACTGCCGGCATGGTGTGTGTGTGTGTGAGATAAAGACAGGATAAGTAGTAATTATGACTTGTTAAAGACAGAAGAATAGACAGAGAGTCGGTGTGTACAGCTGCATCTGCGAACTCTAAATAACCCGCGAGTCCCGAGAGAGACTGAAATTGCGCGTCCGTGTGGCGGCGTGCAGCGTTTTCTGAGTCCGAGCCGTCATCTCCTCTCCTCCTCTGACCTTTGCATTCAGCCACAATCTCAAAAGAAAGGAACATCCGAAAGTTTCTCATTCCTACAATCACCTCACAAGACAGTAAAATGAAAGCTGTGGGATGTGCAGAACGACCTCGCTGTGATTTTAGAAAAGTTATACTACAATTTAGTCTGGGTCGGCTTGTCCCCTGGAGGCGTGAAACATTTTCTGACTGCACTGTAAAAGGTAAGATGGGGGTCAGACAGTTTCTGCATGACATCTTTTTACTGACATAATATGTCAAAAACTGCCTCGTCCTCTTAGTTACCGTCAGGCTTCATGTTCTCATTAACCATTAAACAGAGACAGTGATGGGCTAAAGACTCACAGACTCCTTTATAATGAGTTAAGGGTCTTAAATATGCACTTGATGGCTAAATCTATCATATCATGCAGAATAACGGAGTTGTGTATGAGGTAAAAAAAAGCAACTGATGTAAAGGACACTGAAATAAAATGTATGTTATTTCATTTTAAAATAACCCAGTTTGGCTGCTTTTTTTCTTTGCTTTGTTCATATTTATGTGCTTTTTCAAGAGAAAAAGGCTTTTAAAGATGAACCCATGTGTTTCAGGTAACATCAACATTTGTTGGGGTTGCTGGAAACTTCTGAAAATCCAATAAAGAGCAGAGCAGAGCCGCTGAACTCTGACAGCACACATAACCTGTAACCTCACAAAACCACGAAATATGAAGTGCACCTGGCCTTGGTCCACACACTCTTTAATCTACTCGTTACTATTTTGCACGACCCTCCAAAGTCTTTAAATGCCGAGCATCATGAGCGGCAGAATCGCAAACTGATGTTCCTCCTCTCCCTGATATCTGGTAAAAGAGGGGAGGATTTGTGCTGAGGGGGTCCTCAGGGGCTGATCTTAACAAGGAAAGAGCAGATGGATTCCTCAACACACACACACACACACACACACTTAGTGAAATGGAAATGGATTTGCACTGGGAGCCTCTGGGGACCAATATGACGCTGGATGCAAAGTCAAATATTTCCAGATCCCCTCTGAGCTTCTGGTGCGGAAAAAACCCCAGAATTTAGATTTAGACTCCTCTCGCAGCCCTGCTGGATCATCTCACTGGCCACACGCACGAAACAACACGAGCGTGGATTTGAATGAGGACAAAATAAAAAAGTAACACACACACACAGGAGCATGGATTTTCTCCTCTGGGGCCCGAGGGACCGATCTTAGCCTCTTAATGACGATGGAGCCATAGAGATGGATTTACTGTGGTGGGGAGGGATGATAGAGGGCAGCTCTGATGATGTTTTCACTGCAGACAAACAGACAGACACACATGGTCGGCAGAATAAAAAAAAAAAAATCAATAACAGTCTGACGGAGGGATAGAAAGTCTGATTTTTTCCTCACTAACACACACTCGAGCACAATTTCAAGTGTCGAGAGAGAGTTGTTGATACTGTAACGCGCTCCCAGAGAGACACTCCTGTTAGAGGGGGCCAGATGCAGAAGAAGACACACACACATGCGCCACTCGCCATCTTAACCCCGTTACTTAGTTGCCATGACAACAATCCACACCCCGTCTACCGAGATAACCGTTCCAGCAGTACGCCGTGTGACACACACACACTAACAGACGATACAGTGTGTTTCAGCCTGTGAAGACGACAGAAAGACAGACTGTGTAAAAGTATGAACGAGTGCTTGTGTGTGTGTGCTGGATTAAGAGCATCCATATGATGATGAGATTAGTGAAGCTGAGCAAGATGTCATCAGCATGTGACATCACTCATCTATCTATCTATCTATCTATCTATCTATCTATCTATCTATCTATCTATCTATCTATCTATCTATCTATCT
>JBAJHX010000011.1:9793259-9823365 GCA_037176925.1 Amniataba percoides | reverse complement strand
TATCTATCTATCTATCTATCTATCTATCTATCTATCTATCTATCTATCTATCTATCTATCTATCTATCTATCTGTGAATTAACTGGCAAATTATTTGAAACTTTTTCCATCTTAATGACATTATTTTATTCATATTTTCTTCCTTTGTGTTGCAGCAAAATGACCATATTTATCCTCCCTCCTACATGTACAAATTGTGACCTTTAAATGAATGTATATCTTGGTTTAAATGCATGTAAATGTATATATCAAATCTCTTTCATAAGCACCATACCTGAAGTCAGTTAACAACACTAAACTAAAATGTGAAAATGAATGTTAGGAATTGACAGAAATGTACATTTCTGTTTGACAGCTGGCATTATTATTTTGCAGAGAGGCAATGTGACCCATTTTGGCAGCTAAGAAAAAAAACACAAAAAAAAAAAACTTATACTGTTGTAAGAAAAGTCAATGATTCATTCATTCATCGCCATAGATGGCCATAGACTGATTCATAAAGCCTGGATTCAAGTGTTGACATGGTAAACTACTGGTGTATCAACTGAACTAAATAATACCATATTTTGATGTATTTATTCATTTTTCATCCCTTTTTATCAGAAAAATATGAATATATTTGTGGATTACAGTCTGTCACAGATCATCTGTTTGAGAAAAGCCTCATTTTTGGAAAACTGGTTCGATCTGATCAGGGCAGGATTTGCTGGACGCTTTAATATTTCAAAGCTGGATGTTTTTTTTGTGTGTCTACTTAAGGGGAGCAAATACATAAGAGGAGTGTTAAACAAGGAATAAATATCATCAGTGTCAAAGTATGAGTGAAAAATGATCGTCTTGTGACATTATGTATTGATTTCCCCCCTTCCCCCGCTGTTTCTCCAGCTCTCCTCCCATCTGTTTGTCTTCCTGTCATTCTTTAACACACCCTTGTGAATGAAGCGACGACAAACATTAACACTGAGACACACAGGCGCAAACACACACACACACAGCAGCAGCACAGCGTGTCGTACGGTGTGGGCAGCTGACATTTCACTGCGAGAAATCTGCCAGTCAGAGTTGGATGCACTCACGCGAACACACTCTAATAACACACGCTCATACATGCGAATCTTGCGGGTGAATGTGGGATTTTTTTCTTTAGCCCGGTTCAAGCACACGTGTGTGCTGAATTCACATTACATAACACTTCATTCCCTGCCCTGACTTTGTGCCATTTAGTTCTCCATGTGTGCGATGAATCAGTTTAACATGGCACGCACGTGCAACCTGTTACATAACGGCCTAATCAACATGCAATTAATAGCTGCCGTCGCCTTCTCCGCGCACAAAACGCTTCATAAACCTGAGAGAGAAACAGATGATATCAAGCCGTAAACTACAAGAAAAATGTGGATCAGATGAGGGTTTAAATTACATGAACAGACATGTTTAAAACAATAACAGTGACACAGAGATGCATTTTAACTTGGGAGATATGATTAAAAAAAGTATAATCATCATTAATGTAATTCATATATATCTGAATTATTTTAGGAACGATGTCTTTGATCTCACATACATCTGCTGGTTTAAGGCATCAGGAGGGATTGATGAGAGGGAGGATGAAGAAAAAATCTAATTGTCATCAAGCTGAAATATTCACCACCTTCAGGTAAAAACAATAAAGCTTATATTATATCTTTTGATGAGTAAAACATCTGGATGGCTACAAACAGCCTGCACCACTGAAACAGAAAGGTTAAATGTAAAATTCAACAGGTGAGCTGCACCTTTTCTTATATCCATTGACACAGTCACGTCAAATTTACCTGTAACGATGTAAAGTATGACATCAGTGATGACATCACTGTTACTATCCAAACAGAGCAGCAGTTCTTTCAGAAGGATAAACACTAAACCTTTTGTTTAATGGTGCCTTTAGGTCATGTTGAAATATTCGGAGCACTTAAATGAGCAGAAAGCACGACGTGAATGTAATCCCATACATTTTCTCTTTATTGTTAAACTTAAAAGGCCTGGCGTTATTTAATCTACTTCTGCTGACAACGTGGGCTTAAGATATTTAATGGGGCTTAGTGAAAGTTCAATCAGGATGAGTAGTCCATTCAGTCTCCCGCATGCCGTCATTCATCACTCCCCCCCGCTGCCACACCTCTTCGCTGCCGTCCATTCACAGTTTCAAATCTAAGAAAAACGTTGCTGATTCATTTCATCTGATAAAACAAAGCCAAATCTACCCGAAGTCTCATCCACACTGAGCGACAACGTCAATTAATGAGTCGCATTTTATTGTGAAGAAATAACCTTCCAACAAAACTGCAATCCATTCTGGTTTTCTGCTCCAAAACACAATAACATCAACTCTTTCTTCCTCTCATTCACAGCTGCAGAACAAATATATTACCATGCATGTAAAGTGTTTATGTCCGAGCACTTTGTTATTATCATAACAAACAGAAGATGCATTGCCAACAGCTGCTATTTAGTGTTTTAGTGGGATTGAGTTCAAAGGACGAGAAGTTCCCACACATGTGGTTATGTGTGTGTGTGTGTGTGTCACACACACACACACAGTGCTAAAATTTACAGTACATGCAGAATCTAAAATGGCTGGAAAAAGAAGTCTGTCTTTAGCTGTGTGTGTGTGTGTGTGTGTGTGTGTGTGTGTGTGTGTGTGTGTGTGTGTGTGTGTGTGTGTGTGTGTGTGTCTGCACGTGACAGGTGTAAAGGTAACCGTGACCGTCACACAACAGGAGTGGTGGCAAAAGATGTTTTTAGAAACAGAGACTAATGAGGGAAGAATTACAACCTGTTCCTATCTGTTCCTATCTGTGCTGTCTGTCTGTCTCGCTCACTCTCACACACACACACACACACACACACACACACACACGCTGGAAACACTGACATAGCAGATGATGCTTCTTTCTCTCTGCTTTTTTGCTGAATGGACACTGACAGGTAGATTGCATCTCCTCAGTGTGTATGTTAGTGTTTTTCCTGGAGTGTTGCTAAGAGCAATAATGATGACAATGTGTAGAAAGACACTGTGTGTATGTGTGTGTGTGTACCATCGCCTGGAGGAAGCCAGAGTTTCACGCAATCATTATCTCTCCCCATTGGAGCTGCAAGTTTCTGAGAAGTGGGCCAACTTCGTGTTTAATGAAACGGCGAAGAGAGATGCTGCAGAGAAAAAACGGCGAGCGGGAAGAAGGAGTTGGAAATTAAAAGACTGGGAGAGAAGACGTAATGAATGTGTGATGTATAAAAATGGCTCCTTGTTTAATGAGATCCCGCTAAAGATGATGCGACTAATGACCGTCATCCATAATGCTCAGCTGCAGCAGGTGTGTTGGAAACTGATTGTGTTTTTTAGTTAATCAAATAAAAAAATATTCCAGCCAAATGTCTGCAAAGTTAATGCAAAGTCAGTAAATCAAACCAGAAGTGTCCACTTTGTTGTTGCCTTTTTGACTCTACAAGCGTAGCCGCAGGACTCTTCATTAGTTTTACAGTTATGGAAAAAACTTGATTCTCATCTGATGGCAGATCTGGATCAGCACCAGCCGCTAATCAATTCTTCTCTGGCTCAAGGCTGGTGTGTCCAATAAGAAAATGAAAAAAAACACTGAGAGCTGTTTATATATTTTGAGATATTCTGCTGACAGACAGAATGGTGGGTCAAAATATTTCTTTTTGCTCTTATTTATATATATTTGACTGGTAGTGTCTTTTGAGTTTTTTCCCCCTTTGCCACATTTCCAGAGTTCTATATTTCTATATTTCGGAGCTGAAGCTGAAATTAGAAACCATACGAACTTAGTTTGACCTCAGATTATGCCAGATGCAGGAGTAAATCTGTGCTTATTTTCAGATGAGCAAACCCCCAGGATATACAGAAAGTTAAAATATTAGATTATGAATTATAATTATTCAGTCTTTGTTGATTTTTTGGGTCACAGATCAGTGGTGGCAGGGATATGCACAAATCTTAACGGACAAACTGCACTGATTTTCTCAATATAAGCTTTTCTTTGATGACTATTAATCGCAGCGTTCACAAACCTTTATGAATGACTTGCTTTGTCAGTCACAAAACTTTCTTCTTCAGTGTGGGAGGCGACAAAGAAAAAAAAACTGGCATCTTGAGTGGAGAAAAGAAAAAGGAGACAACAAGGTTATTGCGGAGAGACGACTATTTTTGCTCAGGAAGAAAAAGGGAAAAAACAGCAACAGGTGACTTTGTGAGGCTTCAGACGCTTTCGCCCGGCACGTGCACGCGCAAGCACGCAAGACGGTTGCCGTGGTAACAGCAGCTCTGGCATCAGGACGTGTGCCTTAAATAACCCTCGTCTATATTTGCCCGCCTGTCTGTCAGCTCTGAAACGAGCATCTTGATCTGCAGAGATAAGACGAGTCTCGTCTGTAGTGAAAGTTTTCCACCATCACAGGAATCAGAGACAAGATTTTGTCCACACTGAGGCACCGAAACAACAACTGAACAGCTAAATTGCCTCCAAAATTATTCTTATTATTATTATTCTGACAAACAGGAAGTGGATGAAGCCATCTGAGTGTGAGAAGGGCACTATTAGGCAGCCACTGCAAATCTCTCTTGCAAAACTCTTTTGGGATTAAACAGTAGTCAGAATAATATTTGGCTAAAGGTTAATTTGCATTCTAGCATTAATGGTTTATTTATCTGTGATCGCTAACCACTTTGCACCCAGAGGCCAAAGTATTTTAATTATTTTCTCACCGTTTTGTCTACTTACGAAATACTTTTTCGCTCACAAGCAGTGGTTTCATCAAACATGCATCGATTCTGTTATCTCTTCCTCTCTGTGACTGGAGATTTTGTGTTTGAGAATAGTCTGCGAAGCTTGAATAAGCTTGAATCTAATGTCATTTTGAGTCCCCCTTTCTAACACAAAGCACTTTCAATTTCATCCAGACAATGCAGCATTTTCAAAGCTTAATTTTCAGGAAAGGCCAAAACAATATTCTAGTTTTTATTGGAGCGAACATAGACTTAAGTTATGGAAATAAATAAGAGAAAACTGTTGGGAAAAACATCCTGTATGTAACAGTCATGCTATATATATATATGTACACACACATCGCAGCAGTCACTCAATTATTCTCTCACACACTCACACATTCATTAGATAACCTGCCACTAATTAGGGACATCGGTTAATTAAGGCCAACTAACCACATGGGCTTCACAATGGGCAGCTGTGTATGTATGTGACTGTAAACACATGACTGACATGTGGTGGGGGGGTCGAACATATGCCGCCCAGGGACGCTGACATACAAGACTGCCGCTTTATTTAGACACATATTGTATATTTAAATCACCACAGGTTGTTTCTGGGAAATCTCAACAGAGGGAGAGGAAGCGAGAGCGTGAAAGAGTCAAAGATCACTCGAAGTAAAGGGTCGGCATGTGCAGCAGATGGTTGCCAGTGGCGACCTGGTGATGTGACGGCATCTTCTGCTCTCCCAACATCTGCCGCAACATCCCCCTGAGTGTGTGTATGTGTGTGTGATCGTATGTAATTTACATCCACATCTGCCGCTAAAGCCCTTCGTACATTACGTGACTCTGCTCGAGAGCAAATGTCAGCGTGCGCCGTAAATCGCTCTCATCTCCGCTGCGTTCAGGGCGTTCGACTTCCAGTAACCACACACAGCGATATTCACAGACATGGCATGAAATGTCAAATATCTGTCATCGCTGAAGTGCAACTCTTCAAAGAAATGTGAAATGCAGCGCAACATGCAGAGAACAGGATTAACACAATGTCATTCAAGTCAAGGACGGAGGGAGTGAACCTAACAGATAAAAGTGCAGTTTCAGATTCTGTAAAGTGCATTTACTAATATCTAGTTGGTGCTGCTCCACCTCCATCACTAGTTTTGGTTGCCTCCATGTCTCTAGAGTAGTCTACAATGCCAGAGGTTGGCACAGTCTCGCCGGCAAGCTGCAGCTCTTTCTTGGCCAATTCATGTGGGGCCTGTGCACTTTTTACTCCACCATCATTACTTGACAGTCGTTATTTTGCAAGCTGAAATTTTAGAAAATATTGCCACTGTAAATCTGTCAATCTTGCATAATAAGCATAAATACAAAGACTCAACAGACTTTCCTATTGAACCACTGATAAAAATTATAATCAAAAACTCATGTTATAATACACTGTCTCCAAAATGATCAGTCACTTTTTAACAAGATTTTTACATTTGGAACAGCTGAATATTTTTCTGTTACGGCATCACTACTTTTCTATTGATGCATTTTTAAAACTTAACACACAAAGCTGGAAAAAGATGATTTGAAACCTGACTGATCCAGGCAGTTGTACACGGTGGAAAAAGAAGACAAAGTGCAGTACTCCTCTGCCCTCTATCAGCTATGTGTGTGTGTCTCTTTTCTCATCAGGGAGCATTTTTTTCAAGTGGCTCCACATCTGCTTCTGATCACGACAAGTAATGCAATATTTATCCGATACAGCACCTGACCCTCATTATTCAAACAAATAGAATATGGCGCTGACTTAAAGGCCAAATCCCCCGATCAGAGTGTATCACGCAGCACGTCACAAAATACTGGTCTGAGTTTACACACAATACGAAGGGTTGAGAGCTTCGGAGCGAAATGCTGGTGCAGTTCTGAGATCTTTGCCCCTCCTCCTGCTGCGAGCTCAGTCACAGAGAGCAACTGTTAATTAAATGTAAACAGGAGAATAAATCTGCATTCGAATTTCAAGTCATCTTACTGGGTTGTAAATAGAAACCTCGGAGATTAAGAAGATTAGAGGATTTATTATTTATAAAGAAACTAAACTATGGGAACAATGGGAATGGAAAATTCTGAATGATGTACAAGCCAGCAGCTTGAGATGAGAGGAAGAGAAGTGCTGGCTGGTGGTGGAGATGAGAGAGATCGACCTTTCACCTGAAGGTCGTATATCTGATCTCCAAGACAGTCCTAAGTCCTGTCAAAGCATCCAAGGTCTAAAGTGCTTGTGATTAAATGATAAAAAACAACTATCACTGTTAAATCAGTCAGTCTCTTGTTACTTTCATTTCACTTTTTGTGTCTATTTTGTTCCTGAAGATGCAACATGAAGGCCAAGAACAACCAAAAAGACTTTTAGGTGTTCATTAATTTCCTCAAACAGCTGCGCAAAGTAATAAACTTTTCTCAAACAAGAGCAGAATGTGCGTTTGTTAGTTTCAGTGCAGATTAATACACATTCAAGAAAGAAGCGAATCACTCTTTGGACTCAAAGAAAATATCTTACCCCACACTTTATCCACAAAATGTCAACTTTCCCACAGGACTCAAACTAAATTTTCAATCTGTCATTTTAAAAAAAGCTGCTTTTATCACAACAGAAGTGATTTCAGGGCCTGCACCACAACTAAATCTGGGACAAATGTTAAATCTGAGCTAAAATTATTCTCAGGAGAAAAAAAAATCTAATAATAATAATAAAAACACTATCTGCCTCGCACACATACACACAGATGTTGTTTGTGTTCAAAAAAGGCCTCCTCCTGTCTTTCCCAGAATCCCTTGTTGTTTCTCCCAGCATGCTCGCAGGTTGCAGGGAGGAGGGGGAGGGGCTAAGATGTCAGAGGTCACCTGGCAAAAATGTTTGATCTGTCTCCTCTCTGCATGTCTTTCTCTCCCCCCTCTCTCTTTCATCTTCCACCTCTCTGCCTCCTCTTTTTTTGTTCTTCTCAGTATACGTTCTCTCTCCTCTTTCAGACCGGCGATCAAATTTAAGATGGAGGCATGGGGTTCTGCTCTTGAGGGTGTACGTGCGCTTTAACACGCTCCTTGTGGTCTCCGGGGTCATAAAAGTTTTCATACTGGGAACAAAATGCTTTCACAGAATCCCAACACAGACGTCAGACTTTTCCCACTTGTGAAGAGTAGTTTACGGCAAAAAGGAGAATCTGCACACTTCTTCTTTTTTTAGTTGATTTGCATAATAAGATATAATTTTTTTTAATGAACGTCATTTAAAAATTGATGAGGGAAACTTAAATTGAATTACGCTTCTTCTTAAAGGACAACAGGTCTCTAATGTCTTTTAGAAGCATTATTATCATTCTTCTTTTCTAACCACATCATCTGTATTTTAGATAATTTTGAATTCAATTTAATGTAAGACGTTTTTCATAAATAGTCACGAAGTATTCCTACAATGATCTCAATCTGAATGTCACCTCTTGAGCACTGTTAAGCCACGAACAGAACTCAAAATGTGAAATTATGTGATGCTTTGCTGATCACTGATGATTTAGGGAGGTCAGAGGTCAAAGTTGTCTGCCTCAAAGAGTAAATCTGCTTTATATATTTCTATTCAACAAAACTGTGGAGTTCACCTTGATTTCAGGTTGCCAATGATGCGTCCCCTTAAAATAAATCTCTGGCTCCATCTACTGGACAATATCGTGCAAGACAGTTACACCTGTCTACATGTGCATATCTACGTCTGTGTGTATCTGTGTGTTTTCTAATCCAGGGTCTTTGCACAAAATGCTTTAATTTGATATTCAATCTCTAACTAAATTAGTACTAATGAATTTCCTTTTGGTTGCAGTTTTTTATGATTACATTATAATGTGACAATTGCAGTTTTTACATGAATATGATGATACATTAACCTTTTTTTCTATACTATCAAATACTTTCTTTGATTTGCTAGAGCATGTCACCATCACAGCACATGGACAAACCATCCTCTCATTTGCAAGCAAAAGCAGACTCCTGTGTCTCTTTCCATTAGCTGTTTCCCAGCTGACAGCTGACATAAAAAAATTCACCACGGCTGTGGAAATTTTAGTTTATGTCAAGCTTCCAGCTTGTTTAAAAAGACCAGTTTTAACCTGAGAGGTATAGTGGGCTGTGGGTTTTCCACTCTGAGCATCAGCTGAACACCTGGATGCCTTTACAGCCACACTAGGGAACTTCTGCTGGTGTAAATATGGCGCAAATTGCAAACCTGAAAGTCTGTGCGGTGATAGCGTAAAGCAGAATAATCTTCCTCAGATCCAGAGAAGTTCTTTCTACTCTGTTTAAACACTTTTTAAAGCATCATTTGCATCCCAACTACTCAATGTGATCTGTGAAATCTTATTTATCAGGACAATAACATTTTAAATCATGCAAACAACTTTAAAGCAACATTAATTGATTATTATTGAATTAAAAAAAACATTTTTCAGATTTCAGATGAGGTTGACTGACATTGTATTAAGAGGCCTGTAGTTTCAGTCAATCCTCTTCAGCGTTTGATATTGAAACCCAACCTCAGGACAAAGAGCAGCGCTGTGTTTTTGATTCCTGCTGCGGTCATTGTACCTAACAGCTGCAGGGATGACTGCATGGACGAGAATGTCAGAGGTACCAGCAGCCTTAAATGGAGCCACTTGTGTGGTGCGAGTCCTCCAAATGATCCTCTGCTATTCATTTAGCAAATTGTTTCCTGACACCTGCTTGTTAGTGGAGGTCACTTGTTTCTCTTAACTTTAAATTTATGTTCATTTCTCCTGATTATACTTCTGTTTTAAGGAAGTACATTTATGAGATGGTAAACGAAGTGCATTAAGTCAGCGACAGTCACAAAGGGATGCGAGCTATGTGACCTGCACTGAAGGTCGAATATCTATGACGACAGTCTGCAGCGTGTATCAGCAGATTCGGCCGTTCGAAACACTTCACTTAACTTCACCGGCTTACAGAGCCAGCGTCTGAGAATGCAGGCGACGAGCGTCAACACCGGATTCAGATCTGTCGTGGTGAGAGGCCACTGTATTTACTAGAGGGGAAATAAAAATATAAAAACACATTTTTAAAGACTTGGAGTCCATCTATATTTGAACTCTGACTTCTCCTATATATACCATAAAAGTTGTTGCATTAAAGGGAGCTGTATGACTTTCTATCTTCTATCTATCTGAAATGCTGGTGTGACATTAAAACGGTTTCCTAACACCCCGAGAGTGAGGACTTCACTTGCCAGATCATAATGGGCTTAAATGCTTCCAACACTTAGACAATCTGCTCCTTATCAGCATCCTCTACATCTCTGAGATCAGTGTCAGCTCACCCAGAGGCAGACGCATGCCGGCGCTGTATCGGTTTCTGACGCCACCTCGAGTCACTTTTACCTTTCTGTCCCTGCTTCACTGAGTAAGATTAGCGTGTCAAGCAGTTGCTTGTTTAGAGTACTGAAAATCTTCTTCTGCTCATTTCAGGCAAAAGATGAACTTTATTTAAGACATATTTCTGACAATATTAACTTTTCCACAGGCAGATTCAGGCCTGAGGGCCACTAAAATTTATTTCTGACAGGTTGAAAATATGTCTTGACTATGGCTTCTCTAGCCTTAAAATAACTATGTCCTGTGCATTTTTGTGACACAGTTTTAAAAGATTTTACAAATCATTTTGCTTCTGCTCATTCTTTAGATCACTGCTCCATTTCAATAATTTTCTAATACTGATGTGACCATGATTTGGCCATACTTATGAGTAAGCATGACTCATGACTCAAGGAGCTCCAGCAGGTGGGGTGTCCTTTCTCTTCTGAGGTTTAGCTCAGGATATCTGTTGAGCTGACTGATCCATCGCAGAGCTCGAGCCTCCCCGCTATCTTTAGTGAGCCACAGTCTGTGAATGGAGAGCCTAACTTTATCTGGCCCACTGTCATCGAAGCTGCTGTTATTTTTAGGGGGTGGCTTGCAGTGGTAGCAGCTGCGAAAGCATTTAATGCCCCCCACCCCCATTCCTACTCCCTCTCGCTCACTCTTTAGCTGTTGGACAATGACAGTATCAGAGGTGACGTATAAACCGAGCGCACGGCTGAAAGACTGTGGTCATTTTCCTCTTTACCACCCGCAACCTAACGGCAAACTAAGGGGACGCAAACAAGAGATGGAAGGACGATGGAAGTAAATTTTCTGACTCTCAAGTAAGTGTGTCAAACAACAAACCAAACCAGAGAGCCTGATGATTCTTTCTACAGAGCAAGGAAAAAGGAACATCTGCCATTTTCAAGAGTAAAAAATACTTTCAAGAGGGGCCAAAGGTCATATGAATTAACTAATACCAGTTTGGAGATTGGGAGGACACCGTTTTTAAAATTATCATCACAACAGGGACAAGAGGGACTCATATGAACGGTAAGTTTATGCTTTCACTTTTCTTTGTAAGATAAAATTGGATTTTCTGTCTTACTGTATATTTTGCCCCTAAACACTAAGGTCTGCTTTGGTACAATCATTTCTCAAGGATATGTCATGTCTTTATTGATCACTAACTCAACTTTTGAAATATCTGACATGCTACCACTGAGCTATTTTCAAAGTCCAGACTGAGCACATGACTATATGATCCATGCTGCTTAGAGGATGTGCATCAGATGGGAGTGCGGTGCGTCATACTGCAGGGACGGTTGCAATTCCTAATGCCAAAGGAAAGATGGTGACAACAGGAGGGAAACAAATGAGCGGCATGAGAGAGACTAAGGTTTTCCATTGGCTGCTACAAGATCGAGCCATATGCTCTTAGAAAGTAAAATATCTCTATCAAGAAAGAGACTTTTAACTAATAATAAAAGATGGAGACATCAGGATGGAAACAGCTACCATACATGCTCTATATATGCATACATACACTAATGGGTCAGTTTTGTCTTAGTTAGGGACTGCAGGTGTGTCTGAGTGCAGTTTGTGTGCTATGTGACACATGGTCTCTGGTGTCTTTTTTTGGATAGACTACTTTATAAATACACTCTTCAATGAGTTACAGCACCAGCTGTGAGACAACCGAGAGTGGTTTATGTTTGCTAAAAAACTACTTTGCTAAAACCACAGAGCATGTGGTAAACACCTTACTAATGTCCAGTTAATCTTTGATAACTTCAAGTATGCTGAATATATGAAGCATCTTTATACACACCTCTTTGCACTGAATCACTTAAATCATCCCAATCATAAAACATTCCTCTTAAAAGTCCAGATTTTATCTAAAAACTAGCGCATGTTTGACCAACAATGATCTATTTCTGGTCACAGATGAGAAGAAACATAAAGGCTACTTGTGCCCAGTCAAGAGTTCTGGAAAAGTCCTTCAATCTTTTAGCAGAAAATAAATAAATGTAGCTTGACTTATGAAATTTTCTTTATCTTACAGCTCCTTCATCAAAGATAAGAGGTTCTGATCAAAGAAAGAAAGAAGAAATTTCTTCACTCAAATCGGACAGAGGGTAACAACATCATGGATATTTTTGGAGGTGCTCCTCGTGTTTTGGGCTACCCGCGCCCTGTGGTGGCACAGTGTGGCACAGACGCCACGCTGAGGTGTCAGATCGATGGAGACCCTCGTCCCGATGTGATCTGGGAGCGTAAAAATGTCCAGATCTTGTCTGGAGGACACTATAAGCTCTCTGAGGAGGGAAAGGCTTACCTACTGACCATTAGTGGAGTAACCTTGCAGGATGCTGGCCAGTATATTTGCAAGGCCAAAAATAGCATAGGAGAAACCTATGCAGCAGCTTCCCTCAAAGTGGAAGGAGAGGCCCAGCCACAGAAAGAGGGGCAAAGGCAATTAGCTGTCAATGGTGTGAGGCAACCAATGAAAGAGCATGGAGAATCTGAAGGACACCTGAATGGCTACAGCACAGTGCAAAATGGAGAACACCGGAGAGAAAATGGAGAAGGGTTGAACGGAGAGGACAAGTGGAGCAGCAAGTTTAGTGAAAAACAAGAAGAGATTGATTTAACGTCCGATGATAAACCGCGATTCCTCATCAAGCCCCTCTCTTTGCGGGTGGATCGGGGAGAAGATGCTGCCTTCTCCTGCAAAATCTGGGGAACTCCTCTGCCTGAGGTGACATGGGAGAAAGACGGGAAGAAGCTGAACGACATCTTTGAGAGTGCACACTTCAGCGTGAGCAAACAAGACGGCGGCTGGTTCCAGCTGAAGATCTACAGGACTCGCATGCCAGACAAAGGTGTGTACACCTGCAAGGCCGTCAGCTGTCACGGTGAGGCTTTGGCTGGCGCTGTCCTTCTTGTCGAACCAGTACCAGAGCGAGAGGACAGTAAAATGTCCTCAAATGGTCAAACTAACAGCCAGTGGTCACCGAAGCACAGGAGCGGGAGGCTCGGCTTGTCAAGAGTTACAGAAGAGCTGTCTGTCAATGCTTCGAAAGCCAAAAAGTTTGCGGTGGCGGAAGGGAAACATGCCAAGTTTCGCTGCTTTGTGACAGGGAAGCCAAAGCCGGAGATCATTTGGAAGAAAGACGGGGTTCCTCTCGAGCCTGGGAGGCGTCATCTGATATTTGAGGACCGAGAGGGTTACTACACGCTCAAAGTTCTGTACTGTAAAGTGCAGGATACAGGCCTTTATGTGTGTGCAGCATCAAACGCTCTTGGAAACACCCTCAGCGCCGTTCACCTGTCCGTCAAAGGTAAGAAACACCTCTCTATATTAAAAATCCTTTTCCTATAATTGTAACTGACTAAACACAGATTTCTTAATGTGTTTTAACTCTAAAATTCTACGTCATTGTCCTAAATGCCTGATAGAAGGTTGGAAAACAATGAAAAGTATATTATGTCCACCAGCAGCAAGAGCTAATAACACATGTCAATAATATTCATCACTAAATGAATATTTTAAACAAACAACTAATGAACAAATCATTGAGTCACTGATGCATCAAACTACATAGATGAAACTTTAGGTCATAAACTGCACATGTGGGGCTAATTGCTTTGTGCACATAGTTGAAATGCTTGGCATCACCTTTTAAAGTGGCTAATTATTTTGTCCTGATCCCTTCGTAATGGGCAGATAATTCTCAGGGTCACATATCTTTTCATATGCGCAGTCCTGCACTGTGCCAGCTGCCTCTATCCTAAGTGTCGGTTTAGTGCTGGGGTCAACATGCCAGCCCTTAATATACAGATAATATGGAGAGGCATTACAGCAACTGAGCACGGCTTAAAAAACATTCAGTGGTGGCACAAGAGATTCAAGCAAACAGACAGACTTTGTACTACAATGAAAACATGAAATTATTAGGAAGTGGTTTGGAAAGAAGTTTTCTGACAAAGAGGAAATACAAACACATTCTTCATTTTCAAGGCTAATTATTCAAGTATTGCAAGTATTTTCAAAGGGTGAATGTCTTCTTTGGAGAGAGAGTTTTTTTCACTAAATAAGGTGCCATAGTCGAATATTACATAAAAGCTAAAATCAATAGAACTGGCCTTGTTGTAATCATCCCGATAAATCTACACGTCTGACCATATATGTTATAAATACTTCTCTATTCAAGACATGCATGACAAACCAGCCCAAATGTTCACTTTTTGTTGAGCCAAAATGTCTAAACTTGTGTATCTGTTTCATTTGCTCTACAGGTCCTGCTGTGCGGTTTAAGCGTCCATTAAAAGATTTGGAGGTGAAGGAGAGGGATGTTGCCGTGTTGGAGTGTGAAGTACCTGATGAGTCTGTCCCATCTGCCTGGTACCTGGAGGACCAGCGGCTGATGCCCAGCAGTAAATATGGCATGGAGCAGAAGGGAACCAGACGAAGACTGACCATCCATGATGTTGGGACAGACGACGACGGAGTGTATCTCTGTGAGATGCCAGATGGAGCAAAGAGCATTGCAGAGCTATCAGTTAAAGGTATGTTGTGCTGATGTGGGCGTACAGTGTTTTAGATAAACAAATGTCAATTTTCATGCATATTAAAAGAGCATAACACTCAATCAAAGAACTTTTACCTCCACAATAATGCAACTAACATAACTTACTACTTCCAGGTACTATTGTTCGTAAACTTCCCAGAAAGCTGGAGGTCCTGGAAGGAGAAAACGCTGTGTTCTGCGTGGAGGTAGAGAACGACGACATGGAGATCCACTGGTTCAAAGATGGTCTGAAGCTTCATGAGACTCACCAGACGATCCTGAAATCTTTTGGCAAAACTCACATTCTGGTCTTTGTCAACGTGGCCTATCAGGACTCAGGTGTGGTGACCTTTGTCGCAGGAAGATCCAAAACCTCATCACGTCTCAAGGTCAAAGGTACACTGAGGAAACACTCACACTTTTTAAAAATATTAATATTGCATTTTATAAGTTAAAACAATCAATTGTCTTTTTCACTTTCATTATACTCCTTGTCCTTTCCCTGCTTTAGCCACAAGACACTGCCCTCCTATCTGCCCCGTTGGGGTCAAAATGGACGCAGACCGACCCAACAGCGCCCTCCTCACCTGGGTTCCTGCCCCCAACAGCCAGACCTCCACCCGATCCATCTTTGTCGTGGAGAGACAGGAAGTGGGCTCCCATGAGTGGCAGAAGTGTTTCACCTCGGAGACCGCCACTTCAGCTGAGATCTCTGGCGACAGCGTGCCGTGTGAAGGCCACTACCGGTTCCGCGTGTGTTGCATCAACAAGTATGGGCGAAGCGGCCACGTGGAGTTTCCCAAAGCCGTCCATCTGGGTGAGCAATCTGTAATCTGCAAACACATAAAGTTTAAATTATGAGTGAAACACAAAATTTAGTTTCTAGGATTTAAAGGGTGAAAGAATAACAATATCAGATGACAGAGGGTCCTTGAATGCAACAGCCAGAAAAACTTTGCTGCTTTTTCAGTGTTTTGTAATGAATGGAAACTGATGCTTAAAATAGTGGTAACGCTGAACAAAGATTTTTTTTGTGAATGTGTATTTTCTGCTGTCTACATTTTCTTTAGTTCCTGGTCCAAAGATCTGCACTCGCCTCAAAGGCTGTGAGGTTATGGAAGGAGAAGACGCTCACTTCTCCATCGAACTGTCTGCAGCAATGGTTGGAACTTGGTTTCTGAACAGCGCTCAGCTGCAGCATGGTGGGCGATATTCGATAAAACAGTCCCAAACACAGCACTTGTTGGTTATCCATGAAACCCGCACTACAGACGACGCAGCAGAGGTCACGTTCATAGCCAACGGAGTCCGGGATTCAGCTGTCCTCAATGTTAAACGTAGGTGTTAGAAGAAAGTTATTTCTGTCCGGTTTAGCTTGTCATGGACTTGTCACATTGGAATTTATTTTTGTGCTTCTTTCTTTGCAGCTGCTGTGGTAAAATTCAGTCCTCTGTCAGACTTTGACAGCAATAAGAGGGTGGACATTGGTGATGCTATTGTGCTCTACTGTGAAGTCTCCCACCCGTTCGCCAACGTATCCTGGTTCAAAGATGGCGAAGAGCTCCAGGTGACTGAAGGCCTCAACATCCAATCAGATGGGCACATGAGGAGGATTGTGATTCACTCTGCTGATGCAAGTCACTCAGGAGTTTATACATGTGAAACTTCAGGAGATGCCATCAAATTCAATGTGGATGTTGCAGGTAAAACAGTTTCAAACATCTCTAATGTGCTATAATAAAATATGGAATTAATATTTCTTTCTTCATACTATTTTTGTACATTTTCTAAACTAAAAAAATAATAGATCAATTGAAATGCAGTTGGTTACATCAACTAGTCAATCTGTGCTGGTGCGGGAGGCACTTTCCTCCTCTCATACCTCGTGTGTCAGCTATTGACATCCATCACCGCCTCCTCTTTATTCAGGTCCTCCTGTGGAGTTCGCTCCGGTGCCAGAGGAGGAGCTCCATAAGAGCAGCATGGAGCTGGACCCCGTGGTGCTGCTCTGCCACGTCTCCACAGATGATGCTGAAGTTGTGTGGTGAGAAAATCAGGAGTGAATTCGTAGGAAAGAAAATTTCATATGAAAAATGATCAACTGATGCCTCCATTTATGTCCTATTTTTAAAATGTGTCTGTGTTCTGCTCAAATTCACTAATCACTGCATTGAGAGGCTGTAAAGGGTAGATTAAATGAAAAGCATTATTTGTTTATTTAATTCTAAACTAAAGAATCAAACGTGAATATTGCTATGCTATAAAAACTCCATCAGCTACAGTGTACTTCCCTCTTACAGTTCACTGACTATTGCTTTTAACTTGTATAAACTTTATTAGAGAGTCTTAGTCTATGAGTCTTATTCTTCTGTAGCGAGTGTGTTAATGTGTGTTTTACATGTGTCTGTGGCTGATTTGGTGTCTTCCAGGTATAAGGACGGCTGTGAGATTCAGCCCAGTGACAACATCACTCTGCAGGCAGAGGGAACGATGAGGAGGCTGATCATTCGCTCTGCAGAGACCTCAGATGCTGGCAGCTACACCTGTTGGGCAGGAAACAACAGCATGGAGTTCACTGTCAACATCAGAGGTACACAGACACATTTGCAAAAAACACAAGATTAGAGGTGGTATTTTAACACTCTTATCACATTATGCTCTCTATAACTACAAACAGAGCCTCCAGTGATGATTGTGGAGCCTAAAGATGATGTTGTGATGGAAAGTTATATCGGAGAGGAGGTCCGCCTGCAGTGCGAGCTGTCTCGTTCTGGTGGGAAGGTGCGGTGGTTCAGGGACGGCCACAGGGTGGAGGAAAGCGACAATGTCCAGATGATATCTGAAGGTCCTTACAGGATTCTGACCATCCTCAACGGGTCAGTGGAGGATGGCGGAGAGTATGTCTGCGAAACAGATGGAGACTCTGTCTTTTTCCAGCTTACTGTCAAAGGTAAGAGTGAAATTTTCCGAATAAAAATGCACTGAATCTCTAAGACATTTAAAGTCTGACATTTAACTATCTCTCTCCTGCACCAGAGCCACCAGTGAGAATCATTTCCCCCAGTGAATCAGAGCTGGAGCTTACCCATCTGGCCTCTGAGAGACTGGAGCTCAGCTGTGAGATCTCAGACACAGACGCCCCCGTACGGTGGTACAAAGATGGCCTGGAGGTAGAGGAGTGTCCCAACTTAATCCTGGAGGTGGATGGTGCCCAACGCAGGCTGGTTATACCCCTCACCACTGTGGAGGACACGGGGGAATATATATGTGACACTGAAGATGACTCTGTGGCCTTTTTGGTGACAATTACAGGTAAGAGTGAGGACACATGGCTACAATTTAGCATAATAATAAACAAATACTCAAAAACATATGTTTGTATTTCTATAATTTATGATCACCAGAGCCTCCAGTGACGCTTACTCGTCCCCAAAACATGCCTGACAAACTGGAAAGTTTAGCTGGAAAGCCGATCGTGCTGGAGATCGAGGTGTCGCGGCCAAATGCTGAGGTCAAATGGTGGCTAAATGGCAAAGAAATAGAGGAGAGCAGTAATGTCACGATCACAGAGGACGGGCTCATCCATCGTCTGACCATCCACTCTCCCACCCCAGAGGATTCTGGGAAATACACCTGTGATGCTGTAGATGATAAAATTGACTTCCAGGTTAAAGTTTCAGGTAAGAGGCAATGTCAGGTCAACTTTGAAGAAGATATCTAACGTCATAATGTTATACTGAGTGTCAATATATAATTCTTCATCACCAGAGCCTCCAGCGAAGATCCTAAGAAAATCAGAGATTAAGACAAACATTAAATCTCTGATTTCTGATGACATTGTGCTGGAGTGTGAGCTGTCCAGAGCCAACGCTGTCGCCAAATGGTACAAGGACAACTGTCGCGTCAGTGACGATGAAAGGTTCTGCGAAGAGGAAGAAGGCGCTTTCCGCTCACTGGTCATCCTCAACGCTGAACTCGGAGACTCAGGAGAGTACTTCCTGGATGTTGGAGATGACAACATCAGCTTTCAGGTTACGGTAGAAGGTACAGTAAAGTTTATTTTATTCCTTAAATCATTTGGTTTAAAAACAGTTCTGTCAATAAATCATCTGCCTCTTTCTTTTGGTCTAAGAGCCTCCAGTGAAAATTGTGGGCAACTCAGATGACCCTGACTACCAGGAGATGGTAGCTGGGGATGATCTGATCCTGGCCTGTGAAGTGTCCCGTGCCAATGCCCCCGTCCAATGGTACTGCAATGACAAACTGCTTGTAAATGACTCCCGTACTTACATCGAAAGCTACGGCACCCTGAGGAAAATCATCATCTCGAACATCCAGTCCTCAGATTCTGGGAAGTATGTGTGTGATGCTGTGGACGACAAGATGATCAGTGTTGTCAGGATTCAAGGTAAAAACTCACGGTAGTGTCTTCAGAGATAGAATTATAAATATAATTGCAAAATTAAGAAACATTTGTCTTTCTGTCCATTTCTATCACAGAACCTCCAGTCACTTTTGTGAACAAGGAGGATGACATTGTTGTGATTGGTTACGAAGCAGAGAGCGTGACCTTGACAAGCTACGTGTCCAAGGAAAGTGCTCTAGTGCGTTGGATGAAAGACTGGACGCCTGTTGAAGGTGAACGTTTCCGAGCACTTATGGAGGGCCATGAGCGCACACTTACCATCGATCCTTTGAGGCGCTCTGACGCCGGCGAGTACACCTGCGATGTCAGCACGGACCAGATTCACTTCAGCTTGCTGGTGAAAGGTTAAAATTTCTGTTTCATCTTATCAACAGATGAATACTTCAGTTTGGACTAAAAGAATAGCTTTTCTTAGCTTTGTTTTTTGCTTCACAGAAATGAGAATCAAGTTTGTGAGGCCACTTCGAGACACTGTGGCCCATGCTGACGGCATGGTGACTCTTCGCTGTGAGGTGTGCAAGCCAAAAGCAGATGTCCAGTGGCTGAAAAATGGCGTGGAGGTGGTTCCAAGCAGGAGGTTCTCAATTAGAGCCGATGGAGTTGAGCGAAGCTTGACCATCCACCGTTTAACCAGAGAGGATGCTGGGGAGTACACCTGCGAGTCCAGAGATGATCGGACTGTGGCAATGCTGAGAGTAGAAAGTATGTATGTATGTGTGATTTTCTGTCTTTTCTTATTTGAGGTCACTGTTTTTTTTAAACTTTTATATGTCTCTTCAGTGCCGCGAGTGGTGGAGTTCCTCACAGAGCTTCACAACACCACTGTACTGGAGGGAGAGGATGCCACCTTCAAGTGTGTGGTTTCACCTGAGGATGTTCAGCTGGTCTGGCTCATGGACAATGAGCCTATCAATATGGGCGATCGCTTCCAGGCAGACCAGAACGGCCTGTGCCACACCTTGGTGATCAAGAAGTGCCAGATGTTGGACTGTTCAAAGATTACAGCAGAGGCAGAGGGACAAATAAGCAAAGCCAGCCTCAAAGTTCAAGGTAAGACAGTTAAATTAATGGAAAAGGGAAGATATGTCTAATACCAGAATTACCAGCTGTTCATTGTATTTCTCACCTCATTCTGCTCAGAGGCTCAGATCATGTTTACAAAGAAAATGGAGGCTGTCATGGCAGAAGAGTTTGGCGACGCCACCATGGAGACAGAGATCAGCCTCGAGACGGGAGAGGTCCAGTGGATGAGGCAAGGGGTGGTCATCCAGCCTGGACCCCGACACACTCTGGCCCAGAACGGCTGTAAACGCAGTCTGACCATCCACAACCTGACTCTGTCGGACAGGGGAACATATCGCTGTGAGACTCTACATGACCGGACCCAGGTCAAACTCAACGTAGAACGTGAGTGGGCTGGACAGGCTGAGGACTCTGCTGTACATTATATTCCTCAATAACATTAAATAAACATTTGATCCTCTTTTCACAACCAATGACTAATCTTACATGACTGGCAGAATGTCAAAGAAACTAATCATTTAATAAATCATAGACATAATATCCAAATTCATTTTATCCTTAAAATAAGCAGGAATAATTCAGGAGTCGGTGCACTGTACCACTTTCAGACTGGCATATCATCTAACACATGAGTTCTGGGAAAGTGAAGAACAGTACAGATTGCAGGTGTTTTTCACAGTATGTCATTGTGCAAAAAGATGCTAAGAATAGAAGGGCTAGACCTGTATGTGTGAAAAGGTTTTTGAAACACAGCCATGCTGTTATACAATACTGTGCTGAATGACAATGTGACAATGGACCATGGAGCTCTTGTAGACATTTTTGAAATGTGATAAACTGAGCTGGGTCTATATTCGAACCACCTTTTGTTGTCCTTGAAACACACCATTCTTTCAGTGTACAGTGAAAGTGTTAGCTATGCCCTAAAAAGTATTATAATATTTAAAATGTCATGAGATTAAATGTACACTCTTGCTGAATCTTGCTGTCAAAATTTAACCCAGATTTTAATATGCAGGAATTATTCTGGTGGTTTAATACTGATATAATTCCTAATAATTACATTCAACTAAATAATTTCCCTCATCTCTTCCAATCCAGCCCGTAAAATCTCCATCCGTAAAGGCCTAATGGACCAAGAAACCTTTGAAAGAGAGACTGCCTCCTTCGAAGTGGAGCTCTCCCACACAGACGTGGAGGGAATTTGGCAAAAGGACGGCATCCGGGTGAAACCGAACAACCAGTGGCGTGTGAGCACCAATGGACGAGTCCACGGCCTCACCCTGTCCAACCTCACCCTGGAGGACACGGGCACCATCGTCTTCTCAGCTGAAGGGGTTCGCACCACTGCCAGGCTCACTGTCCAAGGTAAATATCGGCCTGTGGAGCTTAGTGGGTGTGCCATGGCATGTAAAAGCCACTAACCTACCCTCAAATACAAGTGGAGCCATATATAAAGTCAGTCTTTAGAAGGGTCATGGATCTCATTTTGGACCCATGGCTTTAAATAATATCTTTATATTTTAGGAGTAAAGATAGAGAAATAAAAACATATGAGTGATTGATTCTTTAGGTTGTTGATTTGTTGGTTCATTGACTCATTGGTGGAATTTGCTAAATTGACAGAGACACCGGTGTCCATCATGAGGACGCTCATTGATGTCCGTGTGGAGGAGGAATTTCCTGTCACTCTGGAATGTGAATTCTCCAGACAAAACATCGAAGTCAGATGGTTTAAGGTAAAACAAGCCAAACCCCCCCCCCAGAAAAATGTAAGATCTGATGAGTTTTAGACTCATGAGGTATACCTTTGTCCCTCTGCTCCTGTGAATCAGAACGGGACGGAGCTGAAGCCGGGAAAGAACTGCCGGATCTACTCGATGGGCCGGAAGCGGTTCTGTCAGATCATGCAGTGCTCCCTCGGGGACTCCGGCACCTACACATGTGACACAGGAGAAATCAAGACTTCCTGTTCACTGGAGGTTTATGGTCAGTGTGCTAACATGAGCTGCTACAACACACATAACAATAAAATATTAAAAATTATTCCAAACAATAAAATGGGCACATAAAAATGAACATTTTTGCAGATACTTATGATCATAGGACTCCTCTTATGTTCTGTTGTATGACGACAATGAAACAATCTGTTCATCTTATAATATATTATGTTGAGGAAATAATAAAAAGTGGTGTGCCAACAACAATTTTTGCCGTCTCATATTGCTGATCTAAATTCCTTCTACCAACCTCACAGAGCACAAGCTGGAGATAGTGCAGGATCTGGAGGACCTTTACATTCAGGAGGACCAGAATGCCGTCTTCATGTGCGAGGTTTCTCTGGAGGACATCACTGCGGAGTGGTATAAAGACGGCCACAAGATTCGGCCCACGAGCACCACCAAGATCCGAACAGAAGGTGAGAAAAGGAGGAGGATGGTCATTGATAGGACTGAATGATTCTGATAAAGCTGCAATAAATCTTAGTCCTTAAATGGCAAAAAGCTGAGTGATAAATGTACTAACATGCAGCACATCTGTTATGCTGAATGCCTATATATGTTAGGGAAAGTAAGACAGAAATGGCCTTCCTCAAGCTCAGTAAATGTCACACTCTTTGACCATATAAGCAAAAGTCAATGTGGCAGTGTAGTAAAAAGCTGCTGCTTCTGACACAAGGGTGAAGGAGGACCTCTGGTGGGCTGATGGTGAATAGCAAGACCTAGAAAGAAACAGAAAGCAAAATATTCTCTGTACAAAGAGAAGCAAAACATACATATGGGTAAAAAAAAAAAGTCTCTCTCACTCTCTCACAGGGACCAAACACTTCTTACTGATGTGTAACGTCAAAGCTGAGGAGGCTGGGGAAATCCGCTTTGTAGCCAGGGATGTTGAGTCTACAGCGTACCTTGAAGTAGAAGGTAAGTCAATTTTTACCTCTAATATTTATCTTTTTTTTAAGCATGTTAATTTGAAAAAAAATACCAAATCTCAAATTGTCTCCTCTCTCTTTAGAGCTCCCTGTTTCCATTGTGAAACCCCTGCGAGATCGCACAGCCTTGGAGAAACACCGCGTGATCCTCGAGTGCACCGTTTCGTCACCTCGCTGCTGCGCCACCTGGTACAAGGGCAAGCACGAACTGGTTTCCTCGGATCGGGTGGAGATCCTGGCTGACGGCTGCTCCCATAAACTGGTGATCCAGCAGGTGGCTGTGGAGGATGAGGGCACCTACAGCATCGAGGTCGGGGAGCACACATCCAAAGCCAAACTGATGGTAGAAGGTAAGTTGAGTGAAGAGCTGAAAACCTTTGGGCAAGATGTAAAAGGTGATTTCTCTTTTATTTATACCATAATAAAACTTCTTTCCCCTGCAGCTCAAGCTCTTGTAATGGTCAAAGAGCTGGAGGATGACGAGGTAACGGAGCCAGAGCCTGCATCTTTCCAGTGCGAGGTGTCCGTCGACATAAACAAGCCTCCCGTTTGGACTCTGAACGGAGAGACCCTTCAGTCGGGCCCCTCTGTCCGCCTGGAAAACCACGGGACGGTCCACAAACTCACCCTGAAAGACACCAGCGTGGACATGAGCGGGGTGGTGAAGTTTACCATGGGCAAGGCCAAGAGCAGCGCCACGCTCACCGTTCTGGCAAAATAGAAGAAGAGACGCAAGTGACTGAAAGAACTGCAAAAATGGGAATTTTTACATTTCTGGACGAGCTGGTTGGAGTTTATTTCAAATTAAGGGTATTCAGTGAAGTTAGACTAATGATTTTAAATCTGAGGCATGTTTCTTCAATCAAGTTATTCCTTTTTTTTATTACAGTGTAGATTATATTTATTTGCCTAATTGACATTTCATTCTTGTATTCTGATGAAAATACCCCAAAATAAAATAGTGGTTAATTACATACCTTGAAATACAAGTCATTAATTAAAATCAATTTGCACAAACCTTTGTAAAACAACTAGATTTTGGACTGTTGTTGGACAAGTTATATAAAGCAGTGTTGATGGTCTCTAATCCAGGAAATAATCCAGATTACTGGATGAAGAAATTATTGCTGCAGCCTCAATATATTCACATTTTTCTATAACACAATTTCCTAATTTCAAGGAGAAAATGCTGCTTGTTATAGTGCTGCTGGAGAAAAGCAGCATCATCTTTTGTGCCATAAATTAAACAGTAAATTTCACACCAAATCCTAAAACCATGCGAAATCTGTTAATTTATAGTCATTCAACTCATCATACTGTCCCACCATCAGTAATAATATAGGTAAATACATTCATTAAACAACATTTTAAAGAATACTTACCAGAATAAGTTCAAATACGAAGCATACTGTGTGGAAATGAAACTTTCCTGCAGGTAATGTTAAGCAGTCACGTTAACAGCTTAGCCAATTAGCCTCAATTAGCACATCACATAATACCAAAACACAAGCTAGCAGCTAACTTATAAAAACAATTTAGACGATTTAAAGACAAATATTTAGCTCAGGTGTTGGTTAGACAAAACAGAGTAAAATAAGAGTAAAAATTGGACTTACATTCATCCAGAATGAGTGAGTGCTGGTTGTGCAGCTAACATGTTAGCCAGCAGCTAATTAGCCAATAGCTAATTAGCCAATAGCTAATAAACAATGATTGAAAGTTGTTGTTGCCTCCAGTTGACCAAAACAGAACAAAAATATCTAAATTTGGACATCAGAGATACATAAAAGAGCATTTCTGCAATTTTGTTAAAAGAAAAAAGTTCCTCTAACTTATCATAATGACAAACCCCAAGATAATGAACTATAACAAATCTGAGACAAATAATCTGACAAACTAGTATCTCAAAATTATGAGTTATCTTAAGTAATGACTTATCTTAAAACAATAACTTGGTATATTGAAAAAAGTATATAAAAAAAGTATATATAAAAAATGACTTAGTTCTATAAAATAATGGTTTATCATCTGAAAACAATGAATATATAAACATTGTCTTGCTATATTTAAATAATGAATATGTATCTTATAAATAGAGATTTTATAATAAAGTAAAAAATTAACATATAAAAATGGGTTTGTAAATCAAAATAATGACAGAATAATAAATAAAATACTGACTTATCTTTAAGTAATTACTTTGCAAATTAGTATTTTTTTTTTTTTTTTTAGTCTGAGGATTTACCGATTTTTTTTCTTCTCTGCAATTTCATTTGGAAAGAAGAGATGTTCAACAAAACAGCACTTGGACCATCTTTCATTTAGCATTTATAGGAAAAATGGCATTATTACATAGAGTCCATATATAATTTGGTATGATAAAACAATAGGTCAAAAAAAAAAATTAGGTTACATCTATTCAATCATGAGTACAGTAACATGAATATTCCATATATTAATGAAAATTTGTTTGCTTTATTACTGTGCAAAACAAAATATACATATCTACTGAATGTGTAAGAAGTACAGTATCAGTGAATGGGCCCCCACAGTGACACAACACTTGTTTTATGTGTAATCAGATGACCGAACGTTCCTATAAATACTCCTGTTTGCCAATGAATTGAAGAAAAAACAAGTTATCGGCATTGAACCTAATTGAGACATGTGCAGATGGCTTACACGAAACACATCTATCAAAAATAATTACCCTGTTATGTGCCTACAACAGTAATACACTATCATTTTAGTCATTTGCTGGTGTTTCTGATCCATATATTACCGATTAATATATGAGGTAACAACCAGGTATTGCATGAAAACAACAAAAACAAACAATATTGTATCAGAGGACCACTCCTGGGCGAAAAGAAGAATAAAATCAGTAATTATTTTGAAAAGAAACAGGCTAATTTGATTGACAATAATTTGTTAAACATAGAAAAATAATGTAATAGCTCTTAATACGGTGGATTTAATTGTCGTCCCTGCTCCATCTCAGTTAAAGTCACAAGCCTGCTACGGAGGCTCTTCGTCAAAGCCGACGCTTCATTCATCAGTGTCAACACGTGGTATTGTCAACGCATACGAGGGAGATAACAAGAGTCTGAGAGGCCTGCAAAGAGGCCGCGCTGCTTGAAAAAAACATCCAAAGAGGTCGAGTCACTCGAGAAATCGAACGTCATCATGACCCCATGTGGTCATTTTTAAAAGGGAAACTCCACCCTTGAAACACCTCACACTGCTAAACATCAAACATCTTCTTCTCCTGTTAGTGATTTCCTACATTACCCAGAATGCCTTTAACTACTCCCACCTCTCCTGTGATTTATTTCACCGGGAAAACACAACTTGACATTTACAGTACATATTTTCGATCTCTTAAACTCTGTCAAAGGAATGATCTCAGCATTACGTCACGTCAGTCCACCAGAACAAACCGACCAGATCGCAGTAAAGGACGCAGAGGTGCAAGATAAATCGCCAATAATAGTTTCTAAACAGCGCTGAAGTGTTTCAGGGTGGATTTCTCCTTTAAATCTGGACTGAATTAAACCACTTTTTGTGTTCAAAGGTGTGCCGGCTCACCAGGCGCAGCACCTCACATATCTTTGAGCCTTTGTGGCAGCTTCCCCCTCGACACACATTTTTATTACAAAATCCTGAAATTGTTTCCAGCCTATGTGTACCGCTTAGGAAAAAAAAAAAAAAAAAGAAGTTGTACTTTGAGGCTCATGAGAACCAAACTGTAGCCAAACTGTACTTTTTATCTTACCATTCAAATACAGTCTTTAAATGCTGCGAGAGATTCAAGTTTTGTGTGGCTTTAGAGTAAGAAGCCGAAGAAATCCTGGTCCTCCCGTCTCTGGATTCAGCTCTCTGTGACGTCTCCCGACACTTGTGTGCGGATACTTTTGCATTTCGGCTGTCCGACTTTTGGAAATCTTCGCCCGATAGACGAAGCAGCTGCTCTTTCGCCGTCATCTGCAGATGTTTTGATGTCCGTATTAGTGTCGGGCTTTTAGGGAAAAATACTGCAGTCATCATCCGTCAGTGCTGGCTTTTTTTTTTTTTTTTTTCGTATACACCAATTTACAAGAAGAAATCTAATTTTTAACATGCATTAGAGTGGTGTTTTCCCACTTATTTGTGTTCTTATGGATAAAAAACTGTATTGCTTGCTTCACCTGCTTTGATACAAGAGGAAAATACCAAAAATTTCAAAAATAACTATGCAATTTGTGTTTTTAAGCTGGGTTTAGTTTAATGGTGCTAAAAAAAATCAAATGCTACACTGCAGTGAAAGGGAGGACTCTACTACAGACTATGAGCTGTGCTTGTAAAGTGCTGTCCAATCATTTTGTTATGCAATTTAACGGCTCCTGATTCTATTTTACATTAACGACCCCACTTCAGGTTTCGAAGAAGAAAACTTTGATCAGATTCATCCATAACACTGTCATGATTATTCAAAAATACCTGATGACGCGCTCTAAAAACATGACACCCGAGGATCACATGCTTGTGACTGCAAACAAATAGTGTGATAACTGATGAAATTAGGGTGATGATGCTAAGAATAATAATAATAATAATGCTCATCCAAAAAGACATATACAGTACGTATACACCATCCGTTCTTTCAATGACAGGACTGAGTTCATTTTGCACGTAAACCTTTCCAAAAAATTCCTTTCCACTTGATTTCCGCAGACCCAAATCCTCCATCTTTTGCGGGATCAGACTGCTGAATCCCCGAGAGAAAAGTTTATGTCCAGTACCCAGACTGCGTCCAGAGGATTTGTGGCTGCAGACCTCTGCGAGCTCGCAGAAATGTCCTCAAACGTTCACAGTCACAAGGTGGATTTCGGGCATTTTTCTGTTTGACCAGGAGGTGGCAGTGGAGACGCCAGAGTCAAAGTCACCGAAGGCTCCCAAAACATGATCCGGGTGTGATGCTGGGAAGGTGGAGGCTCAGCCGTGAAGCAGTCTGTGTTCTGGTGGGCAGTAATAGCTGGAGCTGGTGCTGGAGCCTCGCTGGTGTGTGCATTTTTCAGATTTTGTACGCCGTGTGTTGGTTCTTTTTCGTTTTTTTCTATTCTTTCGTTCCGAGCTGAGATGAGAGGCCGGACGCTGTTAGCTCGCGGTCTCTTGCTGCTTCAGGACTGTGTAGACGTTATCCACCTTGCTCAGCCTCTCGAAGAAGGGGATGAGGTCCAGCAGCTCGGTGTCGGACATGTCGTCGAACCACGAGGCCACAGGCACCTGGAGCAACCACACCGACAACTTCATTAATCCTTCACTGTCATACTTATGGATCATTATGTTTAATTTTGTCTAAATCAAAATCAAAATTCTGAAACTAGCTGAAATAGAAATGGTGAAATTCAGTGTTTTCCCTCATATATGACGCAATAGAACAGCTGAGAACAGAGTGAAGGACAAAGTAGAGGAAAAAATGGACTTAATATTGACTTATATGCTTTAAATAAATCAAGTTTATACCTACAATAACCCTTTATGGCTACAGCAAAAGCAGAAAAACTCCAGTAAAATGATAAACACTTCATGACGGCGACACTCTGAGGCAGGTGAATTATTGCACAACTCTTTACTGGCAGTGTCATGACGCGTCCAAGGACACTCACCGCGTTGTCCGGGTGGAAGACGTAGGAGGCGGGGGAGTTGTCCACGATGATGACCTTGTTCAGGTCGCGACCCAGACGACTCAGGTCCTTGACGTAGTTGCCTCGGTGGAAGACGCAGGACTCCCTGAAGAGGCGGCAGCGGAAAGCGCCCCACTTATCCAGGAGGTCGGACACGGGGTCTGCATACTGCAAAACAAATGAACGCATGAGAGCAAAGTTTTCTTTCTCATATTCACTTTCTGATTTTCAGTTATGCAACATGTGAAAGCTGAGCCTTCTAAGATTTAATCGTTCACCCTGTCACCAAACAAAAATGACGCTAATGTAGAAAAACATGTGATTTCACCGTATTTGGCTGCAGCATTTTCTCACCTTGGCTAAACTGGCGGTGAAGAGGACACACTCGAACAGCTCGCCCATCCTCTTCAGGAACTCGTCGACGTGGGGCCGCTTCAGGACGTACACCTGGAGCACACAGGAATTTTACAAACCAAGCTCCTCACAGCGCTTTCACTTCCAAATGCAACATGTTCCTACAAACCTTCACTGCCTGAGGAGCCATGCCGCTGTCTTTTGGTATTGAATATAATCTATGTAAATGAAGACGATGTGATGGTTTTGCATGGGAAGCTAAATATAAAGCTGCTGTAGCATCAAAGACAGACAAGCATTTGGCTTCACAAGTAAACTCCAGCGCTTGTTTCCTTGAAGTGCCTCCATTTTTTTTCTTCTTTCTGCGGTGGCGGCTGAGGGCAGCGTTCCTGAACCAAGTCACCCGGAATAGGCTGTGCTTGTCTGAACAAACCTATCCTGGATTACTTGAATCAGGCCCAGACCCACGGTATGTCATCCGTCTCCGAGCGGCCATCTGCAGATCCCTCGGCAATTTTAAAGTCGAGGGCGCTGCCGTCCACTGACATGACAGCGCCTCGCTGTCGGCAGCGCAGACGCCAAACAAAGAGGACAGAAACCATATTTTTACAGTTTATTTCACAGAGTTGGGTTTGCCCGTGTTACCTGGTGTACTGTTCCATCGATTTCCACAGGAATTATGAAATCTGCGTTGTTCACTGGCTGTTGGAGGAACAAGAAGCTTGATTTTACCAAACAAGATGTGGGAATTTTTACATAAATAAGAGATAAGACAAACATTTTCTAAAATCACAAGAAAAGTGCTATAAAGGAGTGGAGACACTGCAGGAGAGTTTTAAAACCATATTAAATGTGACTGCTGTTACTGCCTGACAGATGCAGGTAGAGACAGTCTGCAGTGTGTGTGTGTGTGTGTGTGTGTGTGTGTGTGTGTGTGTGTGTGTGTGTGTGTGTGTGTGTGTGTGTGTGT
>JBAJHX010000011.1:9761093-9793159 GCA_037176925.1 Amniataba percoides | reverse complement strand
GTGTGTGTGTGTGTGTGTGTGTGTGTGTGTGTGTGTGTGTGTGTGTGTGTGTGTGTGTGTGTGTGTGTACGTGGAGGAGCGGCCGTGTTTATTTGGGTTTGGGAAGCAGCTCGTTTGGGTTTGGTATTTGCTAACAATGGCAGAAATGTCACCGTCAGAACCAGCAGCCACCAGATGAGGGAAAATGTCGACCTTATAGTGTTTTTTTTTAACCATCAAACATCTCGTGATGCTCATAGCTGCTTGTAATTGATGCACTGATGTGAGTTTCGTACCTTGAAAGAGCTGTGAACTAACGTCTCATCCAGGTCTATCACCACACAGATCTTTCCAGAGTCTTTTGACTTGACTGGAGGCAGCAGTGGCTTCACCTGGACACCAAAAACACCAGAGTTAATATTTAAAAGATGACAACAGAGAAATTGAGTTGAAAACTCTCTCTTTTTTTCCTCCATGGTTCTGTCTGACCCAGACATTATCTCTCCACTGCTGACAAAACAGGACAAAAATGCAACCAGCGAGATGAAAGGTAAACACACCTTGGAGACGGTGCCGTTCTCCTCGACCAGCAGAGGGGCGTTGTTGTTGACCGGCGGGGGCTCGGGCTGGTCCCGGCACAGGCAGCAGAACAGGCTGGAGAGGAGGCCTCTGCTCCGGGGCTTCTTGGAGGAAAGAGAGGGCGAAGACCCTGCGGGGGGACAATATTTAACTTGCTTTGCTCATCAACCAAAGTGAAAAAGCCCTACATGATATCACAGTGTCAGAGGAGGCTGCGTCTTCAAATTCCCGCTCTGATTTGATAATAAGCCCTCATCCCAAAGAGATTTAGTTTCTAATCACACAAATCTTTACTCATCAGCTTCTAGAAAAAGTGGATATTTTATATTTTTGCTTGTATGATTAAGAAAATCAAAGTCTCTTTTGGCGAGTTGACAAAGTTGTTTCTCTTTCAGTCTCCACATGCAAGATTATTTCAGAGCTGAAATAATTAGTTCAGTCAATTGACAGAAAAACAATTTTAATAACTGATGAATCATTCTACTAAAATGGCATCAAAAACATTTGAGGTTTGATGCCTCTACAATTTGCAGTTTAAGTGAATATCTGGGATTAGGACAGTTGGCCGAAACAAAACAAAGCAAAATTTTATTCAAAATGTACAAATTCAAACAAAATGTGCCCAACAATCAGCAGAAACCCCTCAAAACAAATGAAAATAAGCTTTAAAAAAGTAAATAATTTGTGTCACAAACATGTGAAAATGAAGTTTGAGCCTTAAAAAAAGAAACTTTAAGCTGTAATAACTATGTTTTAGACTTCATTTTTGGACAGGGCCTCCTTTAGTGCAGACTCTTGTCAGTGAACGTATGAAAACAGTAAAAAAAAAAAGCCCATCCAGCAGCTTTCCTCATACTTTTGTCATGTGCACAAACCCTCCTGGAGACGCGCGGCCCTGCCAGGAGCTCTTGCGTAACCGCCTCTCTGATGTCAGCAGCAAACAGCCTCGGCCGCCACCAATGAACTTTCAGCACTTTAAAACACTTCAAAAAGCTGCCAAGCACGCATTATAAAGGCATCATAAGCACATCATGAGCGCCAGCCAGATGTCATATGACCACGCATAAAACACTGAGCACGCATGTAACACTAAATGACGGCTTTGTGTGTTGTGTGTGTTTTTATCCACTTTATTTTGCATTTTTCCCTTTTTATTAATCAGCTACTCTTTTAAATCAGCCTTTTAAAAAATTCCCTTTTAAAATTGCAGAAATAACAATAACAATTACATATTAATGTAGGAAAAAATAAAACTTAACTTTTAACAGCAATCTAAAAGAATAAAATAGCAGTGACGACACTTGAAGTGAATGTGCTTGGTATTAAACTTCCTCAGTACAATGCAATCAAACTGCTCAAGGTTGAGTATAATCTGTGGACGTCAAACAACACGCTGTTGTTGAAGTTTGACAGATTAAAGAAGGTTTAAATATTTCCTTTCAAATAAGACTCAGACATTTAGACTGTTTTTTTCCCCTCTTCTTTAAGACAACAAAAGCTCTGGTGGACCTCTGCCAGACAGAAGATCAACCAGACAAACTTGGCAAACGCTGAATGAGAGTTTAGTCACACACTTCTCTCACTGTCAGTGACTGAGGAATGACAGAAGAACACACTGCACCTGCAGCAGGTACACAGCTCCTCCTGCACACTGCTTATTTGTGCTGCTTTCTTCCATTTATTAAATGATTAACTTTTGATTTAATGTGTTTTTAAGCATCTTGTACTTCCTGTTGGAAAGAGGTGAAACTCTAAACCCGCTCTAAAACTTCTGCGTCCCCAAACACTGAATTGAATGGTTCACAATTACATAAAGTGGATCTAAAGTTCCCACAAATACCAAACTAAGAAGACTAAGTCTGGGTTAAATGTGTATTAAACGATGCACCGAACGTCTGTAATAATGTTTAAATATTTCACCTGTTGTACTGTATATAATACAATCAGAGAGTGTAGAGACAGAGGAGGATTGGTTCAAACTTAAAGGGATACTTTTATCATCCATTCATGTAATCGACGATATGATGACTTGAAGTTTATTTGACCGATGAAATGATGAAATATGATGAATAAAGCTCATAAAGAAAGTGCATCAGTTGGATCCAAAACTTAAAGTTTTTCAGGCAGATATGAAACCACCCAAAGATTACTGATGTGTGTTTGAATTGATGTGGCTGTGAGTCATTCATGACTTCATCTCTTCATGACCTCATCTTCAAAAGGTCAGCGGCCTACCCGGCTCACCGAGAGGACGGAGATTTAAGGTGGAATAAAGGAGGCATCACAGTGATTAAAAAAAAAAAAAGAAGCTGTTCTCTGGTCAGTCGTCCACATTATTTCTACTCTCCAAACTCCAATCTGTTCACCTCTGATCAGCTTTCCTCCTTGCTTTTTTTCTTCCTGTCCTGCGTTTCTTTCGGCCCCTTTTAACGCCCCCCCCCCCTCTTCTCTCTCTGTCCGTCCGGACGTGACCGCGTTACCAACACACAAGCCTCTGTTGTTGCATCTCTCACGCCTCTTTCAGCGCCTCTCTGCCATTCCCTCCTACTCCATTTGTGGATTCAAACCCCGTCTGACCCTCCGCTGGCCTCTGCCGCGCTCAGGCCAAAACAGGAAGAGGAAACAGACGGGTATCAGCGGAGGAAGCTGCTTGCCGTCGTGTTTGAGCGTAGCGGAGGGAGGCTTGTGATTCGATGAACCATGCGGTTTCTTTGCTGACTTCCACCTCATGTCAAATCAGGGTCCATTTATTTGGCTGTCAGAGTCCACTTACGTGCACTTATGAGTGTCATCTGAATTATTATAAAGAACTTTAATCTCAAATATTAGAAATTTGTGCCAGATAATGCAGACTAACTTTCCAGATGACAACAAAAACTATGAAGAAATGTGCAAATTTGTCACATCTCAGCTGTGAAATGAATACAAACAGAATTTAAGGCATCTTATTCAACACCTTATGTCTTTAATCACTCCCTTCTGTACTTATTCATTAATTACCTCACTGCTTTGTTTCTTTTTTCACTCCCTCCTGCCCACACTCCCTTCCCTTACGTCCTCATCATCTCCCAACGTTCACTCCCGCGTCCTCCTTTGCTCCCTCGAGCATCAATATTCATGTTTTTATCACCAGGAAGGGAGGAAAAAAAAGCCTAACTGGAGGGGGGCTGTCCACAAAACACAGAGAGTGCATTAATTCATAAAAAGGAGGCATTATGATGACGACAAGGAAGGAGGTAGTTTGTGGAGTTTGGTGGAACATACTGCAGGCGGTCTGCAGAGAAAATATCCCAACTGCTCCCAAACAGGACGCCTCGATAAAAGTGTTAAGAGGACTTTTGCTTCGAAAGTTTGAGTTATCTTTACATCTTCATCCCTCTGAAGCCACCGTTCACATCACTGGGTCGTTCTTTGTAGGTTTCAGAAAAATATCGTGTTATCCAATTATTTGTGTGTATTTACTGTAATTAAGCATCAAACCCCAACATCTTTAAAGCTGGAATTCAACAGTATTTAACATTTCTGCTTCAAGAAATGATCAATCAGTCAATGAATTTGAACATTTCGACCAATCCAAGTCTTCACGGAAGCTGTATGCGTTATGTTTTTGCAGATCTGTGTTTGTTTTGACACGTTTAACCCTCATCATACACAGGAAGCGACATCACAACATTACCACGTGCTGTGAGGTGAAACACACGATCTTCACTGTCTCAGTTTTGGAGTTTAAAACTGTTTTTTTTTTTTACCATCACCTCCTCCAAATGAAGAAAAAGAAGAAAGAAATTATCCCACATATATTACTCCAATTAAAAAAATAAAAGCTTCAGAAAAAGACTTATTTATATAACAAGTAACATGTCATTTTGCAGTATATTAAGCTGTGGTTTTTAATGTTAAACATCCCTCCAACACATCTGGCTTCAAACAACAATCAAACGCTCGTCTCATATAAAGTCTCTCTATTAAATCTCTACAAAGTTTTAAATACTTTATCAGCTCATATTCGAAGCTGGTGAAGAAGAAAACAGCACAAGAGGCTGAATCAGCTCAATGAAAGTGCATCAGCTCAGGTCTTCTTCATGAATTAAACCGCCTGTTGTCACATCACCGCCAAAATAAAGCTCTGCATGCTTCCTAAACATCACCTGCTGACTTCATCTCCTGCCTGATCAGCTTCTAAAAATGAAACACACATTCCTCTGTATCTCTCGCTCACTTATCAGATCCTCCGATCAGCCCGTGGATCCATGTTAAAGGCCCGACCGTATCAACAGTTTCCCATAAGCGACGCCTCCGCTTCCTTTCCCGATCGCCTCTGCCTGTCTGACAGCTGAGCTTTAGTCACGTTGGAAGTGTGGCCGTTATCTGCGGCCGCTGTGATCGTGTGGAAACCGCTGACGGCGCGAGAAGTTTTCACTTTTCCCCACTACAATTCAACGCTTCACTTCAAATCAGTGACAAGAATTCAGTTGAAATCAGCTGCTGGACTTTCATAAAACTCTTCATTAAAACAAATTAATGCAAAGTTTTACAAATATTAATGACTTCATGTATAAAATGTGCAAAGGAGGAACAGTTTCATGCAGATTGTGATGGAGGAGCTGCAGGTGATTCGCCTTTCGGACTGACAGTCTGATATATGAGAAAGCATCAGCGCGGTTTGAGGACGAGTTAACGGAGCTGCAGCGCTGTAATTAGTGGTAAATGATGACAGCAGAGAGACCAGGGAAACTTTTTATAGATGACCAACAGATCAGATGCTCAAGTATGTTCTGCATTTTATCCATCAAGACAACCTGAAACAGTGTATACGGAGAGGTTTTTTATTAAGATTTGGAAGGTTTTTAATCAATTTAAAGAACAGCTGTGCATTAAAAACATCAGAAACACAGAGTTTTTCTACCTTTTCTGACCTTTGACCTCATGTTTAGGTCCCATCTTCTCTAAATTCCCTTTCAGATTAGTCATGTAAGGTGGCACAAGTCTGTATTTTGTGTTCAGCTGATGGTTAAACAAAAATGTGGTTGTGTTAAACAGCCCGAATCAGTCGTAGTGATCTCCACTCCTCCGTCAGCATGTTGAGCAACAGCTCGCTCGGTCCTGACCTGCAGGTTGAGAAACTCACTCGTTCGACGAGACGTTCAATTCTGCATTTTTCATTTTACAACTGTACGCTTGAAAACCACCGAGCCGGCGTGCGACAGGACGTCGACTCCCTGAGCTTCTGCACACCACAGAGTTTTCTTAGGTGCTTTTAAAGCCTCTAACTACGAATAAAAAACCCTGACATGTCGGTGAAACAGAAACTAAAACCTTTTTTTCTTTTTTTTTTAACTTCATGAGGCCAACTAACAAGCTAGAGTTTCCACAAAGTGTCTTTAGGCGGGACAGAGCGCACAGTCTGATGGCAGTGTGGTTATGTAAGAGATCAAGCTACTTCACATTTACAAGAGCTGCTGCTGCTGCTGCTGCTGCTGCTTCGCCCACCTTTCACTTTACAGGCAAACTATGCAGATCTTTGAGCGGCGTCACCGCCTCAATGTCTGCTCGTTTGAATGTGACAGTTCGCAGGCTGGATGGCGAGGAGGGGAGAGAAAACGTGAGCGCGTGGCCTTCACGTGAAGGACAGCCAGTGTTTTCTCTCAGATGACCGACAGGCCACCTGATTATTCAGTAACCTGCATTTCCACTCCGCCTCGGCCTGAAAATCCACACTGGTTGTAAAAAGTCAAATCTGCAAGCTTTTTTTTTTGCTTTGTTATTGAGTTAACGAGGAAACAGAGCAGCACTGTGAGGAGATAAAACAGCACTGAGAGTCAACACACAGGAGATATGAGGAGAGTATTTTACAATCTCAGCACTAAAAAGACACTGACATTAAATCTTTTTACTTTTGTGCATCTTTTATATCGTTATAGTGCTTTTTTATAATATACATATAATATCCTGCCATGTAAAGTGACTGTAGGACGTTTTATTTTAAAAAACATTGTTACTAAAGGATTTGTACGTCACTTCCTTTACTTTGATGACAGGCCAACGGGCCGCAGAACATTGTTCATGCTGAATAAAGTTTTTTTAAAGTTACTGTGGAGGTTTTTTTTATGTATATATATAAAAATATATCAGAATAAAAGTGCTGCAGGCTTCATGTTGCTGTCAAAGTGAGTAAAGCAATGTGAGTGTGAACTCTGACCAGAGCTGCAAAACTTTTTCCTCCCCCTCCCTCCTCTCTCTCTCTCTCTGACACATTATAATAATCATATTTAATATAAACTTTGTTTCTCACCTCTCTCTCCCGCGGCTTTGTTGCCCTCTTCATCGCGGCTCACTTGTGTGATCACTGAGGACGGATTGTCCATCACATCCAGGTCCGGAGAGCTCTCACACTTTCTTTTTTCTTCTTTTGAAATAAATAACAATAAAAAATAAAAAATGAAAGTCAGGGAGGCGGCTGCATTAATCTAAACAGGAAACACCGCAACAAGCACGTCCATTACACTTCTTCTTCTTCTTCTTCTTCTTGTGAAGGGAGAAAGTTGTTGTTGTTGTCCTCTGTCGTGTTTGGGGGACGAAGAAGAAGAAGAAGAAGAAGAAGGAAGGAAGGTAGGGAAAAGGGAGGGAGGGGGGAGAGAGTAAAAAAAAGTTTAAAGTCTGAAAGTTAACAACAAAAAAAAAAACGCAAAAAAATGACAAGATGGTAACTTTGATTCAATATGGTGCTCGACTCCGCTCCGCAAATTTCAAGATACAAACACGGAGGTTTCAAGGCTTCCCATTTCACTTAAAGTGGCGCATTCAAGTGAGGGAGGGGGGCCGAACACAAGCTGCCTCTGAACGGCTGCGCACATTTGGCGACGGTCCCTAACAGAGAAAAAAGTTTTAAAAAAAAAAAGGAAAAGCAGCTGGAAACAAAGTTACTCAAACTTTTAAAGCGAAACATCCTCAAAGCTGCTGCGCGCTCGTTTGAACCAAATATCCGCATTTATGAGAGATTTATTTACACTTCTCTACATGCATTTTGTGCTTTTTCGCTCCAGCATGAGATTGAAAGCGAAACAAAGTTTAGTGTCGCAGGCTGCAGATGAAGGCTCATTCCTGCAGTTAAAGTTAGTACAAAGCTTTTTTTTCATATATATAATCCGTGCAGGTGTGTGTGAGAGAGAGAGAGGAGGAAAAAACTTGCTCAAGAGTAAAAGTTTTTGTATAAGTCAGCAGCAAAGAAACGCCCAGTTTGGGCCTCCTTGAAACTGCCTGCAGCCAGGGAGCGTCGCAAAAGTGCAGTCTCTGCTGGATTGTCATTTTATAAGATTACAGACTTTATTTATTATGTGCACAAGAATTAAAGAAAACATTTTTGAGTCTCAGCCTCCAAAAACTAATGCACAAAAAAGAAAAGCAAAAAGAAACGCACACAATCAAAAAGGAGATAACAGAAAATAATACATAAATAAAAATGTGGACCTAAAATATGAACTATAAAACTAAAATAGAATATATAATTAAGCAGGTAATGCAAATATTAATCTAAGTAACGATCAGCAAATTATTTGTGTTTATTTGTCACCTGTAAATAATCGTGATTTTATTTTTAGGCATTATTTTCTCTTACAGTATTATTGTGGTTGTTCCTTTGTTTGCATTATGAAGTATATTTTAATATGCTGCACTCAGAGTGGGCAATATGGATAAAATCATATATGTACATTTTTATAGAAGTAAAAATAAATCCAAATAATTGTGACAAAATTATAAATTGGTTGAACTAATCACGAGACAAAACAATTGTCATTATATATTAAAAAAATAATTAAAAAAAAACAGTCACCGTTTCAGGATGACCTTTTATTTTGAAAGAGGAAAAGACACGTTGATTTTTCCAATTGTATCAATAGTTTATTACATACTATCTCATAAAAACATTTTCAACTTTTTCCACATATAAACACCGCAAATTGGTACATTTACAAATCTTCAACCGTCCAAATTCATACAAAAAGGAACACTGCGATAGATCAATACACAAGACGCTCTAGTATTATTACAAGGACTGCCTGTGCTGTTTGTGTGCGTGTAGAAATGTATGCATTCGTGTAAGAATCTAAATCTGTATGTTGTTGTAAAGTCCAAATATTGCAGTCAAATTTTTGCTTTGTTGAATCAGAACCAATGGAGACACATTTACAAGATAGATATTTTGGATATTAATCCAATTAGGCACTGACTGGGTTGATCGGGCAACCGATGGGTAATACTGAGAAACACACAGCAATTAACCAGTGTATGACTTTTCCTAGTAAAACGTTATCTACATTACTGACTGCTTTCATAGTTTATTACAGTTAGAGTTCAGTTTTAACCACAGAACAAGAAGTTGTACCAAAATTTTCTAACTCACCCTAAAATAGTTCAGTTTTACTGTGTGAATCTTAACACCAATCACAAAGACACTCTTTTTTTTTTTGCCTCATCACTAATTCAAAAAGTGAATCGAAAAATGCTCTCTCGCTCGCACTCACATGCAAATAAATTAACATGAAAAAAGTAAACAATTTCAAGAAAAGAAAAAGAATCTTTTTGGTTTTGAGTTTCAAAACGTGTAAGTAAAATGCAAAAATAAATTAGCAGCTTAAATCATGGTACATTCACATGAGTTGTTTACCACTAAATTTCGTGATATAAATAAGGTTGCGCAGCAGAAATGCCGATGATACGCATGTTCCAGGCTGATCGTGCAGAGTGGAGACAGATGTTTGTCCGAACCAAATATTAATGTGCAATTTCAGAATTCACAATGTGACTGAGAAATTGTGCAATCAATCAAAGAAAACCAAAGAACATCCCGTGTCCTTTCAGCGGACGAAGAGTTTATGAGAAGTTCTGAACTTCATAGAGCGGCCTGCTTCCTGTTTCTTTCTCTGAATCCTATTACTACTGAATGTTGAAGTTCCAAAGTAACACCTTGGACCTTGCCTTTTCTTTATTTCAGCGATATCCAGCTGTCTGCTCATCCTCTGTGCCTTTATCTTCGCCTCACGAGGCAGGCTGACATTTTTTTCACGCAGTGTTGGTTCTCGGAGGTGTCACGATGCAAAAAAGTTTGCTTCACGTTGTGCAGATCCAACTCTGCAAACTCGTGGTCTCACTTCGGGCTGGGAACATGCGGTGCGGTCCCAGACGCCGGCGACTGCGGCGAGCTCTGGTAGGTGCGCAGCAGCACCTTGTGCTTGGTGGCGCCGTCTGTGCGACGGCATTGTTGCTCAACCAGGAACTCTTTGAGCCGGCCGGAGGTGAAGGTGAGGGTCTGTCTCCTCAGCTTCATCAGGTACGAGTCCTGCAGCCAGGCCTGCGCGAAGCAGTCTCGTGTGGTCGGACGGGCCCTGAAACACACGAACAAACACGCAGAATTTAACGTTTCATGTCGTCTTTAAGGAGGAGTAGAGTCACATTTTGTCAGCACTCACCACGGGTAACTGCTCAACATCTTCTTGAGAAAGGCGGAGGCACTTTGGGAGACGTTAGCGTACAGTTTTGTCGGGTCGAACTTCGCCACCAGGATTTTGGATTCGACCTTTAGAGGGTCCTTGTCTTCGAAGGGCAGTCGCCCACTAAGCCTGATTGTAAAGAAAATACAAAGTTCAGGAGGAAAGTTGCAAAACTCCCTCAATTTTCACAGTGAGTAAAGTTATCATGTCTTTTGCATGTTCTTTCTTTCGACCTTTCACTTACATGATGTAGGTGACAACTCCAACAGTCCAGATGTCTGCAGGAGGACCAACCACTTCCCCTTTTACCATCTCAGGAGCTTCGGTCGTATTTGTAAAAAGAAAAGATGAAATTTAAAGTGTTGTCAGTGTTGTCAAACGTGTGCATTCACAGCAGCCTAATGGCACTTTAAAAGCTCATTTGTTTCAGATTTCAGACGCTCTCGTCCTCACCCATGTACTCCAGCGTTCCTGTTCCCGAGTCCTGCTGTCTGAGGCTGAGCGGGTTGAAGCTCTGAGCGCTTCCAAAGTCCACAATCTTGATGGCGTTGAGGTTGGTCACCATGATGTTGTCGGGCTTCAGGTCCAGGTGGAGGACGCGGCGGTTGTGGAGGTACTCGACTCCCTGGAGGATCTGGACCAGGTAACCCACCACGTCGTCCTCAGAGTACCGAAACCTGAGTCAGTGAGCAGAAAGGAGGTTTACAAGCAAACAAACAAAACATCCTCAGAGTGGAAAAAGACCATCAAATTTACTGATGCAGGAAAGTTTCTTTAATAAGTTTCCTAAAATGAAGAACCCGTCAGACAAATTTGCTCCAATACACAGTTTAATTTTATTTATTTAGTTATTTTTCTGGTAAAATGTGAAAAGGTTTTATAAAATGATAATAAAATTAATGATAATGAAACTGAACTGTTGATGGTGATACTGTGCCGCACAATTATAAGCAGCAATGTTTTGATTGGCTCTTTGGAAATTCCCTGGGGAATAATTTAACATACGACACAAAATATGCCCTTATATATATGCACTTATATTCAAAACAACCTGTCAAAAATGATTTAAACTGATATTAAGCTTTAAATCTTTAGAAAAGCAAACTAAAGGGAGTAAAAGTGAGCTAAAGCCACCAACTCTAAGAAGGAAAAGGTCTCGTTCCCGACACCATGCCTGACTTTGTGTATCTCAACGTGAGTCCTCCGTCCTACCTGTCGATGAGGCTGTACAGCAGCTCTTTGCCGGTGCAGTACTCCGCCACCAGCACCAGGTAGCGCGGCGTGACGTAGGCCTCATGCAGAGTCATGACCTTTTCGTTGTGGAGGGATTTCAGGATCTCGTACTCCTTCAGGACTTCCTGCTTGTTCTCCTGGCTGTAGGGAACGATCTTCGCCATGAACATTTTGCCCGTCGCGTTCTCGCGGCACTCTCGGACGACTCCAAAACGACCTCTGGAGGGAAAAAAAACACATGAAACTATTAGAAAAACATTTTATAAATGCTAAAAGACACATTTTTATTGTGACATATAAAGTTCAATCATATAAATTTCTGCAGAACAGAAGTTTCAGCATTTTCAGTCAAAGAGCTTTGAGACCATCTGGCCATTAAAAAGGAGGATTAATGATCTTTTATGTGGATCAGCAGCTCCTCAGGTCTATTTTCTGCAGGTTTCATTGCAGGTTTTACAGACTAGCAGCAGTCAGTGTTGTGAGTAAAATCCTCCTTTGGTGCACAAATAGTTGAAATCTAAAATAAAGAATCAATGAATCATTTCTCCCCCACTAAAACCTGCTTTCTTTGATTTATCTATTTATATTTTCCTAAAAGGTCAGTGTCTGTCTCACCTTGCTTTCTCCTCCAGGAAGGTGTAGGGTTTCTGCGGCACCCCCTGTCGCAGGGTGGTGGAGGGCGTGGTGCGTCCCGACGGGGTGCCTCTGGTGGGGGTGCTGGCCCCCTCGCCGATGGGGCTCAGGCTGGACATCTGGAGCACTTGCGGGGAAAAGGACACGGCGGTTGGGGCCACGCGAGCCGTGACAGTGGTGGTGGGGGCGTACGTGGGCACAGAGGCCACGGCTGGTTTGGTTGGCGTCGACGGCGGGGTCACAAGAGGGGGCGGGGGTGATACTGGAGGGGTTTGTGTCATCGGAGACACCACGTTGACCGGACTCTGAGGTTTGGGGAGGACAAAGGGAGGAGGTGCTTTGACTGCGGGTGAAGAGGGAAGGGTGGAGGTTGTTTTTTGAGCGTCGGGGTTGGAAGGCAGAGAGGACGGAGGGGTGGGGGCGACCACAGATGAAGCGACGGGGGAGGATGAAACGTTTGGAGAGGTGGAGGTGGACGTGATGACGGAGGTGGCTGTCCTGGGAGGATTGTTCTGGACTGATCTGAGTGGAGGAACGGTCACAGAGGAGGTGACGACCGGTTCGGGTGGAGCTGTTTGTACGATGGCCACAACAGGTGAAGCTCCTCCAGCTGGAAAACAGAAAATAAATACATATACATCAGCAGGTAATTGATCATGATAGGAATCATTATCCATTTTGCTCTCTCCTCTTTCTGTTTGTGTGGCAATCTTCATTTGTTTTCTTACGCTGTAGATTGATTTTTGTGATCTTAATGAGACTGAGTACAAATAAAGGATGATTTAGGTAAATTAACCTGTTTTATCTTTCCAGTCCAGTCCAAGTCTTACCTGCTGGGTGCAGTCTGATCGGGGCGGAGCTGTTGCTGTACGGTCCCTGTCCGGCCTTATTCACACAGCTGACCCTGAACCTGAACGTGCCCTTCGCTGGGAGATCGGTCACGTTGTAGTAGCAGTCGGCAACTCCGGTGGCGACAGTCACCCAGTTTGATTCACCTGCAGGACAGACGGAAAAAGATGTCGATATTTTGGTAATTTATATGAATAGAGTTATATATATTACTCAGCCATACTCTGTATACACATTTTTACAGTGTTAAGTATACATGCTGGATTTATGTGCATGTAAAGCTATGAGGAGACAAATAATCTGTTATGTTCTCTTTGAATGTTGTAGATCACAATTCAACCACCAGATGGCGATGTTGTCAAACTGATGGTGACTGGTGATGGAAAAAAAGGCCTAAAATGTAAAATGTGTATGTGAACAAGTTAATTCTCAGTCAGCCTGCTGAAAAATAATCTGTTATAGTATCTTATGTTTTATGCAGGCAAGGTGAAACAGACCTGAATTAAAATGTAAATTAGGTGGGCACCTATATTGGTACAGCCAGGAAAAGATGACATTTGCAATGAGACTGGACGGCAAAACATGCCCGAATGAAGTTTATCAGACCAAAAAAACTCAATATATATTCACAAACTCTGCTTCTACTGCTTCTCTGAGTCTGCTTGATTTTATTTTCCTTCACTGCTTTATGAGTTCATGATGATTCATGCTGCATAATGACAAAAAGCTTTGACAGTGGCACTGGTACAGTCACTATTCCCTGACGGACTGACTCATCCTCTCTGTCTAAGTGGTGTCTATGGATTTAGAAACTTATTTCCCAGAGCATCCTCCACACATTGTGCGAATTCAAACATTTTCAAAGCTTTTCAAACACTGCTACCTCCTCAGAGCTTCAAAAATTGAGTTTAATCAAATTTCTTCCTCATGTGGCTGAAGCACATCTCAGTGACAATAGTAGGAAAGGGAAAGGTAGTAGTACAACCACCAAAATAACACCAGCAACACTGTAGCGTCTTTTAAACAATAAAAAAACAAGTTTCTTTAGTTCAAATGAATGCTTCTTCATAAAAAACTATTGAGGAGAAGGTCCATCGTTTGTTAAATGTTAATTCTCTCTGACCTTCTGTCTTTCTTTCCAGAGTGTAGCTGCAGGGAGATTTGGTGTCGGCCGGCTTCCACAGCACCAGAGCCGTGTTGTTGTACGTCTGCGGGACTTCAGGGGTGCCCGGCCTTTTTGGGACGCCTTAAACAGGGCAGGATGTGGGATTGGAAAAAGAGGAGAGTGAGAAAGAATGAATGAGGTGGCAGACAGGGACATGCAACAGATCATAGTGAGGCTTTTCAGTGACAACAGCATGTCATTTATATTACTGCTTAACCATCAGTGTGTTTATTCTTCTGCATGAAAATCTCATAATTTAAACACGTTGAGATTCAATCTACCAAAGAACAAATCACTGGATGTTCATTTTCTCGATCCCAGGGTGCAAAAAGGCAAAAAGGATCCAGGAGATGGTTTGAGTTTTGTCATGACACCAAAGCAAACCTGACACAAACAAGTTCCTTTATTTCAAAATGTATTTCCCATTAAGCCTGTGCACCGGCAGGAACAATGGAGCCGATGCTTCAGGCCAGATAAGCTGTCTGAAGTGTATTTTGCACTGCCGATAGATTATCAAGGGGAGACAAATGGCACCAGCGGCTGAGATTAGTAATACTATATGTCCAAAGCCATAACAAATAAAGTTCAAATGCAATCGATTGTACCTGACATCTGAGAAATATATTTTCCTCTGAAGCCTCAAAAATCTCATTATTGTTTCTCACACTGGAAGAACCTGAGCCCTGTTGTTCTCATTACACACTGTTTGTGCAAAGGCATGACTGGAGTCTTGAATACGAGGCGCCACAGCCAATTTGAAATCGCAGGAAGCATCATTTGTTCCCATTACATGATGAATATGAGAAAAGCCGAAAAGCCATTAAGTTAATCTACTGTAAAGTTAATCTGTTGACATTAATATTCATTTCAACTGCATTAATATTCACACCATTCTCCCTGCTATTAAAATTCAATTATGTGAAATTCATCACGTTATGATGATAATTACTGTATGTCCATGAAAGGAGCAGCTGCACCTCTGGCAAGACAACTCAATGTTGTAATTTGCTGCGTGGATGTTAATGAATAAGATTTCCCAGTTTCACCTTTCTAACTCCTCCATTCAGTGAAATAACAAATTAACTACAAAACGAGGCTTTTTGAATAATTATGGGCTAAACAAACTACTTACAAGCGATGGACAGCGTGCAGGAGGTGGTGATGGTGGCTATGGGGTTGGTTGCGACGCATTCATAAACTCCATCGTCCCTCCGGTTGGACTTCATGATCATAAGAAGCTGCCGGCCGTCCGGGTGGGAGATCAGGCTGGCTCTGTCGTCCACCTCGAGAGGTTTCCGATCTGGAATACCAAACAAATTCAAGCAACTGAAGAGCAGCTCCTGAATGGAGCAACAATAAACATAATATTTGTGGGGAATACCTTTCATCCATGTGATTTCCGGGTGTGGACTCCCAGCCGGGAGGCAGCTCAGAGTGACGGGTTCCCCCTCCAACAAGATGTGATCTTTCAGTTTGATGTGGAAGACGGGAGCGAAATCCGAAGCAGACCGGATGAACTGCTGGCTCTTTGACAGACCCTCCTCTTTTGAGACGGATGCAGGCAGATCAGACTGGGAGGGGGTTTTGTCTTTCTTGCCCCTCGTCAAACCCCACCTGTCCCACCTCGACCTCCTGTCGCTCTCTGGGGCTCTCTCTGAATGGATGCTGGACGTGGATTCGATGGACTCCTTGGATGCAGCGGCACCGGTCTGTTTTGCTAGCTGATTCTCGGGGATGCCCATCCCTTTGAGGCCACGCCCCTCAGACTGCGAATGACGATGGCGGGAAAACAGAGGTGTCCTCTTTCCCTCTTCATCTCCTTGTCTGTCCTCAGACTGACTGCGGATTTTCGTGGATATTCCTGCCACTTTGTTCTCAAACTTCTGTCGCATTGCCAGGACGGGGGAATCAGTGACTTTCTTTAAATCCTTCTGCGCCAGATCTTTCTGGCTTCCCTCAGCACCTTTATCCTTCCTCTCCTCCGACTGGGTCCGTATTTTGGCAGAGATTCCTGCGACTTTGGACTCAAACCTGCGTCTCATAGCAGAAACCGATGACTCCTCAGCTTTTCTTTGTTCCGTCTCTTCCAGCTGCCTCTGAGCTGCTGAGCCGCTCAGCTCCTTTGTATCCAGGGACTTACTGCGGCCGATAGCCCATGAAACCCTTTTGCTTACAGCAGTTTCCTTTACATCCTGATGCTTTTCCTCCTTTGGTTTCTCGCCCTTCTTATCAACGGATGTTGATCTCTTGGCCCGCAAGGAAAACCTCCCAATTAGACCGAGGCCTGTTTCCTTATCTTCCTCTCTTAGATCTTGAACAGATTTGGATTTCTCCTGTAGTCCTTTGGACACCATTTCAAGAGGAGCCCCCCTCGGTCCTGGCCTGTAAACCTCTTCACCCCCTTCAACTCCCTTTCGGCTTAGTACAGGCGATCTCTCCTCTGATTTGTTTCTGGTCAGTTTTCGGAGGCCACGCGTCAAAGACGACTCTCGTTTCTTAAACCTGGCTTCAAAGACCTCCTCCGAGTCGATGTCTTTGATGTCTGTTCTGAGCACAGGCTGGCGGGGAGTGACGAGAAGATCGGGGTTTGATGATGAAACAGATCCAGGAGATCGATCAGCAGTTGCTACTTTGGCAAATACTGCTTTATGTTCAGGCGATGCGGGGGCATCTGTGCTCTTATCCTTTATGGGATCTTTGGACTCTGCCTTGTCAGGAGTTTGCGACAACCCTGCGACAGCCTGAATGACACTTGCATACGCAGATGATGGTTTACTATTCTGTGATGTTTCCTTGTTCTCTTTCACATCCTTTTCATTTATATGTAACTCTTGATTTTCTCTCCTCTCTTCTTCTTCATCATCCTCCTCGATAACAATTATAGGAGTAATTACAGAGGGTGATCTAGACTCAGATTCTACTTTATCTGCCTTTTCTAACTGTGTTTTGGTCCTTTTCTCCGTCATGCTATCCATCTTATTTTCATTTAAACCTCGCGCGTCCTCATGTTTTTCCACATTGGTCTGTTTTTCCTGTTGGTCCAGTTTTCCGGCTGTTGGGAGTATAAAGGAGGTCCTCTTTGTCGGAGAGGCAGACTCCAGCGTCGTTTGCTCGGTTAGTGCAGACATCGAGGTTGCCTCTTGGAGCTTCTTCCCCTCTATGCTGCCGTTGCCCACAGATGGGATCTCTAAGGGGGCTCCAAACCTGCGGTGCAGAGGCATCGGCTCAGAATCCCCTTGAGTGAAAGAGGCGCTTTTGCGAAAAACTTTGGTCTTTGGCATGTCGTCTCCAGCGTTTTCAGAAGACGCTGCTCGGGTAAGCGTTGATGGCCCCGCTCTGGATCTCCTCAGATTCCTATCGAGAGACCCCGTTCGCCTCTCATCTTCCATGCCGAGTGTTTCAAACAAGGGACCTCGCAGGCCGCTCATCTTTTTGTCCACGTTTCCTCCCCTCAGCAACCGTTGTCTCATCAGTTCCAGTTTCAGGGCGTAATCCTCCTGGCTCAACTTTGCTGCCCCGGGGCTTGGGCTGCGATTGGGCAGCTCCATAGAAACAGCCTTTTTCAGGGTCTTGTTACTTGCCTCTGGATCACTGTTTAAATTTTCCTCTTCTGGGTCAATGTGGAGAAGCAGCGCTGAGTCAGCAGAGCTGCCTCTCCTCATTGTAGCCCGCCTGGCTTTCGTCTGTGAACTGTCCGACTCCACGCTTGATCCGTTTTTAAGGGGAGCTTGTTTTGTCGTTTCCATTTTCTCCTCGTTTGGGGTTTCGTCTTCATCTTTCGCCATTTTATTAGCCCCTCCTCTTATACCTGCTGCCTCCATGTTGTCCTTTTTCCTTGCTCTGTCAGCGGCAACACTGGGCCACAAAGTGACGTCTTCGTCCCCTGGGATCTCATTAAGCGAGACCCTGGACCCAGAAAAGACCATGGAGAGCGGCATAGGAATAAAGGGAAGCTCATCCACGTCTGCATCTGAGTCGGAGGAGGAGGACGGCGGTGGGGAGCCTTCTTTTAAATGCCGGGCCACAGCAATGGAGACGTGGCTGTTTGAGTCGTTCAGAAGCTCTGGGATCGACCGCATCACCATCTTGGATTTGTAGCTGATGAGGGAACGCTGAAATAAAGAAGCCGATAGATTTATTCATTTATTTCTATACTTCATGACCATCCTTTATATGAGTTAATAACTAAACATGGGCTTTTTTTAAATGACTGTTTTATAAATATTTTCCTTTGGATGAGTGATAGTGATTTTAGAGACTCGTGGCATCTCCACTCACAGAAAGCTTTATTAAATGCTTAAAATCTTAAATAAATCCTGCCACATTTGGATGTTTAATTAAGGGCTTAATATTTTCCTGGACTGTGTCTAATCTTTAGCGAATGCATCGTGAGTTGTTCTAGTATAAAAACTGTTTTCTGTTTGCTAACTAGGCTCACTCACTCTTTGGGAACAAGCCCTTGGAGTGTTTGTGCGTCAGTCTTTCTCTTTCACGTTACTAAAAACATGTTCACAGCAATTTGTTATGTTACCTGCCATCGCCTTCGAGACAAAACTTGCTTTAGCATCGCTGTGCTGATGCTCTTGTTTGTTGGTGACTGCAAGACAAAAAAAGGTCGCCATTAACCTTGGTGGACATTTAAATGCTAATCATATGACACCCTGAAAAGTTTTAGCCTTGTATTTTCTAAATGAAAAATCACCTTGAACCAGGGATGACGAAGGCACTCGATGGCATTGGGCCTCCTAAGGGAAAATATGCATATGAGGAAGGAGCATGCAACCAGTTAGACACAGTTAAATGGAAATATGGTTGGTCAAAATCATATGCATTTACATAAAATAAAAAAGTCATTGAGATACTTACAGTCTGTCTACCACCAAAAGCTTGATGACAAATCCCTTTGCCTCCTTGCAGAGGTCAGAAAACATACTCTCCTCAAACGCCACGTTGTAGTTACGGATGTTTAAGGCGGTGGCTCTGTCGTTCTCACCGGCAAAAGGAGACACACCAGTCAGGCTAAAATTAAAGAGAAAACACCATTATCAACATATGAAAATACATGCACAGAGACAAACACTCTCATAAGAAATCTGCAAACATACCAGAGGTAAGTGATGACACCAACGGGCCTGTGGGAGAGCAGGATGGATGAATAACAAGTAAATATAAAAGCACACAAAAGATTTAATTGCGTTGCAGATAAAGTAGTGGCTGCAGAGCGCGATCACTTTTCCACGCTGGAGAACAGGTGGCTCACCATATGTCTGTTGCCGTGGAGACGGGAGTTTGATTAACAATCTCCGGTGCAACATATTCTGGCGTGCCATATTTGCAGTAGTACTCCTCAGAAGCCTCCAGTTTTATTGCATTTCCAAAGTCACAAATGCGGATCTGGTCACTCCCTGGACTTGCCATTAAGATGTTTTCAGGCTAAAGGAGGATGAACCCAAACACGACGATGTCAGCTGTATAATATTAATATTCTAGTGATCAAATACCAGCAGTGGGGTGGACAGGTACCTTTATATCAAGGTGGGCGATGTTTTTTTGGTGAAGGTAACGAAGACCCTCCAAAACCTGCTGAACGCTGCAGCGGATCTGTGGAGAAACAGACGGGAATGAGCTCAAAAGTCGAGTTACATAATGACAGCGCAGTGCAGTCAAGCTCACAAACCTCCAGCTCCTTGACTGTTGTTTTTTTGGCCAATCTTTCCAGCATCTCCTCATGACATCTTCACAAAGTAGTTAAGGAAAAAAAAAGAAAAAAGCCGAGCAGAGCTGTGACATGACTGCACAGTCCAAGTGGTAGGTGCATGAGAAATGAATTATAAATGAGCAAGACACCCACACATCCTATCTCTCGCTAATTCCACTCATCGGCGATGAGTCAGAGAGAAAAAGCTGTGCTGCGCTTCATTCATGCCTCCAGGGGACCGCAGGAGACATTAGGATTAATGCTTTGGATCTTTAGTGTCCTTGAGATGCATTTAAGTGCACTTTTGTTCGACAGAGAGGCAGATAAAATTTGAAACTGTACTGCAGGAAAGGTACAGCTTTTTTAACTTGTTGGCAAGACGAGCAAATGAAAACTCTTAAAGTAACACATTCACATTTCCTATCATTGAAAATCAAAGTGCATGAAAGGATACAACTCTGTGATGAGCACCACCACGTTTTTCTTCTCAAAGGCATCCTGGAAATAGAGGATCCTCTCATTGTCGAGCTCAGACAGCAGGTCCATCTCTCTGAGGGCCGAGGCCTTCCTCTTTCCTCGAGCAGAAATGAACTTGGCAGCGAACTCGGCCTTTCCCTTCTTCTGAGTTATTCTCTTCACGTAGGAGAAGGCACCCCTGCATCAAACAGTGGGAACAGCTTGGATTTTAACACAAAAATCATTCAATTTGATATCACTCTTACTCCATTTAACAGTCCTTTAAGATAAAACAAAAGTAGAAATTACAAATTACTCTTTCATTTGAAGATAACCCTTTAAAAAATGCCCTTTTTTCAAAATCACATGAGTTGGAGTGGCCTCATTACACGGCACAGATCAAAATAAAACTACTGTGATGGTGTCAGGAGTTTGTTCTTGACCTTTGTGAACAGTATGTCTAATGAAATAATGTCAGCTCAAATGTCAGCTCGCCTGCTTTTCAGCTTTTCAGTGTTTTCGCCAAATCAATGGAGCTGGAGGCTCAGAAAAAAAACAGTAAATGGACCTTTGAGCTTAGATTATTTTGTTAGACTTATTCACTCTTGTTAAAACACATTTCTTGCCATTTTTTGAAAAATAACTTAATATTGGGCTGAGAAGCAAGGATTAAATATTTTAGTATAAAGTAATATAAAGTAGGACTGAAGGGATATTTGAAAGTAGATGCAATAAAAAGAGCTGTGTAAATTCATCTTGTGCAGCCAGCAGTTCAAGTTTTAACCAATGAATTACTTAAGTTTTGCACTTTCTTTCAAATTTAATAATATATCTCTCTTTGCAACAGGTGGCGCTCCCAAAGGAGAATAAAGAGGCAAAAGAAGGAGGGATGACCAATGTATAATTAACTTTGATCTCGTGGGGTGTTATTCTGTGAGAGAAGACGTCTGAATCTGAATTCCTGGTGAGTTTGCTGCTCTGTTTAGTAACCAAAAGGCATCGGCTGTAGGAAAACAGATTTTCCCGTCTGCCTGTTCTGCCTTTCCGATCGCTCCGCGGTTCACAGCAAGTGTCTGTCTCCACCGAGTCAGACCAAAGCAAAATCTGTCGGCTGATGTATTCGCTCCACTCAGGCCGGTGACTCATCTCTCATTTCTGTCTGCTGTTGTTAAGCAGGTGCGACTCCCCGCCCCCCCCACTGCCCGACCCGCAGCGCTCAAACAGCCATTAACGCCGGCGAGCTCGTGTGAAGGGATGCAAGACGGCGGTCAGTCACTCACACACACACACACACACACACACAAACACACTCACCTCCCTATCTCTTTGTGGATGTCATAGTAATCCGTCAGACGTCTCATCTTCCTCAGGATGGTTCCCTCGTCCTCCATTGGCTCGTCTGCCTCTTTTCGCTCTGCAGGAAGCACAAACATAGGCATTTGTGTGTGTGTGTGTGTGTGTGTGTGTGTGTGTGTGTGTGTTTGGCTGTACATGTGTGCCAGCATAGTGACAGATGGTTTCATATTGTCTCAAAACACCTTGTGGTCCCGCCCATATGGTGTGGATTTAGAGGTGCAATATTCAACAATAACTGGCTTGTATTGGTGTGTACTCCAACAGAAAACGCACATAATGTAAACTAAATGTTAAAGGTCAACAGTAAATGGAGAAAATGCTTGTTGGTGAACTAATTTTTCATCATAAAAGTTGCAACCTCATGTATCTTACGAGCCTTTTTTTTAGGAGGATCAATCTGTCTGCATTCAAAGAACACGTGTGCATCTAGTCTCTGATGTTTTTCTGCGCTTCAGACCTGTATGAACCGTCAGTTCAGCTTTGCAGGAGTTGGAGCCGGCCAGGTTCTTCGCGGTGCAGGTGTACACGCCAGAGTGCTCGGGGTTGGCGTTCAGGACGACGAGGGAATATTCTGGGTCGTCGTACACGAACGTGAAGTGGTTGCTCTCAGAGAGGAGCACGTCATCCTGCAACAGAGCGAATCAAATATTAATACGGTTTCAGATTACACTAATAATGCTGCTGATTTCAATGTCACTTTGAGTCTTGCAGGTGTAATTTTCTGGATGGTTGTGCTGCACCACTGCAAATTTAATCCAATAGAAACTCTTTATCCGATATCATCATTGATATTCTGGCATTAAAACATATCACAGATGTTAAATTCCTCACTGTCAAACGTACCTTATACCACAGAATATCTGGGTCTGGTTTCCCTTCAACCACGACAGCCAGACGTGACGTCTCCCCGATGTGCACGTCCACATCCTCCATGATGGTTTCAAACTTAGGAGGCACTATGAAAGAAAAAGAGGTTAAAAGAAAAGACTAATAGGTGTGAAAATGGCTCTAAAACTTTAAACACTGGAGGTGGTCACACTCTTAAAGCATGGACGAGCGACACATTATGCAGTGTAATTAATTGCTGCCTTTATGCAGTTTAATATAATTTCCCATGTCGCTAAACGGTGTATCCCACAGGCACAGTGAATATTCTTAACAGGTATAAATGTACCTCTCGGACATTTTTAGATTTTGAACAGCCTAATGCAGGCAATGAACAGGCAGTAGTCTCCATTTTAAAACACTAAAGTCATTTTTAGAGAAGCTCTGCTAAACTCATGATCCCGTACTTCAAAAATAGCGAAAACTCGACTTAGATTACACGCCCGTTGTTGGTATTTACTGCTGCCAGGAGGAGTAAGTAGTAAGTTCTCTGGATTCAAGCTGAAATGCTAAATTTATCGTGTGGTGAACTAAACTGACCTGCCATGGCCAGCTGCAGCGTGCAGAGGTCGCTGCCAAACTGGTTGCTGGCTGTGACCACCAGCTGACCGATGTCGGTGCTCCGGACTCGCTGCAGCTTCAGGGTGTGCTGGTCGTCGTCTGGCATGCTCATCTCAAACATTCCCGGTTTGTTGACCAGTGCCACCCCTCTCCTAAGGAAGATGGAGGCAAGACATCAAAGTTAGAACTAAAGACTGGAAGACCTGAGCCCTTTTCCCAGAAAGTCTGCAAGAAGTCATACTGACAGTTTGACTTTGCACCTGCAGTGGAGTCTACAAACACGACAGATGATGCTCACTGACTTCAGACATGCATTTTTTTCTGAGAAGTAAATGAAACACTAGGAAGCAAACAGCATCTTGGAAGCCCTGCAGACAGAGAACAAAGCTTCCCTCCAAGAAATTTCAGGGCTCCGCAGAGAACATGTGCTTGAACATCAAATGCTGAATTCAATCAAAGCAGAGTGAACAGCAGCACAGAGATGCTTCTCAGCGTTGGTCCTCTGGATCTAAATTCCTGCATTTTTTTGCCTGTAAAGAAAAAGCTGACCACATGTTCCATCCCAGAGTAAGAAACAGTCCCTGATGAGAACAGAAATGAGATGAAAACCGGCAGTGCTCGGCTCCTGAGACACTTCCTCTGCAGGGGCTTCTTTGTTTGAAATGAGCTTCCTGCACTCGCCAAGAAATCAGACTGTCTCAGTATCAGTAACAAAACTCATCCCTCCAGCAGCTGCTTGAGCACAACGGCAGTCACAGTCTGGCATTTTGTCATCTTGCAGACTGTTGTATCTACCTTTTACATCCCTACCTTACAAACCTGTAACATGTCAGACAAACTCACCTTTTCCAGGTGACGACTGCATGAACGTGGTTCAGCGTGATGGTGATGCTCGCAGGCTGGTTCTCAACCACATAGACGATGTCGGGTTTGTCCAAAATGATCGGTGCTTTCCTCAAATAGGGTCCTGTGGGAGTGAAAGATTTTAAAAGATATCATCAAACATCTAAGGGCACTCAGTGAGCTCATATATTATTTATGATTATCTCTTCAAAAAGGATTTTGGATTTGACCTCTGTCCAGCAGCTGGAGCAGGTCAGTGGAGGGCGATGGTTTGCTCAGCGTCTTTCCTGTGGACGTCAGGACTCTGAAAGCGTAGCGGACTCCCTTTGACAGGGAGGTGACAGTGTAGCTGGTCTCCCTCAGGTTGGACGCCACGACAGACCACTGGATCGAGCCCAGAGGCTGCTGCTGGACCACATACAGCAAAGAGCCAGAATCTGCAGACACAGTTACGTAATCCAGATTATTTGGACTCCAAATGAGAGCATCTCAGAAAGCAAAGAAAGCAAAAATAAACTTCCAGGATATGCTATAAATAGTGTTTCAGTGGGTGTTTTATGCAAATTTAAATTATGCATCTGATGAACTCACCTAATGAAGGATCAAGCCTCTTTGGTCTCTTCCAGCTCAGGCTTATAGTTTTCCCTGTAATAGCCTCGATCACCGGAGGACCATCAGGGGGGTCAGGAACGATATCTGTTTTCAAACACGATAATTATATCTCTGAACGTGTATTATCTCCACAGTATCAAACAGTAAAGCCTGCAGCTGTACCTGTGACGTATAAGTGTGCGTAGCAGGTTGCTTTGCCCACTTTATTGGAGATGACGGCCTTGTAGACGCCCCCGTGAGCGTGACAGGCGCTCCGGATGACCAGACTGTGGACATCCCTGTCTGAAGGAGACACACAAGTTTCTCATTTACTATCTACCCCCTGAATTTCTTTTAAAGTTTGTAATCAGGTTCTTTGCTTACGCTGGGTCATTTTGCGCTCTTCACTGCTCTCGATGCGCTTGCCGTTGTGGTACCAGCCGATGGTCGGGTAGGGCAGACCCGCCACTTTGCATTTCAGCAGCACCTCTTTGCCCTCGATCACCTCCACGTCAGCCAGAGGTTTGACAAAGTCTGGCATGGTCCTCTTCTCCACCTCGCTCTCCAGCACCTCGGGCTCCTCGGGGATGGATGGCATCTTCTCCAACTTGGCCCTGGAGGAAGGAAGCAGAGATTGGTTTTAAAAACCGGAGAGAGCGCACGCTGAAAGATTGATGGGTTTATTTTACTTTTGTCATCTGCCTTCGCTTGTTTAGAAGAGTTTCCTTCCTCCTGAAGCATTTTGCTCTGCCCTTGAAAACAAAAATGGATCCTCTGGCTTTTATTCTGACAGCCTGGTTTTATCACTTCCCCTTTTGAAGCCTTTAAAATGACACAGTGGCTCATGGAGACGTTTTCATATGAATTCTCTTACATGTGAGAGGAGATGGCAGCTCGGGGTTCTTGCATGTAGAGCTCAGCGGTGCACTCAGACTTTCCATGAATGTTTTGAGCGACTGCCGTGTAGAAGCCCTCGGTGTCGCTGCTAACGTGGGTGATGACAAGTGAGTGACGACCCCCCTCCTGAAGGATGCGAACGTTATCGCTCTCCTCCACTCTCGTCTCTGGGAGAAGGTTGATGTGACAAACAAATCAAACGGGGCACTTTATGTGAGAGGTTCAATGCTGATGGTTCTGTGTCGAGACTCTTACCGAAATGCATCCACGTGACTCGGGGAGCAGGCGACCCGCTCACCTTACAGTCAAACCGGGCGGTGCGGCCTTCGATGACCTCCAGGATGTCCAGCTGACGGGTGAACAGAGGCTCCTTGGATGGGGTGACATTCAGTTTTGCGCTGGAGGTCAACTCCTCTGTAAATGCAACCACACAGAGCTTAGTAACTACTAAGAGGAGGCTTTTAAAATAAGTACTTTTATTTTCACAGCGTCCTTCAAATGTGTAAAATCTGGTGAAGCTGTAAGACCTCTGTAGATTAGTGGAAATTTAAAATGGTTGAAAAGGCAGAACTTAATGCAGCCTCGCTGAACTTTTCACAATTATATATCAAAATTTGAGGGAAAAAAACCCCAATTTTGAGTCAACAAACAAAAAGAAAGCTCTCTGTGTTTGTAGTTCACCTTTGGCTGTGCTCAGCTTGCAAGTGTACGTCCCGCTATCATCCTCGTGTACTGAATTGAGCAGCAGACGGCACCTGCAGGAGGAAAAACATCAACCTTTAAGACACTAAAGCAAGTTAGAACAATGCACTGATAAGGAACCAACGTTTTTATAGTCTGTGTACATCATTTATTTCTTACTTTATACTTATTAAACAACACACGGGAGCCCACCTCTTGCCATCAAAGTGCATCTTGCAGTTGAGCAGCGCCGGCTGGATCAGCTTCCCGTTGGACAGCCAGTCCACGTCCACATCTGGAGGTCCGGTGACGTGACACTCAAACATGGCCGACTCCCCGGCCCTCACCGCCACATCTTTTACCTCCCTGATGATTTTCAGTGCTGTTATTGCTGCGGTGGCTGATAAAATGGACATCAGAAGACACAGTGAAGAAGAAATATTTGTATAGTTGCAACGTGATTAAACCAGACAGGTTAATTTTCTCCGTCGCTCACCTTTGACCTCCACTCTGCACTCCGCCTGCTCGGTCCCGTGCTCGTTGACGATCTTGCAGACGTAGAGACCCGCGTCTGACCTCTGAGCTGAGCTGATTCTGATCTCGCTGGTGCCGTCGTCCGTCTCTTGCACAGCAAAGCGCCCCGCCGTCCTCACCGTGACTCTGTCCTTCAACCTGGGTCGATATAAAGTGGCCGTCACAGTCGTTTCTACTCAGGTGTTTAATAGAGGGCTGACAGACAGTAAGCAACCTTGGCTGAGGTAATAGCTCTCGGTGTCTCTGTTAGTTTGCATGAGAGCTTTCAGGAAAGGTGTCTTACCAGTAAACCACAGGTTTGGGCAGCCCTCTGACCTTCGCTGAGATGACGACATCTTGACCCTCAGTTACCACCTGGTCACATGGTGCCACCTTTTGATGATCCACAAAAGAGTCATGTAAAAAGGCTTTAAGTGCATCATTTGAATGAGACATTTACAAGTACTAAAACTAAAACTGTTCTGCAATAAATTGTTCTGTTAATTGAATATCTTGTTGACTGTTGGACAAACTAATCTGTCAAGAAAATAAGCTCCAACATAAATACACATCCAAAACATTAAAAATGACTCAACCTCTTCCTCCTTTTCTGACGATGATGTGATGAAGGATGAATGTATTTTTTGTGAGGAGAACAGTGAAAGATTGAAACATAATTCTGGGGGGTACATGCATGTATAATGTTGAGACTCTCCTACCTGAAACGAGGGAGGTTCTTTGAAGCGGACACTTTTGCTCAGAGGTGAGTCCCCGACCTCCATGGCCTCCTCCTGCGGGCTCAGGTACTCCTCGTCTGACTGGGTCGGACCGCTGACGTCCATCGGCCCGGACGACTTCCCACATTGCACGTGGGTCGGCTCTGGAGGGGAGAAGGAGAGCGGTGCGGGACGTAAGCATGACAGAAATCTAATTTATTTTTACTTTGGTTCACGAAAAAGTCAACTCTGATTTGCACACTTCTTAATTTGCGTAATTAAGTGCAAATCTCTTTGAAATATGGTTAACTCGGCACCAGGGTGGCTCGTTAAACCTTCAGATAGGAACAATCTGTCAGAGCTCTCATGTTTACAGTCTTTGCTTGCATTTCTGGAGATTACTATCTTTGCCAAGATGAGCAATTGGCAACAGGGAGCGGCGAGTTTGAGACGAGTAGGCCATGTGCACCCACATATAGTCACACATGGCACACACACACACACAGAGTGCAGAGACCTTTCTGAAGTGACCGTAACTGAACAGATAATGAATTAATCCCTTAATCCCTGACCCAATCATTCGCTTATTCCCATGGAGTTCCAGAGCAGACGCTGTGTCTGGACTCCTGGCAGCTTCTACTAAAGTCAGATTTTAATTCACAGCTGGAGAGAGAAATATAAAAACACAGCCGCCCCACAGCTCCTCTCTTTCGACTCCTCTTTTCTGCCTCGTCGCTTTCTTTTTGTCTCTGCCTCTCAGTTTCTCTGTAAAACCTAAAATTCAGACATCTGACAAAAGCAGATAACACCGTGACAAGTGAAATGAATAATACCCATCAGTGGAACAGAAGTTAAACGTGGATGGATAAAAGAACCTCAGCGCTGCTGTTAAACTGACTCAGCAGCCTAAAAGGAAACGAAACAGAGTGCGTCCACATGCACAGATGCTAAAAAATACATACCAACCAGAGTGCACATGCAAGAACTGACTTGTAGCAATAAAACATAAGGATTAGAGATTTCCTCTTTACAAAAAAACACTATTTATGATGAATTATTAAGTTTAAGGAGGCAGGTATGAAGATGATGTTGGCATTAAAGAGGGAAAATGATAAAATAACCTACCTAGAGTCACATCTCTGAGCGCCGTCTGTGCAGCAGGGGATAACTCCCGGGAGTATTTACGTAAACCGGCCAACTCTTACACAACTGCTGCACAATGCGAGCCAGCTAACCTTCCCTTTCATCCTCTATTCTCCCCCCTGCTTCCCGTCACTGTCACGTCCATATTCTCCAACATTCCCGACACCCTGAAGCTCACACAGTCGTGTCCAACAGGACCAGTGACAGACAGATTCATGAAAGGTTTGTTTTTTATTTGGTTTTGTTGGACTCCACTGAGACTGATGATAAACAGCTGAGAAAACCTTAAACCTATTTAATGTTTTATGTAGAAATGACAAAAAACAGCATTAAGCTCCTTCAGCATATTGAGATTTGGCGTCCTTTGTTGCCCTAAAATCACCTTCTCGCTCTGTTTCTGGCTTCCTAAAATGACTCAATAATCTCCCACAGCATTTTGAAAACTCCAACAAGCCCTGTAGTGTGAAATAACGGAGATGAAAAAAGTCCATGATTACAGCAGTAATCTCACACAGGGACGTAAAGCAGACTGCAATTACCCGAGAGAACAAGAGGGCGGCTAAAAATACTCCTGCAAGTTAGACTCCACTGGCCTAATATGGCAACACAGGCCCCGCGCTGCCGGGGAGACGGCAGCAGAGTGTGCGCTCACATCTGTTGACAAAACCGGGGAAGTGCAGGTTGCATTTACATGAGCCGAAATCTCTGGGAGAGCTTTTCACACACACCGTGCGACATAAACACACATCCACCGCGGGCGCATTTATAACAGAGACCTTTTTCCAAAAGGAATATTTATTTAGCTTACTCCTGATTCTGAGTGCCTTTAAGACTCGGGAGACCTTTGTGTGACGGGGCAGGCCTGCGTTTTTTTCAATCCGCACCGAGGGGGAGCTCAGAGCCTTTAAGAATTAATGGGTTGCCATGGCAACTATCGCTGCGAGGAGCCCCCGGTCAGGATGCTGAGCTCCATCAGGCCTTTGTAGTCATTAAGACAGAATGTCAGGCGGAGGAGGGCTGGCAGCGGATTAAAGCGAGTCTGTGTGTGAGTCAACATGTTCGTGTATTTTAAAGGAGAGTTTTCATGCGCCTCAACATTTAAATATGCCGCTGTGACATAAAGACTGTGGGGGTTTAACGGGCATCCTTCCGCCTGCGGCCTCGCCTCACCTGATTGGATGTAGAGGGTGGCGCTGCAGGACGTGCGGCCCGCCGGGTTGACGGCCATGACGCAGTACGAGCCCGCGTTGCTCGGCCTCATCTGCTTTATCACCAGACTGTGCCGTTCGCCCTCGGCTTTGACCACGTGGACGGCATCGCTGCGGATCTCCACGTTGTTCTTCCTCCATGTCACTGAGGAGGCAGATCCGCACAGATGACAAACAATAAGCTGAATAAAAAACCTCCCACAGAAGAACGGATTTAGCACGGTGCACCTTGCAAAGATGTGTAACGGATAAAGGTTTTGGTTTTCACAGATTATCACTTAAAAACATGTAGATTTTTAAAAAAAGATGGATTTAAAACAGATTTTTATTTCCTTACATAAAGAAATGTGCTTTCTGCTGCAAGAAAACACGACTCACTGCATTTTTTCAATAAAGCAAATGAGCTGCTTATCTAAAAAAAAATAATCTGTAAAAGTTTGTTAGTAATTTGTCATCATTTGTAATAAATCCTGCCTGTTCTCAGTGGTACCTGTGGGAGACGGGCTCCCGGTGATGATGCATGTCAGCGTGACCTCGGCGCCGCTCGATGCCGTGGCGCTCTCAAGAGGCCTCTCGAACCTCGGGCCCTCGGCCGGCTCGTCATCAGCAGACAGGTAAGAGTCATCGGATGAGCCCCCTGAGAAGGACAGGTCAGGTTGCTGCTTTTATAAATGGGTCAGCACCCAAAATTAGTCGGGAACTTGTTTCTTTTTTTGGGTCCCCATGTGAAATGTGTGCTATCATTGAGTCCAGGCCCTGCAGCAAGTCTGTGTATTGGATTAATTTTCCACAGTGGACAACATAAAAGAAAGATGTTCTGCTTTTTTTCAGTTTTGACCCATTTATGTGTTGGAAAAAAACACTCCATAGTGTTGGACTCCATTTTTAGTGCTGTTGTGTTTATTTGCTCTACTTTTTACTGTTCATTCTTTTATTCTGTCAGCATAAAAATTGTGTTTAAAAAAGTTAAGTGAGATTTTAATTTTAAAATGAGAAATGTCACTGGAGACTCATCAACAAAAATGATACATTTCCATGAACTGTGAGCTCTTCCAGCAAAATATTCAGTTGAAAGTTTTAAGAAATGTGTCCTACCTTCCTCTGGAGATCGAGGTTGGGCAGATCGGCCTTTTTTGCTCTTGCGAACTTTCCCCTCTTTCCTTCTCGTCTTGCCTCCCTCGTTGCTCCTGTCCGTCACACACTCCGTCTCCATGGCTTCATCCTCCACCAGGATGGTGGGGATGTTCACCTTCAGGGCCGGAGACGTCCGCCCCACCTCCGCCTTCCTCCTTTTCAGGAGCGGGCTGATGGAGGGAGTGGGAGATGGGGTGAGCCGGGGGGGCCTGGAGGGGAACTGGGCCCCCGGTTCCCTCACAGTTATCGGGGATACTCTCCTCCCATCGGGGCTCGATGAATCTTTGCTGTGCCTCTTTGAATCCGTCCCCAGATCTCTGACGGGGGATTTTTGAGACGTGACGACAGGTGCGTCTTTGTCAGCTGTGGGAGAGCTTTGTTTGGTTTCCCTGCACCCAAAACCAGGAAAACTGTTATGCAATACTGACAAGGATGGAATAAAAATCTATGTAGTGTAAAAAATTCAAATTTCATGTTTGTTCACAACTTATCTTACAAAGATTACAAAATACACAGACTTGATTCTAAAAAGAGTCAAATTCATCAGTAAAGATCTCCAAACCTGGTGATGCTTGTCCTTGTGGCTGTTGGCAATGGTTGTCCTGGTAACTGGTGAACTGGTGCCGTCTCCATGGTAACAGAGATTTTCCCCGCGCTTCCTCGTGATGAGCTATCCGCTGGTTTCCCCTGTGAATCTGGCTGTGTCATCTTCTCCCTCTCTGGGTTGTTGCTGTGATTCTGCAGACCTTTGCCTGAGGCCGGCGGAGAAACCTGCAATCTGCCGCCCCCCTCCCTCTCTTTTCTGTCCTCCTCCAGGGCTCGCTCCCTCGCCTCCAACTTTTTAACCACTTGGGGAGGAATGGGCTCCACTTTCCCCGTGGTCAGCCTCTCTTTCTGCGACAGCTGCTCGGTGGAGTACGCCTTCTTCAGGCTTGGTTTCCCCACAAGTTTCTTGATCCTCTGCAGCTCCTCTGCAAACTTGCTCTGGTAGCTCTGGACTCTCTGGGAGTAGCTCGTCTTGTCCTCTAAAGACGAGGCCTTTTGCTTGAACGCCGCCCGCTTCAGGGCCGCTCCCTGCAGCGCCCGGCCCTCCTCTTTGCCTCCTGTCTTCTTCCCTTCGTCGTCCAAGTCGAAGGAGGCCCCTCGTCCCAGACCAGATCCGCCTGGAAGATCCACGCTGGCCCTTCGCTCCTCAAAAGCACGGACCTTGTCAAAGATCTTGGGTGCCGCACGAGCCAGTTTGGGCGTCATGACAACACTGTTAACTTGGTCTGTCTTAGAAGATTGAGGCTCTGAAGGTTTGGTTTTGTCCGGCTCCTGGTTTGCAGGACTGGTGCTGTTTTTGTGTGTGCTGGGAGAAGACAGGGGCACGCGGGGGGACGGCCCCTGTGGTTTGTCAGCAGTCTGAGTCCTAGAGGGGCGAGGATTGAGGGATGTGACGTTAGAGCTGTAGTGCAG
>JBAJHX010000011.1:9736868-9760993 GCA_037176925.1 Amniataba percoides | reverse complement strand
GGCCCCTGTGGTTTGTCAGCAGTCTGAGTCCTAGAGGGGCGAGGATTGAGGGATGTGACGTTAGAGCTGTAGTGCAGTTGCCGTAGGCGACAGAGGCGACGGAGGTGAAGTAAAGAAGCAGATGAACCTCCATTTGTGTCAATTTGTTAAATTTTTATATTCACCAGTCTTTGTGTTTCGTCTGTGCTCTTTGTGTCTCACATCAGAAAGAGCCAAATGAATAGAGATGGCAGAGAAAGGAATAGAAATGAAATAATGCTTCCCATGTGTGAGATTTCTTAAAAAAGTTCAGAGGAACTTAATCTAACTCTGGTGAAGCAGAAGACACTCGGTAATAAAAAGTCGGCATGTTGCAGCAACAAAATCTGCAAATTTACAACATGAGCTCTTACAAAATGCCAGAAAAAGAAAATCCCCTGCTTTAACTTCAAATACAAAAAACTTCATGCCTAAAAACAACCTGTGAATCACGTGATCATTAATTTGTGAGAACATTCATGCTAATATTAGCTTGGACTGAAGCCAGCAACCCATGCATGCCACAGCAAACCTATAAAGACACGGTGCAAATCCAAAAGTGAGGGGCTGCTCGGGAAAACATGCAGTGGGTAAAAAGAGTCCTCACAGTTTTCAGTGCTGAATAATACATGTTAGCAGACTGTACCATTGCGTCCTCTCTACTATCTATAAGAAATATCAACAATGATATTTTAACATTGTTAGATTGAAACCAAACCACATTCACAGCAATAAAAACACAGAGTCAAAGGAAAGCGTGACATCAAAATAATGATGGGAGGTAACAACACTGTATGAAAAAGCTTGAATATATAAAATAAGAGTAAAAAAACAAATAATTTTTCTAACTTATAACACTTAAAGTACAGTTTTTGAGAGTCTATGGGGGTATAATGTCTCGTTTTATGTTGTGTTTTCTTTCAGTTTGGGGTTTGTGGCCAGTCTTTCTTGTTTTTTTAGTGGACTCCTACAGATTAAATGCCATGTGCTATAACGGCATAGAAAATGTTCTCCCTCTGTAGAGGCTGAACATGCTCCCGTAGTAGTCGCTGCCTACAGAAACACTTTCCTCTGACCCCTGAACGGGCCGGGCCAGGTTAGCGTGAGACGCCCGGATCAGCGGCTCCACACCCAGGTGACGGACAGGGGGGGCCCCCTCGATGGGGGCCCCGCCGAGGGCTTGCCTTGCCGCGTTTGTGGGGTCCAAGTGGGGCCCCGGAGGTCGGGAGCCCAGAGCGCGAAGCTCTCGCTCCACCACGGGGTCGTAGGCGCCGGGAAGAGTTGCCCTCCGATCTAAAGCATCTGGGTTATAGTCCATCATCCCCCCTCCCTCACCTGGAGGGAGAGAGAGGGAGAGAGAGAGAGAGAAGTAATTGATTAAAGGTTAGCTGTCACACACTGAAAGAAGAAACTATTCATTTCAATTAAAACTCTGTCTCATTTGAATTTAAAGGAAGCTTGATGTTATTCTGCACTTCTTCTTCTCAAATGCAGCACAGACAAAACCAAAAGCGCGTCCATCCATCCGTGTTGTTCGTCTCAAAGCCGTTTGTTCCTTCTCAAGATGCAAAGCTTTGAGTTTAATAAAACACAGCCGGGAACACAGCTGTGCTAATTTTTACAGCTGGTTAGTTTTTAGCAAACGTTACTCAAACAGGAAACTGCTTTAAGCTGTGGATTAATACACACTCGGTGCTCTGGTGAGCATTTAGCCGGATGGTGTGTGTGGGACTGATTTTAAAATAAACTGCATGCTTCAATCGTGTTAACTGAAAGGTCAATTAACTAAAGGACTTTTTAATTAACGATGGAAAGGTGGCCCATGTGTATTAAACCTTTAAGTCCATTTCAGTTTAATGTCAAACCTTTTGTGAGTTGAATATCATTTTAAAACAGCCTTCAGCTCTCTGGTGGAAGACTGTTCTCTTTTCCTTTTAAAACACTTCATTTTTCACGCATTAAAGCACAATCAAGGCTTGTACTTTTGTCTGTACCATGGATGTAATACCTCTCTACATCCAAGCTAAAAAACAGAAAGCAGGAGCATCATTAAGAATGAAAAAGTGCACAATGGATAAAGAGTCCATTGATTGCTTGCAAACAGGAAATGAACGTTGTGGAGCGCGCACCACTTAAAGAGATCCTCCCCCATCGCAAATCAGGTAATGATTGACATTTTAGTGATGAGCGACGGAGACAGGAGTGCTTGGGCTGCAAAAAAAGAAAAAGACAGTCAGCATCTTCCCTTCGTCGACGGCGGCAGAAGCCTTGAAAACAGCGATGGTGTCGAGAACGGAGCACGACGTGGTACTGACTCAGCGCCACAATCAGAAAATACATCAGCTCCTCATGAAACCAAAGCAAAAAGATACAAAATGAGAAATCTGTTCAAAGTGGGCCACTGAGGGAAATATTTCACACATCAAGGCCTCAACATCTCGAGCTTTGATATTTTATTTTCATTTCATTTCTCTGTGATTGGGCGGCACTTTCCATTCCCACTTGAAGAAGATGAAGCTTTCTGAGGCCAACGTTGAGCGTAGTTATCACAAACAAATCACACAACTCCACTGGACCTAAACGGGGAATCATTTAGAGAGAAAAGGCATCGTGCTTGTGTTTAACAAGGTCTTTTTTTGTATGCAGCGGAGGCAACCAGAATCTGAACAAATGATGTATCACCTCCTTCCTCCCTCATTTGATATTCTCTCTTTTTTTCTGTTCCTTGTCTCTGGAGGGACGTGATGAGGGTGTAGTCATCCCGCCGACTTGAAAGCTTAGAAAGTGCAAACACTGTGCACGAGGCGAGGGAGGAATATAAAGCGTCTTGGTGGTACGGGAGAAGGGTGTCGATATCTCTGATCTGTATTCAGACGTCCTGCCGGCTGTTTGGGAAAGGCCGGGGAGGTCCGGTGACGCCGCCGCACCGACGCCGCTTTAGCAAATTGGTAAATTCCCTTTCAGGAGCTCTTTTGTTCTCTGCAGGAAAAAGGCTCATTAGGTTATAATCGGCTAATGCCTGCCAGTCAAGGAAATCCTCTTTTCATTTAGATTTTAAGACATTTGCATAACAGATCAAGAGTGAGCGAACATTTTCTTTGGCCTCTTTTTTCTTATCAAAAATGTCCTGCAGTCTTCAGGCTTGATGGGACTTGATTTTAGTCCAATAAAATCACCTCACACTTCGCACCAAAACAGGATGTGACAGGTCTGATGTTCGTAATGAGCAAATTAGTGCTGATGGAAGGGGCCTCGGTGAGATTAAAAATCTCTTTTATAAGAGAAACTTGGCCAGGAGAGCAGCTCCAAATGAAAACGGATCAAATTAGTTTGATAATGAATCATTTTAGTTGTTTTTTTTCAGTTTTATTCCAATGTAAATTGAATATATTTGGGTTTTAGTATATATTTGTGGATGCTCTGGGACCTTACGATAGCCATTTATTTAAGTATTTCTTGACTAAAAAATGTAAAGATTCATCTGCAAAATATTCATTTGTTGAAGCCTACGAAGAAATAAAGTGGTCTGCAGTCTGGTAAGACACATCATTACAACTTTACTTTGCAGAAAAACACAATTTGTTAGTGACTTGCAGATCTAGTGGTCTGAACTCACATTTGGAGTAAATTCATACTTAATTTTGCAGTCATATAGACTTGAAAGGAAATAAATGAGACAATCTGAAACACTGCAGGTATGAGATTTGTTTTCAGTTTTGATCAACCTGTGTTTCTTGGATTACGGATAGATAATTGTACTGTCAGAAAATGCCCATCGCAGTCCAAAGTGCAAAATCACTCAGTTGACAAAGATATAAAACAGCAAATCCTCAAACTGCGAAAGCTGGAAGAAGCAAAGATTTGGCTCTTCTTTAAAAAAAATGACTCAAAGGATAAATTACTGTTGCTTATTCATATTTTTGTGCTGCCACTCTCATAAGCTCTCAGCTGTGCAAATTGTGCAGAAATCCAGAGAAAAATCTGGCATGACACTTTGCATATAACGAGATTTTAAGTGAGTGTACCTTAAAAATCCACTTACTGAATGTAGAGCAGCTCTATCTCGAGTGATAAACACGGCTCTGTTTAAACTTAATGCTCCACATTTACATCCTTATTCAATCCAACTGGCAAAGCATGAGTTCACATAGAGTAAAATAATTGGTGCCATTAGCTTAAACTTGGTCTTTTTCACGGACGGTCTGGGTTTTCTGGGTTTTCTGTGTGTTCCCTGTGGAGCCACGCAGCGAGATCCAGACCTGAGACAGGTTCCCTGCTGGAAACTGGGGCAGTGTGTCACGCTGTTGCATCACACTGTGAGGGATTCACGCGTTCTGCCATGTCGGATTTTATCCAACGCACGTCTTGGGCCAAGCTGATAACAGCCCTCCATTAAATCTATCAATCCGCATTGAATCATAATTTTGCAGGAGTGTGTTTTTGGCGTCGGCGGAGCAGTAAATCAAATTGACTCTCGCCTCATAAATAATCTTTAAAGACCCACTGAATATGTACACGCTGCACTCTTATTTTTACTGCTTAATCTTTTGCGAGTATTGCCTGTTTGCAAGTGTAAGATATAAATTTAAGGGAGGTTAAAGAAGCTGAAGTGTCATCTAGGAAAGTGTAAAAAGTGGAAAATGTGATATTACCTGAAGGCCCTCTCCGCCCGGCCTTGTCTTGGTGCCTCCCGGGCCCCTCTTTGGTTTCCATCTGAGGTTCTGTGGTCTCATCCTCTGTGGTCTCAGAGTCTGAAACGAAGAAACGCACAGATGAGCTGAGATGGTGGAAATTCAGGAATTTAGAAATTGAGGTGGAGGAGAAGGGGGAGGCTGAAAAACAACAACAAGAACAACAGCAGCAGCAGTCCCGGTGAAAATGACATTTCACATTTGCTTAGCTGCGACAGAGTTTGATGGGTCCTTGAAAAGAGGCGGCGAGAGTCCCCGGAGTGAAATAAATGGGCTGAAGCTCGAGCGTGACATGAAGCCAGCTGTGGCTTAGAAAAATACATAGCTGATACACGATGGAGGGGAGGGGGAGCATGGATGGTGTTTCCTCGGGTCTGAAGCCATTTGGTTATAAAACAGCAGGGTGAGTTCAGCCTCTTTATTTAGACTGACCGCTTTGTTCCTTTCAAAATTTAAAAAGTAAAACCTCTTAAACAAAGCATGCATATTACTTATAACAGCAGAAACACCACCAAACTAAAAACTGGACCAGATGCAAAATGATTACTGGGTAACCTTTACAGTGAAAACAACATGGGCTGATGTTTCTGTGCAACACTGAAGAAAATGTCAACCATTCAGAAAACGACACGAAAAATCAAGAAAGTGAAAACCACAAAAATATGCGATGCATTAAAGAAAGATGGACAACATTCATTTGATTGTGGATTTTGTGGAAGAAACATTGAAAAAGAGACACATATGAGAAGATTCCTGGAGGGAGAAAGAAGGAAAATAAAGGAAAAGAGACACCACAGAGAGAAAGTCTCTGAGGCTGCGATCACATTACATCAGCAGGATGGACAGATGAAGGATGGGAAGTAAGAAAAAAAAAAAGATAAAGATAAATCAAGACAGGCAGGTTTACCATAGCTTTGCTTTCGGCAGGAGCGGAAAACTTCGCTTCCATAGTGGCAGCAAGAGAGGGCAGACGGGAGAGCACCGTTACTATGGAAACCAGCATCTCTCTCACCCACACGACCAATCCTCTTCGTACCCATTAGAGTCTAAAATCGCCAGCCAAACTGCTGGGCGGCTGACAGATATGTTTACTGGTTAGAGAGCTCGTGAAGGAGGAGGAACCACAACCGCAAAACAGGTTGCACCTCATCGCGCCTCACACCGAGTCAGATCCTGATTAGATAATTCCAGAAGCGCCTGCCTAATGATAAGAAAGCCAGTGTAACATGAACAATCACCATTAGCTCATTACAGTGATGGCAGCATGTGTGCCTCTCCCCGGCTGTGGGTATGTAGATCCACCCGTCTGTATCAAATGAAGCTAAATGGCTCGCACACCAGGCGAGGGGGAAATCGACTCAGCGATGCAATTACGAGGGAGTATATTTCACAGCCTGCGTTGTAATGTAAATATGATTTGGAAGTCCGGCTCAGATCGTGGACTGCACAAATATTGTCAAATATTTCACATCGAGGCCAGACATTATTCACTCCTGTGCAGCGAGCGATTACAAAAATATTGCTTTGTGGGGGTGGATGTACAATAATAAAACCCACTCTCATGAGCAGTCAAGCAGTAAAAACACGAAAAGCAATGTAGACGTTCTGCAACAGCTACTTTCATATTTAAAAGAGTTATTAGAGGGGTAAATCAAAGTGAGGCACATGCTTTTGAGGGCTATAAAAGAAATAAAAAAAGGGAAAAGGCCTGAGGGAATCACAAGGCCACAACAGTTTGGATTTTTTTTAACAGAAAAGAACTGAAGTAATAAAAGTAGAAATGGTGTAAAGCTCATACTGACAACACACCATGGGTAAATCTGCCAAATGTCCGTGCGGTATGCCCAGTTCTCTGAAACAAGATACAGAGCACAATGCATTATTCAACAGCAAACACAGCCAAAGATCCTGTTTTACACAAAGCACCCGAGTGCAAACTGCAAAGGTCCCGTTTACCCCCAAACTGTCACATATTTAACCAGCACAAAGTGTGATTATTTCCCCCTTCAGTAAAATGTTTTAGTCTGTAAAATCATGGCTGGATATGATGTTTCATATCACTGCAGACATTTGTATCATTTGGCTAATATAATAATATCTATTTAGTGGCTAATTATAGATGCAAAAACAATGCATGTTTCAGTTTTAAAAGATTGCATCCCCCCTCATAGGCCTCATAGTGGTTCAGGCTGTTTGTTCCCATCAACCAAATCTAAAAAAAATGTGAGCATTTGAACTTGCTGGTGCAGCTCGTATATCTGATCATATATAATCTTTAAACTAATAGAGCTTACTGCGTGGCATCTGATGGCACATTACTTGAGCATGCTACTCTATTTTTAACTTTGGGAAGAGTAAGTGCGAAGAAAATAATCCCAACTCAAAAGCAATGCTAATTTTTTTAGCTTGCTTCCAACTCTCAGGTTTCTGTCCAGTGAACATAAAAGCTTTGCCTTTGAGTTTAAATCATTTAATTCTCATCATTACATATGTCTCAAATTATTGTCAAGTCTGACTATCTGAACTGAATTCATATCCAACATACTGAGCTTTTCTCCACGTACGCTTTGGCTAAAAAAATCTTTACGTTTATTAGGTTTGAGTAAATTTTGACTGAAAATATGAAGAGATGTTGGCAAAACTGTAATATATGAGCGTATCACGATGACTTTCCACCAAGATAATACTGGACTTCCCTCCAGCCGTATCTACGATACAGATGAATTTCTGAAATGAAATCTGACGAAGTCTCTGGGCCGTCTTTGAGCAAGCGTCCCTGCTGATGAAGCAGTTGGTAAAAAAAACTGCTTCCTGGACAGTCTGTCAATCAGCACCAAGGAGAGCTCCTCAGAATGACTCACAGCTTTGCAGCGGACAGAAAAGAAGCAAAAGTGCAAAGTGAAATGAGTCATTTCACACTCATTTCCCCCCACGTTTGCTGTGCACTCCCCATTGGTCGGCGTTTTTTTTGTGTCAGGCAATTTGATTAACTGTAGCCTGGTGGTAACTGCTGCTTGACAGACTCCACTAGAAGCTTCCACCGTCGTCGTGATCTCCATTGTTGTGGCCTCGGGGCAATCATATCAGCGAGAGCCAGCTACAAACAGCGTGCTTTTGAAAAGGGCTGGCAAATACTTCAAAAAAATATTCTATGGGAGTAATCCAAATCCTACCAGCATTATTCTCACAAATCTGCTGCTGGAAGCGACAGAAGGAGTCAAGGGGGTTTTGATGTTGATGCAGGATTCAGAGGAGGCGAAGCGACCATCAGGAATCAGATTTGTCTTTGCTTTGCTCACTTGGTCGCCCCTGACTGGCTGCCCTGATTCTCCTCATGTCTCCATGGAGTGTAGCCTACTGACACACTTTTCATCTGCTCTCAATTTGTGAAACCTGCTCTCACGATTTCTTATGATATAACAAAACTGTCAAAATAAACAAGGATTCTGCGAGGATGTTTGATGATGTGCCTTTTTTTAGTGTTTTGGTGTGAGGTTCTTCTGAGATGATCTTTCCTCGCTCAGGCTGTAAAATACGTTTCTACCCGGCAACCAGAGTTTTCCTGGGCTGACTTTCTTTGTCATGTTGTCCTGATTTGTCCTCAATTTGCCGACAGAAAAAAAAGAGCAAGCAACCTTCTTCTACATTCATTTTGCATTTCCCCAACAGGACTGATCATTCACTAATCAGACAAGATTTTACTCAATCTATTCCTCAAAAATATTTTAAAAATTAGAATTTTTTTACCATTATTTAGACATTTGCATCTGATTATCAGGTAAAGGGTGTGGCATGATATCAACATATGTAAAAACCCTTTTAAGCTCCATAAAAAACCAACAACATAGATTAATCACGGCATTAAATGCAGTTTTCTTCTCCGCAAAAAAGGAAGCAAACTCACCTGAAATCGCTTCTTGGACCAGATTTTCTTCATCTCTTCGAGCAGTGCTTCCTGTCAAGCGTGCGAGATTACCTGTGGCATGAGCTCACAGAAACAATCCCCACAACCCGAAAGAAGCCCAGGGTGTGGCATCAACAAGAAGAAGAAGACAAACAACAACAAGATTCAAAGCGGGATTCAGCTGCCTTTCTGTGCGTGGGTGTGTTTACTCTCCGGGCTGGCGTCAAGATGGGGAGAAAGAGAGAGAGAGCGAGAGAGGAAAAAGGGAGAGGGATGCAAATAAGCCGGAGAGCCAGGTGTCTTTGTGTCTGAGCGCGCATCCGCTGATGTGAACAGCGTCCCTCTCTGACGTAGACGTTCCCTTCAGAGGGGCAATTCTCCGCCGGCTCGTCCAACCCCTCTGCTGCCTCGATGGAGAGCACACTCAGAACAAGAGGAGGTGGGGGGGCTGGAGGTCTGAGCGCGAGGGGAAGGGGTGTGCTGGTCTTGATTGCGGTGATGGGAGTGAAGAATAAGAGGAGGAGGAGGAGGAGGAGGTGGAAAGAAACAACAGAGCACGCTGACTCTTATTATTATTATTATTTTTTCCCCCAGAGCAGCAGGAGTGAAATATGAGAGAAAGCAAGACTGAGGCAAAAAAGAGAGGGGAGAAAAGAAAGGAGGAGGAGGAGGAGGGTATTGACAAAGAGGAGGATGGTGGGGGAAAAAAATCACGAGGGAGGAAGGAAAGCAAAGGGGGAAAGAGAAAGCTGGAGGAAGAGGCAGGGCAGAGGGGATGAAATGGCTCCACATTAAAAAGGATGGGGGGAGTGAAACTGCTCTTTGTTTTCCTGCAATTACAAATATATGAAAAAAAGAAAACAGATCCTTACACCCTCTACCTCCTCCTCATTCCTTTGTTTTCCTCTCGTAGGGAGGTAGCAGCCCTCGGCAAAACCCATACGCTATCAATTATTTATCAATACTCCGTGTCTGTTAGCTTTAACCAGCGGTGGGGTCAAAGCTGCTGCAGCCTCGAGCAGCCGGGGGGCTGTTTGGGCCGGAGAGCAAACACATTTCTGCTGCTGGATTATACTGTGATGTGTGTTGGTTATTTCAGGTACACGACGAGAAGCAGTGACACAAAAAGAAATATTTTCATTATGGATTAATCTTTAAATAATAAAAAAATACTGCACAACCTCGCTGCAATTTTTAACTTGCTCAAAACTGAAGTATGAGAAATAAAAACACATTTTTAAAGCTGCAACAAGCCTTTTTTGTACAGTTACATCCAATGTTGAGATATTATGACCACGTACAGCTGATAAGGCTGAGATGTAAGCAAACAGTCGCTTATTTCCAGCTTTCATAGAAGGAACATTAGCCTTCATTTGGAGCCAAATAAAGTCTGAATATTCACTTTCCCATAAATATTTAGTCTCCACCAACTCCTGATTGATGCTCAACAACATTCAGCAGCTTTTCTAGTTGAAAATCCATTTTTTTGCATGATAACAATGAGCGGAAACTTTGTAAAGCTCTGTATAGCTGATAAGATGAGAATCTATATAAAATATGTCTAGGACCCCCGTCGTCCTATTTTTCATCTCTGGTCATCAAACAAAGAGAATAACGCTGCACGCTCTCCTTCAGGAGTCTGATTTGTTTGCAAACTTGTCGCGTTCGTGTGTCTGCCGCCCGCCATCGCTCCGCCTCCTCCTTCAAACCTCTCGCTCTGTCTCGAGCGCACACTCTGACACACGCTAATTGTTCTCTCAGACACATCTGTGCCCCCCCACACCTCCACCTCCACCTCCACCTCCGCACCACCTCCATCAAACGAATCTAAAAATAATTACAGGCAGGCCTCCTTCTCCAGCTAACCACCCAGAAAGCTCGGCGTCGTTTCGCCGCAGCTCCTCCGTCCTCGACTGCTTCGCTGAACAATGTGTTTTTCAGTGTTGTTAAGTGAGGCATGTTGATGTTTATGGCCTTGTAAACACCGAATCAATATGTGAGATTTACCACGGCAATGAATCAGGAGTTTCTCAGCGAATGATTTGGATTCTGCTCATTAGCTCTTTTTCCTTTTACGCCGTTTATTTGATGATTCACACCCAGCTGTGAGGTTGTTTTTTTTTATCTTAAAGACACCTCAAGATAGGTTTTAATTTGAACAGCCGTCCTCTTTGAAGACAAATCTGGATTCAGAGGATCGCAGTTTGCAATTGTTATTTTAACAAACCTCCCCCTCTTCGCCCTCGCCCGCCTCACACTCCTCCTCCGTCCATCACTGGTGAGAGGCACTCGGTCCGGGCGGAAAGTGCAGCGATCAATACCAATGCTTTATGCGTGATATGGGATACACCCCCAAGTAGCAGTTCAAACGCCCCCGGATCAATAAGCCCATCATAATACGAGATTCCAGGACCATCATCCGGGCCAGATACGGTGGCGGAGCTTCCATTTCACGCTGCTTGGAAACCTCTCTCGTGAGGTTGTTTTTTTTTTTTTTTTCATGCTCACTAAAAGCCAAAACGACTCTGCTTCCACTAGTCTCTGGCTGGGAAATCATAAAAAAAATCAGCCATTAAGAAAAGATAATTCGATTTTATTGGTGCATGTCATTTATCTTACTCTGAATCTGGTTTTGTTTGATGGCTCGGTAGGCCACACTGTCCTCTGCACTGCATAAATCTGCAGTGCACAGAAAGCAATTCTCATTATTGACCTGCAAACAATCACAGGTGCAGACTGAAAAGCATTCATCGGCTGCTGATTTTGGCTTCTGCAATTTCAACACAGATGGTGAAATCATGGACTCTGAATGAGCCTCAAAAAGGCTTCAGACAGGTGCAATTCAGAGCGCGCTAGAGTTTAATTAGCTTAAAACAACAAGAGAGTAAGCAGACTTCACGGAAACCCATTGATTTTGTGACAGAGGCTGCTTTCTGTGGAGCGGCCTTGATGGATGCCTTCCAGCCGTACAGCTTTATCAGCAGCGAGTCTGGCATGATCTCTCTGCAACGGAAAACAGATTCTGCCGCTGTTACATCACACTGCGATCGCACTGTTTCTGCTTTTCAGTGCACACCAAGACGTGTCATATCAAACCAGACCCTACATATCCGACTTTACACTTCAAAATTGGTCTTCAGCGTGGAAAAGAAGTGTGCTGTGAAATCCTGAGAAAAAAACCTGCTCAGAAACGAAGCACAAATGTGCAAAAGAAGTGTGGAGCGTCTGCAAACGACACTGAATTGATTAACAAACTGGAAGTGAACTGAAATGTGACCTTTTGTGTGATTTCTCTGTGCTATCTGTCCATCCGGTGTTCATCAGATGATAAAAGAGTCTTCTTATGCTTTTATGCTACAAGACGACCTTCATCCCACATCCTATTTACACACACGACAGAGGAACTAATGCTGTTATAGTGTCTCTACATATTTTTAGCAGATAAGGCAAATGTTTTAAACACAAAATACAAAAAATCCTGCAAGGCAAGGCTGCAAATCAGCGCTCAGAAATGTAGATTTGCAGGTGGTGTCTGAACTCTGTGCCAGTCTGTGTGTCATGTTTTGCTCTCAGATGGATGAAAAGTGGAAACAAATGTGTGAGGAAGGCCAGAAATGTTAAAGTCTCAGCTGCTCAAAGGAGGCAAAAACCATCAAAAAGCCTGTCAGAAGCAAATATGAGCGGCGGCATGTCGTTCAGTTCATATGGCGAAGTGGTTCTGGAAATCCCAGAAGACAGTGCCCACTGTTGACAGTCACACTGCAACCCGATCCTACCACCTAATCCCAACAAATCCCCGAAGGGTTCCTGTGAATGACGGTGTACCAGCGGGATGGAACACAAACACGCCGCCTGCCAGGCCGAACGCCGGGGAAACGGCGAAGCTTCGCTCTCGCGTATTGCCTCAGCTGCCTCGTGAGAGCGGAGAACCCAATTAATTGTGCCGTCTCCTTAATCCACTTGAACGCAATATTTAGAGAATGTGAAATCATCAAGCAGCCGTAGATTATCTCTGCTCCGGGTATGTGAGCCGGCCGCAATCCAGGGGAAGAGCGGCGGGTCAGTGAGAAACGAAGAGCCGTGCTTTGTGTGGTCCACAGCAGACAGACGGAGCAGATTAATGGGCTTAACTGCACCAGTTCACATTTGTCCATTAAGATTTTAAATTAAGGAGCTAAAAGTTGGAACAGCATGTTTAAATATAAGATTTAATTTTTGGTGTTTCCTCCAATTTGTCATGCAAATATCAGGAATAAAAGCATCAGTTTTTAGTACGATACACCTGCCAGTCAGCTCTTCTCTGCTCTTATTGGCTGGGGGGTGACTCTGTTTACACTGGGGTCATGAAGTGGGCCTCCCAGGGGATTTCTGCAGTTTCCTCATTCACGTGAGGACTAGTTGAACAACTATTTTCTGCAGAAAACTGTATAAATAAAGTTGTATATGCAGGTTCCAGGCTAAAATGGAGTTTAAGTTGTTTAAATGTGGTCCACTTTATATTTTTCAGAGGTTACAGGCAACCATATTGATATTTGGACTATTACAAACAATTGTAAAGTAACACCTGCAGTAAAAAGCATCGTCCAACAGGGCAAAGCGAAGAAGAGACTCAAACTAAAACCAACAGCAACGACATCTACATTACAGCTGCTATACTGTCCTGCAACCGTGCGATCCTTCTCTTTCTGTAACCTGTTAAAGGATCCCCAACAAGCCGCTGTGCTGTCATGCTTTTACATCGATAGCAGCTCCCACTCACCTCTCTGCTTCTTGCTTCTCGGCCCACTCACACCTTCCCTCGCGTTCCTCAAAGCTCTCCGCGCATCCAGCAGCTCCTTCCGCAACATCGCTCTCCTCTTCCTTTAAAAAACGACTCTGAATGTTTCCATCCAGACGCGCCACTAAAAACAAGGGGGCTTCCTCAAAATGGCCCCTCTCACTTTCATCTTCTCTTAGTGTAATATCTTTAAAATGGCAGCAGGAAATGAGAAACTTGCCGTCTTAAGATGGCTGCTGCACCTTAAAACTTCACCTTCCTCAGCCCATGTCTGTCTTCCCTGTCTTCCCCCAGTCCTCTCTATCTTTTGACCTGCCAACTTCAGCCGTCTATTTCGAGTCTTGCATAGTACAACCCCTCCAGTCGTACTGTACTTTCCCTCTGCACCCCCTTTCGGAGAACCTGCCCCCCCCTCCAACTCAACCAGTTATAGCAGGAGATTAAACTCACAGAAACTGCATGACCTTTGCCGTCCTCTGCAGGCCGCTCTGCTCTGCTCGGGCTACAGGGAGTTTTGAAACTCTAGTACAAGTCAGACATGTTGTGATGCGCCGTCTGCGACACGCCACGGCCGCACACACGTTACGGGACAATGAGACAGCGGCAGTGATGTGGATCTATTTCAGACAGCCAGCGGCCCATAAACCTTGGAGCTGGAGGTGAAAACAACACCGCAGCCTTGAATGAGTTAAAAATAAAGTTCAGACGGCGTGATGAAATAAGAGCGTAAATATGAGAATTCGACGCAACGTGATTAAAGATCGCGGGCATTTAGTTGTGAATAAAAATACCAAAAGCTGACCGCAGTCTCGTTGGAAGTATTATTAGCTGTTTGTCCTGCACACCAGTCCTCTCTGTCAACATGCCACTGTGCTGTACAGATGTCTTTCAGGTGACGTAACAGGCTGATATTCATATACTGCTGCAATGAATGATTGCATCTAAATGTCTGTGTCCACATTTGATGGTTGATTTTAGTGCCATATTGGATCTGATGACTTGTAATATTGATTTGGTGCAGCTTGTTTTAACTTCAAACATCACTTTCCTCTACTCCTGAGTGTTAATGTGAAGTTTCTTGTACAAATAGTACTTCCAATCTGACATATAAACCATCTATTAGTCTAATTTATTTATGAGTGTATACTGTTTATTGGCTCAGTGGCTTGTTTTTTTTAAAAAAGAAGTCAAATAAATTTCCATCAGCATAGAGAATTAACCTGAAAATGAAGGTTCTGATGGAAAAGTGCTTTTTTGCACGTAGAAAAAGAGATAGTGGATAAATCTCAGCCCCACTGCTTCGAGTTTGACGTTCTTTTTATTGTTCCTCCAGCATTAAGTGCAAAACAAAAACACCTTTTTTTAAAAAAGCTGACTGTGCAGTTTCAAGTGCTTTCGACTCCAGAATAGTGCAACAGAGAGAAGACGGTTGTAGCAGTGACCCAGAAACCTAAATCTGATCATACACCGACACATGTTCACGTAGCTGAATGAATCTGTGCCTAAACCACAACAACGTCACTCAGAAATGTGCACAGCTTTTAAAAAACTGTCTCCAGTTCACATGAAAATCTGTGAATAACAGCAAACGCTTAACTCTAAACTAAAATCTACTTAAAATAACCATTAAATCATCTCAGGCCACATCTAATCGCCTCTTCAGTCTTCTTGTACCCGGTCAACCCACCGTCCTCTCTCCTCTGTTTCATCCTTTCACCTTTCCACCTCATCCCTCGCTCCCTCCTGCCCATTTATCCTCTCATCCCTCCTGTCGACCCCTCTCTTTTTCCAGCTCTCTGCCTACCTCATTTATCTCTCTCTTCTCCAGGTACCATCTGGGGCTCATAATGAGCCGACGTGATGCAACACCTCATCGTCCTTCCCGGCTTCCATTACAAATATCTGGACCATTTTTTATCCTCTGTCTCTCATCCATCCAGGTTAATAATTCCCTCATACAATCAAACCTTTGCGTGCATACATACAAAATTAAACAGTGCTTCATTACAAACCCTTGTCACAGGGTCTATGTTGATATTAAAAAACTTAGAGAAGAAAAATTTGCCTCTTGCAGGCTGGAAACTGCTGCTTTAAAAGACCTTTGCAAAGTGAGTAACTGCGAGTGACCTCTGAGATGTTGTGCTCTTGCGTCACAATATGACAAAGATCTTCTGTGAGAAAGTAGCTTAAAATACCTCGGGTGACCAATGTGCTGCTTTTTCAGGGCCTCTGTCAAACGGCTTATCCGGCCTTTAGATACCTGACAGTGTGTTAAATCAAAAGCAGGAGCGGTGACGTCAGGAAAGTTGTCTAGACTTGTGACACAGCGCTCCTCTGGTTTCTGGTTGGTCTGATCTCTCAGGGTGATATCTTAAAGTAACAGTCCTGACCGTCCGTCTGACTCACTGAGTGATGCTCAAAAGCAGCCAGAACAGCCATTAAAGCTAACCACACACACACACACACACGTGCACAAATACACACTAACAGGCACCCACGCAAACACACATTCACTGCCACAAAACCCCTCCCCGTCTCTCTTTCATCACGCTGACCGTGATTGAGTGTGACAGCGCCGCGTCTTGACCGTGGTGATGCTATAATTATCCGTGATGTCTGCTGGTGCAATCGGAGAAGGGGGCCGGCGGCATCCGCACAACACTGGAGCACGAGCCCTCTGCCCGGCACGGCACATACCAGCCCATAAATAACCACGAGCACGGAGCAGGGGAGATGTAAGAGGGAGGCAGAGGTCAGGCAGATAGTATCAGAAAACTGATAAAAATAAGGATGTGGTGGTGGGAAAAAACATTTGCTGGTAACATTAATCTAACAAAAGCTCAGCAAGAAACAGAGAAAGTGCTGCTTGTAAGTCCAAAATCTTCAAGAGCAGCTATTTTCAGGTGTAAACGCTGAAAACTAAAATGACACAAATGACGATTAAAAATATCTCACATGAGCTTGAGAAGTAAATATTTATGCCAGGAAAGTCCTGCAGGTTGTTGTCTTATTTCTTTTCACTGTTCCAGGATTTAACAAGGACAAAATTGAAATGTTCTTTTAGTCTTTAATGGGTTAAATCACACGTAAGTCAAGTTCAATGACAGTCAGGCATCCTCTGGACATGGAGACAGAGATAGATAGAACAAAAAGGGATTAGAAGAGGTTTCATTAAAATACTGACAGAAAAAAGAAATCGCACTGTTAAATAAATCAATCATAACTTCAATCAGGCTGAATTTAGCAGAGCGAGATAAAAGGAGAGGCAGCAGGAGGAAAAAAAGAAACAGGGAGCAGAAATAGATACTGCGGGGCCGAGGTCAAAAAGCTGAACCTGACGTCGGATTGATGTGAGAAGATCAAAACCAGGAGAGCGAGGCCGAGAGGTGCCGAGTGACGTGCCAGCTGGACCGCGTGCGGCGGACTCACAGTGTGAGAGCCGGTGACATGTGAGCTCAGCCGTCAGCTCTCTCCACAGGCCGAGGCAACAACCGCGATCAGACCTTCCCAGCAATGATCTCACTGGAAATTTCATGCCGTATCTCACACGTGGGACTCAGATGGATGATGCAAAGTGTTGAGGAGTATTTATATACCGCCACATGCGATGATAATAACCTGGCAAAACGCTGCGGTTTCATCTCTGTGAAATCAATTTTAAAATAATCTCATCTCATTAGGGCCTTAAAGTAGAAAATCAGCACAATCCGAAGGTTGGATGCATCTGACTGCAGTTTGAAAAGTCTGTAACGCCGAGCAGCTGCAGCGCAATTATACCTGATTGTGCACAAACTGCTCTTTTCATCGAATTCATCGAATATCTGGATATTCGCCATCCGTTGCAGCATCAGATTGTTCCAGCTGTTTTCAAGTGAGCCAAATATGGTTCAGAAACTTTCAATTTGTGTAAGAAAACAGAGACAGATAATTACCACCACAATTCAGTAAAAGCCAAAAGAAGCTACTGTACTAGCTGGATATTTTTTGTAGTATATCTCCTCTGCAAAAGGCCTCATGTGACAAATAGGTGTGTATGTGACACGTAGAGCTCTGGGACATGCTTATCCTGGAGTTAGTTACTGGGGCACAGAGGAGAGTTAAGCTTAAAAAAGCCACAGAAGCGTCACTGACAAATGCTATCCTTATCTCCACCAGGCAGAGGTGGCAAGACAAATGGGAAAATAATAGATAATCCATTCAAATCCATCGTGCCGAAGTGTCCTTGAGCAAGACGCTAAAGCATATCCAAACACACGTTTACATCGACGATAAGTTAACACGCTGCATGAAATGAATTACAGGGAACATTCAGAAGGCAGATGATATGCTGAGAGTTTGAGAGGAGTGAGTGATGGAGGTGATGTGATGTGGAGGATGGGACAGACAGCCTCTCCAAACTAATTCATGTCCTGCACGCTTTGCTGTAGAGTTTCTGCCGACCACCCTGAGCGAAACACTTCCACAGTCATTTTGGAAACGTTACAGAGCTGCAACGGCAAAAAATAGACCGATCTTTCGACCGCTTCGACGACTTCATTTCAGACTGTAGTAAGAGTTTTATGTGTTATACTGACATTATTATCACGTTGCTTTTTGAACACGAGCTCAGTCTGGTACAAGAGAAGCAAACCTCACAGCTGACATCTATTTTTACACCTCGCTGACAACCTTATTATTATATCACTGTGCTGTTTGTGCTGGTACAATATATGCTGGCTGTGAGATTTCTTGACTTCTCGCAGGCTGATGGGATTTCACTTCGATGCTCCTCAGAGTGAAAATGCTCTCACCAGATGCCCAAATCTCAACTTCCTGAGCTCAGTAAAAGCAGTAAACAGGCCCCAAAGGTTCAGCTAATAGAAAGCAACGGCATGCCATGCTTCTCCAGACCGACAAATCTCAGTCTATTTACACCCACAAGCTAATTTTAAGTGTCTCCCAGAGCTGCTGTGCTGACACGGTAGACAGGGTTACAGTCCGATAATCAAAACACAGTGTTGGATGTGCAATTGTTTTGTCTGGGGGAGTTCTGGGATAATGTTTCAAGGGCTTTCAGCATTAATGAGAAGAGACAAAGTGTTGGGAACGGCAATTAGTTTCAACAGATTTGAATCTCTCAGCATCGTAAAGCTGTGAAAGTAAAGTGCAGGTTAAAGTTGCGTTACCTTCACCGAGGTCCATGATGGCCAGGACGGCGCTGCAGCTCGCCTCTCCCAGCTCGTTGGTCGCCACGCAGGCGTACAAGCCGGCGTCGCTGGTCCGGCAGTCCCGTATCCACAGCCCCCCCGAGTCCTGGGCCTCTGATGGAGGAAGGAGCTCGTCGTTGTGGTACCAGGTCAGCGAAGGTTTCGGAAATCCCGCCACAGACACCCTCAGCCGGATGTCGCAGCCCGTTCCCACCGCTGCTTTACGGAGTTTGCGGATGAAAACCGGCGGTGAGGGTTCCTGATTTTCCCCCCCGGCGTCGGCAGCGACCCCGTCCTTGGCGACTTTGGGCCTCTTGGAAGGGATGTTGAGGCTGGGACTGGATCCAGGGCGCTCTGCCATCTTGATTTCTTTCAGGCTTCTTGGGAGACTGTAGTTTTTATCTGATAATTGAGATGAGCTGCAGTTATTGAGGGTCCATCGCTTCAGAGATCTCCGGGCTCGCAGAGGATGTCTGACCTGGGCTGTTGCACATCAATCAGAGTCAAAGTCATGTTTAGACGTTTTACAGTTTGACTGTTTGGGAGTGAATGTGCTCATAAGGAAAAAATGACTTCACTGCTCATTTGATCAAATGGTTTAAATCAGTCAATATTTACATTACAGTCTCTTGCTGTCATGCAAATAATGACTTCAAACCCATAAATATTACAACGTTGGTTTTATATTCAAAAAGCTGGAAAAACGAGGCGCTACTTGACCCATTTTACACAAGTCTATGAAGTATTCAGGCTGTGAATAACACTCGCATAATGTCTTCTACTTAAAAACTGGAGACACTGAGTTTAAGGAAAAATGGGTGAGACAGCCTAACTAAAGATCCTGTCAAGCTGCATGATGGGAAGTGTAGGATGCGTAGTTTTTGTTTAATCCACACTAATCTTAAAGTTTAGATGCTCCTGCTTGCAGCTCCCTAAAAATGTGAGAATGAATGAACTCTCATTAGAAAAGCAGCAGGTGACTTTTCATTTACACCTACCAGGACGACGTATGCAGGATGTGACAGTCTGAGTGTCCCGACACCTCGAGCCATTACAGCACACGTCAAAACGCTCATGTAGAGGTCTTGCATTGAAAAGCTTTTAAAGCAGGTAATTAAGAAGTTTGCTTCCCATTAACTCTTTTCCTCAGATTGGTCAAGACAAACTTTATTTTTTAGGGTTTTAAGACTTCCTGTAATTCAATTAATTGCTTTCAAACAATATTTAGGTGATGATATATGAATAGGTCAGTAATTGGATTTGCTCTGCATGCTAATTTATAATATGCTGATCCAATCAGTTGCCCAAAATAGACTTTTACCCGATAACAGAAAGAAATGCAACTTACCTCACTTTTGCCATTAAAGCCGAAAGGAATCCCTTCGGACATCCCCGCAAAGTCCAAGTGAAGGTAACCGGATCCATCGGGCAAAGTATTTCATCTCAAATCATTTGCGAAAGCCGTGTCTCTGCTGTCCTTTAGCTGAAGGTGTAAGTCCGCCCTGGATCATGAAGCATTAGCAGCCACGGCCATGGTCCCTTTCAGCAGCTTTAACCCCCAATGAAGAGAGCTGAGAGATCCTTTTTTTCTAACCTAAATGTCAAACCACTCAGGCCTTTTTGCTCCAGTGTGTTTTCTGTAACTACCCTTGAGTACACTTTTAACCTTTTTAGGCTTCCAAAGACTTAAATCAGCTCATGTTATCTGCTGCTGTCTCTCCCATCTCGCTGCTTCACCCCTTCGCTCCCTCAGGTTGGGAACGACAGCTGCACCACCGCGGATAGGTCACATTTCTCAGGCTGCCATGTTTGACCTACACACACACACACACACACACACACACACACACACACACATTTTGGTTGATAACACTATCTAAAGGGCTCTGAGAGTGTGTGTGTGTGTGTGCAGAGACAGCATGTGTGTGACAGTTGGAGTCGCTATAAAAAGAAAGTCTAAGAATAAAGACTGGACTTGGTGATTCATACAACCGTAGGACAGTGATATAACAACACAGTGTGAACAAATGCAATAAACACAACAAAATATATTCATCCATACTGAAGAGTTCATTTGAAATGTTCTGTATATTTTGTGTTATATATGTAAAAAGTTAATGCATATAAATATCACAGATAAGCTTCCAGATGTAAAAATGCATTAAAGAAATCCTTTAAAACAAAGTAAAATAAAGTTTTCATGCAGGATTTTTATTCATTCTATTAAAAAGAAAATTAAAATGTGAAAATATGAGCAGATTCTTCTCATTCATTGCCTTCATTTGTTAACATCTAAAAAATCTATTTGTCCTTCAGAAACAAAGAAGTTTTACATAACTTGAGTTTTTCTTCTTTTGTGTAAGTGAAGGTTCATTCAATCAATATGCAGCAAGATTTCATAAAAGAAAAGTCAATGGCATGATCGTTTTTTCATTTTTTATCTTTACAAAGTTTGTTTTCTATGGAAACTTAGAACAGACATGAATACTAATCCTTTTTAAATCAGAAAACTGAAGGTTGTTTCCTCTCATTATATATAAAGTGTACCTTTATTTCCAGTTTGTTCACATCCAGCAGGAGTTTGTGGGCATGAGCGTCATTAAAAGTCCACATTTAGGCCTTAAATACTGTTTGACTCTGTTATATTTAGATACACAACATCATTAACCTATGATATTTATATAATATTATTTTAAAAAATAATGTTCTCTGCAGGTTTTGGGCTTGAAAATATTAGTTTTGCGTGTGTGAATAACTTACATGACATTAAATATTGTTTATGGTTCTTTCATGACTAAATGAAAGTTTTCAATCACTCCATTTATTGCAGTTATTTAGAACAAGTGACATACAACATAAAAAATATAAAAGATGTCAGGACACAGTCACATCTGGTCATGTGGTGTTTTGTCGCCCTCTTCTGGTAAAAACAGCATATTGTCCTTTTCCTTCCTGATTTCACTTACAGGTGTTACTGATCACTTTTATAGACAAATAATTTAAAAATGCAGCCACAGAGCTTTTAAAAATTGTTAAATAAACATGTGGTTTTTCCTAATAAGGACTTATTGCTGTAAGTTAATAATAAAGGATTATAATGATAATAATAATTTACAGAATAAATACAGTTTTGACAAATCCACATGAACACAGAAACATCTAAAATCATGTTTAAGTGCTAAAATATAATTTTTCAAAGACTAAACTAGATACCTGCCTGATCTTTAAACTTAATTTCAGAGGCAATAATGCAGTTTTTACTAATCAATAAATAAATAATGTATGATATAACATCATAAATTAAGAGAAACTTTATTGATCCTGGTGAACAAATTCTCAGGTTTAACTTTATTTAAACAGGATTTTCACACTGTGTTTTTGCTAATCTAATTACAAGATGGCGATATTTTTTAATAACCAGAGAGGGAAAACTCAAAATAGTTGACTTTTCTGTTTGTGTTCCAGTTTTAGCCGAAACTAAAGAGGAAGTAAAGAAAGTGTGACTCACCTGGAGATGGATGTTTCCTGATTTTAATCCCATTTAATCTCAGTGTCTCTGCAGCAGGTGGGTAACAGGTGCTGCTAATAAAGTTAATGATGGCTGACTTCTGTTAAAATGTCAGAAACAGAAACAACCCCTGAACTCAGAGCAGCTAAATGGGACAGAGACGTGTTTACTATTAATCTTTTCCTTTGCTTTTCCTCCTCAAATATCAAAATGTCTCCTGTGAAAAAGGCCCAGCAGCAGAAATTCAATGAGCCGTGACTGTAGTTTCCATGTGTGGCCACAGGAGGCGCTGTTCAGCCTCAGTAAGACAGTCTGTAATATAGTAACATTTAAATATATCTGTGAGCAATAAGTAGTCATGTGTTTAACCTCTCACAGTTTAACTAAATATTTTGTCACAGTTAAATATTTATTCTAAAGAAAAGTTGCCTGAACCCTTTATTTATTTTTTTTACAGAGTTTTAAAGTATTAAATTTCACCTTTGTTATAATCTCAAATGCAATAAAATCACAGTTTACAGGAACAAATTGATGCCAAGTTAATAAATAGCATCAACTACAACTCCATCTTCTGACCAACAGTATAAAATGCATTGAAATCTTTGGAAGGAGCCAATAATAAGACACTTTTCTGTAAAAATCAAATATCTTATTTTATAGCACGACTCTAAAGATGGTCGGTTCAGAGCAAAAATAAAAAAAAGCCTCTGTGAACATCTGGTCTCGTACAGAAACACACATTATGAAAAAAAATATTTCTCTGAAAGGGATTCAAAGATTCAAGGCCGGTCAGATAAAGACGTGCACAGACACTTTTCATTTACAGTAGACTCTTTGTTTGGAGTCTAGAAAACAGGTGTGTGTTAGATACGGCCACTGAGACGATGGAGCCTGCAGGTTATCAAATAACACTTTTTGCAAAGCAGATGAATTCTTTCAACATGTTGAGACGGTTTTTCTCCAGCTAATCCAAACAAAAAGACATTTTTATTAGTGTGCAAGGCTTTAAAGCATTAAAGCATGAAGGAATTGTTCTACATGTACTGCAGGTGACAACTAAATCAGAATATTTGTTGTTTTATTGGTCTTAGATTAAGTGGAAGAACATTTAAAAACAGCTGTGAACACTGACTGCACAATCCAAATTCACTGTGTTTTACATTGATAGTGTACTGAAGTGACTGTACAGAATTCAGAAGAAGAAAATAAAGCGTGCAGGCTGCAGTCCCTCAACTTTGTGTGAAACAGCCACAGAAACAGATAATGCAACATCCCATCCATCAAGGACGTTCTTTGCTATCTGCCGTTTGCGTGTTGGCAACAAAAGACTTCCCAGATAGCTGCAGAGCCAAACACACATGTGAGAAGTCAGTCCTCTGTGTTGCACTTTTTCCTCGTTATAGCTGGAGGTATTTTGAGCGGTGCGATCATGGTGTCCTGTGCCCTCTTCATCCTGGGCCCCGTGTGGATCCACATCCTGACGCAGGCCTGCAGCGGGGAGGAGCTGTCCCAGGAGGCCGTGCTGTCCTGGTTCAGAGAGCGAGTCCTGGAGGGCCTCGGGCTGGAGGAGCCCCCTCAGGCCGCCGCGCAGGGGCCCGACGGGGGCGCCGGGCGGCCAGAAGTGAGGCTCTGGAGGCCCCCCAGGATGAGCAGGGTCTCCCATCGAACCAGGCCCGAGCAGGAAACGTCTCAGATTATTCTCTTCCCCAGTTCAGGTGAGAAACTTTGTTTTGTTTTTGTTTTTTTTGTTTTTAACATCAAACCTCCATTTTGGAAATGCAACTATTATTAGCAAAATGAAGTATTTTCAGAAGGTTGTATTTTACTGGTATAGATGTTTAAGTTTGCACTAACTTTAACTTTATATACCGTCGGCTATAAGATCATCATACGTTTGTCCCTTTTCAGCTTCATGTACAGTGTATTTTCCAGCTGATCTAAGGAGGGTCTAAGTATTTTATTTAGCTTAAGATGGACGGTGGTCATCGTCACAACACACAAAGAAGCATGTCAACCTTTAGATTATCAGCGTGTTGTTCAT
>JBAJHX010000011.1:9720028-9736768 GCA_037176925.1 Amniataba percoides | reverse complement strand
GCTTAAGATGGACGGTGGTCATCGTCACAACACACAAAGAAGCATGTCAACCTTTAGATTATCAGCGTGTTGTTCATCTCTGTAAGCACTCTGCAGAAATAAATACAGCCTAACAGTTTATATTAGTTTATGATGCAAAAACTGAAATGCATGTGTAAGCAGGTGTCCTTGCTGCACGTGGAAATAATCTCATTTAAAGCAGCTATATGTATATTTATTATATGAGCGTCGCTGCAGCAGGGAGGGAAGTTAAACCACCGGAGGGCAGCAAAAACAAGGTTGTGTGAGGGTTAATTTGAGAGTGCTGCGAGTTTATAAAGCTCAGTAAAAAGCAGTTTGATGGGTAACAGCAGGACTCCAAGGAAACCCAGAGTGCTTCGATAAAAGAGCAATAAACTCCGCTGACTGCTCTCTAATCTCGCTTTGGCAGACTCATCGTGCTCTGACTCGGCTCCCGGGGAAACCACCAGCAGCCACTTCACGTATTACTTCCAGCCCTCCGTGAACAACCATGAGAACACGGTCACGTCTGCCCACTTCTGGTTCTACGTGGGGGAAGAAGCCGCCTCCAACTCCTCCGCCCAGCTGTTCATCCTCACTTCGGCGCAGCAGCTGGTCCAGGCGGCGGAGGCCCCGTTAACGACGAGCTCGGACGGGTGGGCCACCTTCCACCTGGATCGAGACCTTCTGGCCTCTTTGGCCGAGGGCCCTTTTCTGCTGCAGGTCCGCTGTCCGGCCTGTCGGTGCCACGACGGGGAACCAGACAAGACGCCGTTCCTTCACCTCCACGCTCAGCCTCGCGGCCCCGTCCGCTCGCCCCGCCACACTCCCGTAAACATCCCCTGGTCTCCCTCCGCCATCGACCGGCTGCAGAGGCCCTCTCAGGAGAGGCCCGAGCACAGCGACTGCCACCGGGCGCAGATCGAGATCAGCTTCGAGGAGCTGGGCTGGGACAACTGGATCGTCCACCCGAAGGTGCTGACTTTCTACTACTGCAACGGGAACTGCCTGGCCTGGGATCGGACCACCGCCATGCTGGGGATCACGCAGTGCTGTGCTCCGGTCCCGGGCACCATGAAGTCCCTGAGGATCACCACCACGTCCGACGGCGGCTACTCGTTCAAGTACGAGACGCTGCCCAACATCATACCTGAAGAGTGCACTTGTATCTGAACACTGAAGCGTAAAGGGCCAGTTCACCAAATTAGAAAAGGACTTTTATTTTCTTACAGGTGGTTGGAGAACATTTTTGGTTTTATGTGCAGATGTTTTGAGACTCTGATTGCTCAGTTTTTTCTTTTAAATGTAATCTTTAAAAGCTTAGATGGACATAATTAAAATATTCAGTTCACCTCCACTGTGTTTAAATGCAGACAGAAGACTTTGAGATGGATATTTCAAAACCACATAAAACAAAAATCTTATTACATTATAGATTCTTAGAAAAGTTTGTTTTTGTCATTTGCTACAGTTGTTTACTACTAAAACTACTAAAAGGCAAACCATCATATTACTTGTTCCTTCCTTGGTTGGTGAGTTTCACCTGCAGAGGGCAGCGCAGGTCTACTTTAAACTGCTTCACGTCACAAAACGCTGACTTCTGCTGTTATCTGATAAAATGTAATGTGTGACATTAAATCATTGATTTACACATAAAATGCTTCTGGTCTGTGAATACCACACACACACACACACACACACACACACACTTCCCTCAGATATGTCAGTCATTAATATTAATCAGGATTTGTTTTTCTAAATTCACGTCTTTGTAAAATTGATCAATTAACTGACTGATTTGGCCGTTTATTCAAAGAGTAACATAAACAGGCTCTGATGGGCAGAAATGTGGGAAAGATATGCAGAACTTTTCAAAAAGAAAGAGTCCAAATACCAAACTGTAATGTTCAAATATATTTATTTACTCTGAAGACAAAATAATCTCTACAGTTACAAAAACTACAAAAATTGCATTAGAAAAAAAAAAAGAATAAACCATGGAAGAAGTACCATATTCAAACTGGAATGTCGTACCTTGCAATAAGGAGCAAAATCAGAAGTGAGATGATTACAAAAATACAGCATCAAACAGCTCTTTGGCGATCTTATTTCCGCCAAAGATCATAAAACCGACTCACAGGCTATGAAGAAGTATGAACTCTGTATGAACACTGAAAGCTATTGATCAAAAGTCTCACGATGGCTTGAAGATTATATGTGTTTACATGGCACCAGGTTGTGCGTCAGCAGCCAACTGTCATCCATTCTCTTGATGGGTTTCTTTTTTTTTTATCTTCCCGGGACGCAATGAAAGCATCCGTGTTTGAGCACAACGGTGGAGTAGCGGCGCATGTCAAGGATGGAAAATATGTCTCACCAAAGAGGAATGTAAATTTCAAAAAAGACGAGAGTGGAATGTCCTTGTTGACAGTAGCCGAGAAGACAGATGTTTCCAGCTGTTTAGCAAAAAAAATAAAACATGAAAGGTGATATTATTTTTTCAGTTTCTGCAGGAACGCTTCTAACAGACATAATTTAGGGAAGAAAAATGATTTACCGACATCCGAGGACCTACTTTTCAGCAGCCGTGTCAAATAGGTGGCATCCACGCTACGACGCTTCCTTCTAGTGACTAATCTAGAGCTTCGGTCGTGAAATAGGAAACAGGTGCTGGGTAAAATAAGTGGAATATTTTAAAATGAATTGATTGTAGGAAAAAAAAAAAGGAAAAAAAAAAGATTCTTGGAAATTCCTTGGAAAATTTCCTGTCGATAAAGAATTCAAGCATTTCCCAGGTAAACATTTTGGCCGATTGGAGAAAACATACATCTGTCGAATGTTTCTGAGATGGTGTGGCTTTATGGCTGATAAACACGATAATCCCTAAACATCAAATCTGTTTAAATCACGCATGACTCATCGGGAGCAGGTTAAGCCGCCCTTTCTGCAAAGAAATCACTGCTGCTCCAGGAAAGACGCAACACGTGGTGGTATTGTTTGAGTCTCCCCGAGGCCAACAAAAGTGAGACGTTAACATTCGGCGACGTTTTATAAACAGAGCGCCTCGCTCTTTGAGGAGGACGACAACGAGAGAACACTTGGCCGAAGGAGTTTAAAGCTTTCGATTATCCTTACAAGGTCTGAAGCGGACAAAGAACGCTGCGTTGCCACAAAAACAGAGTGGGCGAAAGAACAGGGTGTAGACGAGGTTTTAGCTGAAGGCACAGTCGAGGTTTGGACGAAGGTCGGCAAGTAGAAACTCGAGATGTGGCGAGCTTTCAAGTTTAGAGTCGTGGAGATGAACCATTTGTCACAACACAGCTTGGTCAGCATTTCTCTCTCTCTCTCTCTTTCTCTCTCTCTCTCTCTGACTGACCTCTAATACTGAAAGGCATCTCTCTTTCATCCACACACACACACACACACACACACACACACACACACACACACACTCGCTCTGGTCTCCCTCAGTGGTCTGACTGCACTCCCATATGTGCTTTCCCCCATGTGTTTAAGGCCAGTAGGAATGGGAGGGCAGACGTTTGAGGCAGGAAGCACGCTCAGGCATGTATCCCTAAGAGAGGAAGAGGCAAAAGCAGAGCAGCATTCAGCACGTACGTTCGCTTTAAAACCTGCACTTTCAGAAAAAAGGTTATTCCGTGGTTAATATGACGTGTTGCTGACTTGAGGTCGGGACTTGTGACAGGAACAAAACCATGACTGAGCCTGAGGTAGTTATCGGGAAATGATCGCAGTGGAGCTGCAGTGATCGGCCAAACTGGCAAATCGACAAGATTATCTGCAACTTCTTGGATAATTATTAATCATTCATGTAGGAAATAGAAAATGGAAGATTTTCTGCTTTAAAATCTTTGGATTTAAGATTACTGGAGTAAATTTCAAGCTGTGAGCTCAACAAGCTGTTAAATTAGAGAACATTTTTTCATGAATTCAACTGGTTTCACTGTTTTTTGTTTGAATTAAAGTCAGCTGGTCTTCACGGCCAACGTGCTTTCTCATTTGTTCTATAAAATGAAGAACAAACTGGATAAATAATAAGGATGAAGTCTGCTCTTATCGAGTAAATTTACACTTTTGTGACGTGTAAATGCATTTTCATGAACATCTACACTTCAGTCTTCTTTACCTTTCTCGCTCGCCTCTCCCTGCTTTTCCTGGGCGAAGTTGAGGCGGTTCTGCTCGGCGGCCGTCTGTGCGGCCGTGTTGACCTCGGGACTGCTGCTCCGTGAAGGGCTTCCCTCGTCGGCCTGGTAGGCCAGGTCCAGGTGCTGCTGGGCCAGCTTCAGGTGCCTCCTCAACCGCTCCAGCTCCTTGGACGACGGCCCCTCGTCCCCAAAGCTCTCCCTCCCGGAGTCGCCCATCGGAGAGTCCCTCAGCTCGCCTTTCAGTTTCTCCTTCTTCATGGTGGCGTGGTATCCCGGCGGCGCGGTGGGAAGGGCGCGTGAGGAGGAGGAGGGGCGCGGCGGGCGGGAGTTGAGCATGGCCCTCTTGCGGAAGGTGTCGCGGATCCCGCCGACCCCCAGGTGGACGATTTCAAAGAGGGTGAGGAGCAGGCAGAGGAAGGACACGACGTACATCACCAGCAGGAAGATGGTCTTCTCTGTGGGGCGGGACACGAAGCAGTCCACGGTGTGAGGGCACGGCGAGCGGGTGCACACGTAGGAGGGGATCACCTCGAAGCCGTACAGGATGTACTGCCCGAAAAGGAAGGCGATCTCGAAGGAGGAGCGCCACAGCAGCTGGCACACGTAGACTTTCATCAGGCCGTCACGCATGATCCGCCGACGGCCATCATGCTTTTTCTCTGCAACTGGAAAAGAAAGATGGTAAGAATCTGATTTTGAAAACAAACTTATGATTCACATGTTGCTGTTCAAATCTCCACCTTACTTTTTTCTGCTTTATCGAGCTTGTCTGATTCGATCTCTTCAGCGATCATGGGGTCTTCCTCTCCGTTGTCCTCCGCCTCCTCGTAGTCTCGAACTGCCCCGCGGCTGACGATGGGAATCCTCTTCTTCGCGTTCCGGGCGGGACGGTACTCGCTGTCCTCCATGCGGGCGATCTTGTGCATGGCGAAGCCCAGGTACATTATGGTGGGGGTGGTGATCATGATCACCTGCACACAACATAAAGTTAGCTCGACAGAACCGCTCAGACACAGAAGATCAGCTCAGTTTTCAATGTAATGTTGACTGAATTGAATTGAGTGTTGATCCAGCTCACCTGAAAGATCCAGAATCGTACATGTGAGAGCGGCGCGAAGGCGTCGTAGCACACGTTCTCACATCCGGGCTGCTGCGTGTTGCAGACGAATTTGCTCTGCTCATCGTAGTAGATGGTTTCACCGCCGACGGCCGTCAGCACGATGCGGAAGATGATGAGCACCGTCAGCCAGACCTTCCCCACAAAGGTGGAGTGGTTGGAGATCTCGTCCAGCAGGCGGGTTAAAAAGCTCCAACTCATGGTGCCAAGCTGACTATGGAGCTAAAGAAGCTCTGGATGGCAAAAACAGACAGAAGAGTGACACTTTAATACTCCTCTACTTTTTTTTTCCATTTCTAATTCAGTGACCAGCCACTACATTGCAAACACATGGTCTTTTGCACAGTTTGACATAGTTTTTCTTCTTTTTTTGAGGTTACAGCTCTGCAGAGAAGTTTTATTTTCTTTCCACTGTGAAAAGTAGAAAAAAAACAAACAAAAAAAAAAAACAAGACAACCAGAAACTTCAAGCAGTATTTCATCGTTCACACAGCCAAAGTTTGAGAAAAAGGCTGATGCAAGATATTCAGTCAACAGAAATTACTTTGATTGTGATACATTTTCTTATCATTGTTTTACAGACAAATTGCTTTAAATGTGAATAAATGGAGGATTTCTTAGTTTCTTGTGATATTAAAGAGAAATGTAATACTTCTGGTCAGAAAAAACAAGAAAAGCATGAAAAAGTTGATTATCTTGGACTATGGAGAACTGTGATGGATATTTTCATCGTTATCTGACCTGTTATTGACCTGATTTAATTCAGCACTGACAAACAGAATAATAAGTTGATCTTTTGATAATAAAAATAGATTCTGTTTGCAGGCCTGCAGTCAATGAACTTCAAAAAGCCTTCACACAAGTGCACACATGCATCAAACGGGCAGGTTTACACGTCCACACAATGATTAAAGAATGCGAGAGCAAATACTGCATGCAAGTGTTTTAGGTGGACCTTAACCGCAGGGCTGAGGCATAAGCACAGCCACATGCTTTGTTTTAATCAGACGCAGATCGCTCAGACGTGCAGGTATCTGTGCAGAAACGGCACGGCGAAACGCGCTGGCTCGTCCCGGTAACGGTTTTGGTGAATCTGCATTCATAACGGCTCCCCGCCACGGCGAGCTCGAGCTGCTTAATCAAACATCAAACGCTGCAGCTCGCTGTGAGGAGACCTGCTGAGGCTTTGGACTGCAGGAACTATGATACCAAAGCCGTGAATGGCTTTAGGAATTTATTTCCTGACACGCTGCCAGAAGCTATCCCTTTAAAGCTTTTTAAAAGGCCACTATTTTGATGAATTAATGGCCACAGAGAGCGAAAAGAAAGGAGCTGGTTCCTTTTTTTCCACTTCAGCAACCATTACGAGTGATGCCTCCTTCAAAGCGGATCATAGAAAAGCCTGATTTAACTCATTTTTGGCAAATTGGAAACAAAAACTTCAGATTTTGTCAGTAGTTTGATACCTTTAAGATAAGATTATTAGATTTCTTTCCTGTCAAACCAGCTGAAACGTTGCTTTGAAGCCTGTTTGAGCACTGAAATTGAATGTTACACATAAAAATGAGCTATTACATTCCTAACTTACTAATCCTCAACCAAACAACTTATTTTAACGCCTCAAGAACACAAATGGTGCAGAAGGAGGAAAAGACCATCCGTCCCTCGTGGACCCACCTCGACTTCTTTCAGAAAACAGGGTGTAGCAAAGAAAATAACCAGCATTTCATGAGTCATTGCAACAGGACAAGGCTTTCACCATTACAAGCATCCGTAGGCATGTATCCTCAGATTTATACTCTTCAATCAGGCCCTCCCACCACCAGGTTACTCATCCATTCCTTTGCGAAATCATTTCCCCAAACCAGCACCTTAGCATACCAAGAAATGGTGAAGCCGACTTGCCTGAGCCTGACTGGAGAATTTTTTTTCCCCCTTTTTTATGACCACAACCAGAGCCACCGTGTTAAAGTTCAGAGTCGGCCTGTCCTGGCTGGATCCAGACGGAGAAAATTACGGGCCTGGAAACACGTCTCAGATCTGCAAAATCTAATTAAAAATCACAGAAAAAGGTTGAAAAAATGCATCACAGAGGGAGATCAGGGATTTATCTGTCTGTGCCTTCATGCAAATGTTGAATCTTGGTGGTGGGAATTGTTCTTTGTCTGCCAACTTGAGATAAAGTCAGACAGGAACAGCTGTGAGAGGACATCTGTTTTACCCCACCTTACAATTACACACCCCCACACCTACGTGGCCAAGGTGTTTCTGCAGAGGTAGAAAAAAAGGCTCTGAAATGCAAAAAGATCCAACAATGTCTGTTTTTACAACTAAACCGTTTTGCTCCTATGTGGGGGAGTTTCTGACTGTTTAAATGTGCTCAAGTTTAAAAGCCTGTCTGGTTCCTGATTGTCCCTTTAAACATCATCATGTTTGGCTTCCTCCGGTGGTGATCTGATATTCAGACATCTCCGCTTCAAACTGCGCTTTGAGGACACGACCCACTGTGCAAAAAGAAAAAAAAAGAAACACACCGCACGCTGACCAAAAGCATCTCTGGGAAAGAAGCGAGAGGAACCGTTTTAACCACTAACCGACATCTAATATCAGCACAATGAAAAAAAAAAAAACACATTTTGAGCCTGACCTCCTCCTGTTTGTGTTTAAAAATCAACCTTGAAACCAGCTTATCAGGAAACTTCAAATCACCTGAGCAACACACCTGGAAAATGTACAGTCACCGGATTATGAGTCGACCTTGCAGACGCAGAGGTTAGAAATGCAGACCTGATAACAGAAAACGAAAGAGGGAACGACCGCTTGGTCCATGAAGCATGAAACTGATTTATGATATTTGAATGAGGTGCACCATCTTCTCTTCTTACTGCCGTCTGATTTCCAGCGGACACAACTCTTCTACAACCAAAAAGCACGTTTGCAAGTTCCCCTGAATCTGAAAATGCCTCTTACATGAAGCGTCAGTGACACTTTCGCAGCCCGTGTTGGTGTCCTGAGTCGGTGGTGGATCAAAGTGCACTTTTCTGGAGGTCTGTGCGGCAGGTGTTCCTGCTCCACAGAGAGTCCAGCTCCTGCTTCGAGGGCCCGCCAAGGGTTTTCCACAGACGCAGGACTGCGAGGGACAGACAATACGTGGCCTTTTACAGCAGCCCTTGTTAACACACCGTTAAATCTCCCCCCAGCTCGACACAGACGCGAGAAGGCTCTTCACCAAACTATCTGTTTGACTTGGACAAACCGAGCTGGTTTCACCGCACCCCCCCAGCAGACGCTTTAAACAGGAGCTTATTTGCTCATGCAGGGCTAAACCCAGCTCGACTGATTTAAAGGCTTTCTTTCTGCTCCAGGAGTCACTCGGCTCTGGGGAGGAGGTGGAAGGAGAGGGGGGGGGGGGGGGGGTGGGGTTGGAGAGTTTGGAGATGTGGACAAAGGCGAGTTAACATTCCTGACTAACCAAAAGCAGAGAAGCAGAGATTTTAGGGTTCAGGGAGCAGACAGAGGGCACATGAAATCCCCAAGACAGGAACAAGCACCTAGAAACGTCAATCACTGCCCCCCTTTTCTGTGGCGTCACTGTGGGAGGGGGCAAGAGAGAAATACTGATTCTGACTTTGCAAAAAAAAACAAAAAAAAACATCACAGCACAGATGTATTTTTTATCCACTTTTTCTGTTTCCAGTGAGGTTGAAAGGGGGTGTTGGGGGTTAAAAAAGCCCCTCAGCAGGAAGTGTTGAAGGCTCTGCTGAGTCAGACTGAGCTGTTTTGGAAATTGTGGCATTCCTGGAGGAAAAACAGAGAGCTGCCAAACTTCAGTGGGGAGGCAAAAAAAAGAAGAGAAAAAGAAAAGGAGGCAGATGAAGCCATCATCTGAGAGAGGAGATTAGTCAGGAGAGGTTAAAACCACTATCAGGAGGAGAGTTTCTCTTCAGAAAAACAGGAGAAAAAAAAATCACCGCAGCGCGTCACTTTATTTGCGATGTGGCACTTCACCTCCAAAAACACCCCCCTTCTTTCTTTTTTTAAACTTTACTCCTCTGCACGGCTTTAAAAACACCTTTAAAGTGACTTTTTTCTTCTACAGGTTAACACTCTTAAGTGTGAGAGGAGAAGGGGGGAAACTTTGCAGCACAACTCACCGCGTCTCTCCGGCGCGCACTGATCCAAAAACGCGTAAACGTGGAGCTCCAGGACGCCCCCCCCCTTTTCCTCCTCCACACACACAAAAATCAGAAAAAAACACCTCAAACAAGCAGTAAAAAACACCCTCGGCTCTCTCAGCAGACCTCCCTCGCTGACAGACACCCACCTTCTGCGCGTCCTTGTCTCCTTTCTGCGCGCTAATTGCCGGACCAGGTTTTCTTAATTAACGCGCGCTCCCACCGGCGTCTGCGTGCGTCCGCGTCCAGAGCCAGACCCGTGAGTGTCCGAGCCCGCCTCGACCCCATGTGTCGGGTCCCGAAACAAGAGGACAAAAGAAGGCTCCTCACGGCTCCTGCGGGCTCCTGCGCCCCCTCCTCCTCCTCCTCCTCCCCTCGCGTTGAAACCCGAGAGCAGACTACCGTTCAGCCCCTCGTCTCTTTGGGAGCCCTGTTATGCGTTTTATAATGTGATGATGCCGTGGAGGTGTCACAGTAAACGGAGAGGATGTAAAAATACCACCAGGCGCAGTAAAAAAATAGAGTCTGTACCTTATTCCAGCCACGTCTCATGATAAAATAGTTATACATTCACATAAATTCCTCCTCAGTGCAATTAAGAGTTGGAGAAGTTCAGCAAACATCTTCCAGCCATGTTGCCACCTTGTTATGTGACCACACTGAAGTGTTTTTTTAAAGAGATGTTGATTCAACTTTCACTGTGGAGGCTGCAGAGTCACTAATATTTAGTCTACCCTTTATATATTTATGAAGTGAAGCTGCATCCTCTTAAATGGGCCTCAAGTTGAGTCAACACCTCCTCAAACTGGAACACCAGAGCCTCTCGAGATGTGACGAGAAAGTTTCATCCACCAGTTAAAAGTTTTCTGACTTCACATCCTCACTTTTACCCTCCTGAAGTGAGTCGACCTGGAAGAAAAATGCTGGATTTAACTGCAACCTGATTGCATCTAAAGTCTCATAAGTGCCTGCATCTTTCAAGAGCTGCACCCTTTAAATCGAGATAACCCCAGTGACATCACTGTGACATCATCAGGGACTATCTGGACCGTCATCGGCGAGGTGGGGACAAAAGCTCAGCGTGTGGGAACATGAGCAGACAATTTATTTCGTGATGTCGTGTGCTGCTGCACAAAAACAGAGGAAGGAAGATGATGAAAATGAAATAAAATGCAGATGTGTGTCTAATGACGGTGTTTTTATTATCAGGCGGAGGAGATTTCGCCTGCAGGGCTTCGAAAATGCGACAGGTTTCGCAGGCCGGCTGATCTCCGTGTGTAAAATTAGCCCCCTTTAAACACTTCCACGTGCAGAGGAATCGTCCCCGAGAAGATTTATGTTCGAACCTGTTTACATTCCTGTTGTTTTTTTCCCTTTGCTGAAAAGTACAGCGTGCAACAAACGGCGTAATCAGATCATTCAGGACCCCGCGTTATCCCCTGGACCTGGCAGCTCCGCGGCCTGACAGAGCGCTGCGTGACTGCAGCGTTCAGAGGAGGCCCACCATCCAAGAATTTAGTTGAGTCAAAGCGTTCAGCAAAACAACAGATTTCTCGCTGTCATGCACGGCGCAGCTGCGGCGCTCCTGATTTACCAGAGGACCCCGAATGTTTGGAGGAGGTTGTGGGAAGCCGGCACGGGCCAGATGCCTGCAACCGGCCAAGTCACCGCTGGCTGCCGGCCCGGACCCCCCCACCCGACACGCTCGCTGTCCTCCTCCGCCTCTCTGGACCGAGAGTGGTACGAACTCGCTCACCTGCACCTTTTTATCCTCCGTTATTACAGACAGAAATAATTGCTGCTTTTTCATTCTCCATCGTGGAGTCTTGTGAGTCTCTTTTTCACGTCGGCCCCTGGTAGCCATGTTAAACAGTGTGTGACAGTTTGGGCCTGTAACTGGACGGGGCCCAATGACTGACACTAGTTTGAGCCATAAAGGGAATAAAGGTGGGGAGAGTCTCTCTTATTGCTTCACATTCCTCTCTACACCCCTGCAGTGAATATATTAACTGCTTGAATGAGGGAGGGACTCACTTTTTCTCCTGCCCACCTTCTCCACGCTGATGGTACACATGCTGTGGTTGCGTTTTAGTATCAGGCTCGATTGCTTATTTCCTCCCTGGACGTAAAACGCTGCGACATGAATTCATGGTGCGCAGTTGTTATGACTCACAGATTTTTTAAGGCTGAGTTTCTGGGCTCATTAATTTGGCCAAAAAAACAAAAGGATGCCTTATTCCCTCACTGCGAGTTCATGCAGGATGGATGCTGAAAAAAAAGTATTTAGATCATCAAGAAGGAAACTGCTTTTTTTTTACATTTATAAAAAAATTAACAATTAACACATGGTGAAGAATAATAAAAGTTTTAAATGCTTGGCTTGATGCGGGCATGTCGGAGTGAGGAAAATGGTCCCAGATGCCATATCAGATCCATAAAAAGGAATTAATGATGTACAATATACTTTGCCATTAACTCAGTTTTATGTACCTGCCTTCTTAACTTTCATGTTCACTACTTTTCTAGTTTTAAGGGGAGAAATAACACTTTTTAACGAAAGAACGTAAACAACTTCACATCAAGAAGTGTCTTAACTTAACACTTTTTTAAACTCACTTCTCAAAGAAAGAAAGAAAGAAAGGACTTTATAGTTTAAGGAAAAGGAGTCGATGCATATAACAGTTTGTAAAATGCATTTTCTTTGGTTTCAAAATGCCCGACTAGTGCAGCAGTTTATCTAATCAAACAAAGCAGCTCTGTGGCGTGCGTCCTCCTACATCGTGCTCCAATTCGAGCACTTCCTATACTGACCGTTGACTTTTAGCAAAATCCTAAAATCTCAACAAGGGGAGCAGCAGCTGTAACACATGACCGCTTAATGCCAGAGCTTTGCCGATTCTCCCCGCACACATCCTGCAAGTCCTTCACCCTTTTTGGAGCCATCAAAGAGCCGCAGCGTGCCAACAGAAACCATTTAAACCTCCCAGATAACAATCAGGACTCTCTATTGATATGCACCTGCAGATGACCTTTAACCTTTTTTTGCAGGAGCCAGAAACAGAGAGCGGAAAAGTGAACAAGCCCCCGAAATGTTTCGTTGTTTACTGTACGACTTAGATTTATGTAAGGAACATTAAAACCAGGCCGCAGGAGGAAGCGGGTGAGTAGTCGCCAGTCATTTGCGATCGGCTTTGTCGGCCACGTGGGTGCAATTGAAGGTGATCCAGGTCTCCAGCGAGCATGTGCACAACACATGTACGGCACCGGTGGCTAAAGAAATATTTACACTGTGAAATTGGTTAACATACCTTTGCACAGCTGAGCCTGGACTCAGAACGGAGCCTGGCTCAGGAGGGCGGGACGGCAGCTTGGTGTCGAGCGGGCAGAGAGAACTCAACAAACGGCCGCAAGTTTGGTCCAACAATCAAACATCCATTGTTCTGCAGCTTTTCGGCATTCCTCCACTGTTGTTGCTTTCAACTGAAGCCAGAAATACTGGAGGGATTAAGCTGACCCAATGAAGGAGAAATGGCTTGTGAATGCTATTATTTAGCTGCAACGAGCATTCAAACTTTTAGTAGAAGGTCCTTGGGTTTATATGAGGTTTTAGATGGAAAATTTGCAGCTATTTTTTATATTTTTTAGCCATTTTCTTGAGAGAATTTGCTTAATCACATTCATATAAGTGGGTTATTGACACCATTAGCGTCTTGTCAGGAAAGGGCGAGGCAGCTGCTGTTAATCACCTGCCACAGAGTCTTTTTCTACAGCGTCTGATGAATTGCTGACACGTTTCTTCAGGTGATATTTTGACATCTTCGGGTAAAATATTTCAGCTAATACTTCCATCTCCTCATCGAAACTATAATTAGGGCTGTACCAGACGCACACACACACACTCCTGTGAGATGACAGAGAGCGTCAACACACTAACTGTGAACCAGGTCATCATTATAGTTTATTACTTTTTTTTGTGTCCTCTCACTCTTTTTAGTTATTGAGGATCTGCAGAAACACAACTACATTTCAGACAAGGCCTCCTTTTTGTGGGACCAGTGGAGACTGTAGTGATGAAAGTGTGCATATTTTTGTTGACACTACGACAAAGACGATGCACAACACATTTTGTTAAAAGGCCTTCTTTTGATTGGATGTTTAGTCAGGCTGCAAAAGACTAAAAAATGGCATCAAGTTCAGTAAAAATATAACTTGAAAATAAGCATCCAGCACCTATTTAAGCCCCCAAAACAACAAACCACACAAAAAACACAAATTACAACACGTTACTTTTATCTGCAGTAATACACATCATACATCAGAAGTTTTCTCATTTTATATATAAAAATAAAGGACTTTCTTTGCATTAACCCATAATGACAAAATGCTAACAGATGAATAAATTAAGTTATGCTAATTTGAATTAACAGCGCCGAGTTCGTTTTGATCTTTTGCAGCATTGGTGCATGATGAGAGTATGTACAGATCCACTTCAGAAGCTACATCCACGACGTGCACGGCTCCGATTACACTTTAAACCCACACACAAACTAAATAAACAAAGATTTAGTTGAGACACTTAGTAATGTAAATCCACTGCGCATTGAGACGTTTGCTCTGTGCAGCTGATCGTAAAGTAAACAGAAACACACCCAGGTTACTAATCGACAAAATAAACATCTGTTCCCGAAGGTTCAAAGAAAACAACAGCTACCGCTCGTCTTTGAGAAGAGTTTTCAGTGGATTTGCACTCCTATATATGTATCCTTTTCTGCTCGCGTAACACAGAGACGCATCATGAGACCCTAACTGGGGGGGAAAGGAGTGATGTGACCCCCGATGACAGAGGCCTCGACCTCTCCGAAGCACCTCCAGCCTCGTGTTGAGCGCGTGATGTCACAACTCACTGCACCCCAAGACGGCGAGGAAGGGCTCTGTCCAGCTTAACGAGGGGGGGTGGACATATTTCAGGCTTAGATAATAAGTAATCCTCCCAACTTAAGTTGTTGGCTCGATGCTACAGCTCCTGAGGGACACTACGGGACGCATTAAGGTGCATTTCGACAGGAAAACATGGCAGCTGCGAAAAGAAACAAGGCACGCTCCGTCTCAGCTGCAGAGAGGTTCAGCCGGATGGTATCTGGAGGGAGAAATTATGCAACCCGTGCTTTTACCGGCTTGTGCGCCACATGAATGAGTGCAATCACTTCCAAGTTCTTGGCTTAAAGGATGATGAAAGCGGCGAGCATAATGGGAACAGACCGAGTGCAGGGAGAATAAAGACAAACTCGCTCGCTAAACATTCCCCAGCATCAACACGCAGATTCATGCTCACAAAACACACACACAAACACAGTCTGCAGCTTTTTTTCCCTCTGTTTCTTCATGCGCTCCTGCATTATGCTGCTTTGTCTTGCTGACTTGTGTGCAGCTTCACTCCGAACATGGCCTCCCACTGTGCTCTGACCCAGGCCAGCAGACCCTGGAGGAGCTCGGTGCTCTCAGAGCGCACACACCACGTCTTCTCCTGTTTCACAGTCTGCAGGAGGAGAAACAACATGAGAAAACTATGAAAATGAAAGCAGTTAATCACAAAAGCCTGACAAACCCGATTCCACGGTCGTTAAATCATCATTAAAAACGCACATTTCTTCACGCTTGAGTTCTCAGTAAGCGTCGTATTTGACAATGTACCGATCTCGCCCTGTGTGATTTTCGAACATCAAACACAACTTTACATGTTCAACGTCAGTGAAATTCTTCTTTGTGGTGTCAAGTAAACAAAATGTGCGGTCGCGTCTGCAGCACTCACTTTGTTTTTTTTACCATTTCCTCTTATTTTCTGAAAGACGGGAATTTCTTTTAAAATTCTTGACTTTTGATTCTTTTCTAAGTGAAAAACTAAACTCGTCTGTTTTGTTTTGCTACGCATGCTGCAAAAAATACAGTTGATCACAGATTTATTTACAGGAAGAGGGGCTGAGTGAGCTATTTTCCATCAAAACCTTCGTCAAGATTTACGCAAATTGAAATTTGAGCAAAATAAACGGACCACTCTGTGTGTTTCCATCTTCAAACTGAGCTTCCCGGTAAAGATTTGTGTGTTCTTGTTATGAATGTGGTGTTTTTGTCAACTGCTAAGCTGGTTTTGTTGATGTGGCAGCACACGATGACGCGCGGCGGCTGGATGTGAAGGTGTTGTGGTGCAGCAGCGTGTCATCGAGCGTCACGTGGCCGTTGCGCACTAACCTCGTCGTAAAGCTTGATGTCTATCCTGCACTGATCCGAAGGCCACAGGTGGACCGAGCTCACGCAGCTGATGGGCAGCGTCTCTAAAACGCTGACGCTCCCGCTGCTCGGCTCCTTGTTTTCGTTCACTGCCAGGCCGTTGGCGCTCTTCCTCCACTGGTAGTCCTCTTTGAGCAGGTACAGGGTTTCTCGGGTCGCCAGGACCGTCAGCGGCGTCCACAGCTCCTCTGAAAGAAAAAGACACACAGGCGGCTTCACATAAAACAACTTAACCTCTGATTTACTGTCACGGATCACCGACTCAGAAAATCTTTAAGTACCATTCTGCTACACAATCAGTTTCACCTTTATGTGTCATGTCAGAAAACTTCATCTTCAGAGGAGAGCGGAGAGGAAAGGCAGATCTAGGCACGCTCAAATTGTTGTGTTTTAAATTCCACGGACGTGCGCAGCCGTGTGTAGCCTGCAGCTCCCTCGGCTTTAAACGCTGATGCACAGACAGCGAGGCCAAGCTGCGACCCGGCGAACATTTACAGACCCGATACAGTCGCCTGTCACTCAGTCCAACAGCAGATTTGCTTTACAGTAAGTGCGCTCGTTAACATGGATGTTTGACAGGCGCCTCACGTCCCCACAAATCACATGCCCTCCTCCATTTTTCCCTCTTCCTGCCATATTCGCTTTTATCTGGAAGAAAATTAAGTCTTGGACCTATTTTGTTTATCATTTTTCCCCATTTAGCATATTTTCCTGGCACTCTTTCTATTTCTGGGATCGCAGGAATATTATGAGGGCTTTTATTGTGGCATTTACTCTTGGCTTTCTTCCCGCTGGTTAAAATGAAAGTTTATGATCGAGCTTATTCTACTTTTCCTCCAGACTGCAAGCAAAAATGGCCTAAATACAAAATAGCTGTAATCTACAGAAACACCCCCCATCACCACCACCTGTGATTTACACAGGTGGAGGTGACGGGAGACGAGTTCAACGTGGAGAGCGTGGACGGGCAGCCGAGCGCCTTCACCTGTTATCTGGA
>JBAJHX010000011.1:9696268-9719928 GCA_037176925.1 Amniataba percoides | reverse complement strand
CCCCCCCCCCCCCCCCCCCCCCCCCCCCCCCCCCCCCCCCCCCCCCCCCCCCCCCTCTTCCGTGGGCGCTAGTCCGAGACAGCAGTGTCATTATTAACATCTTTACCCTTCGGATCTTCAGAAGCCATTAAACATGACATGTTGAGTCTTGAAAGCTTATCTTTCTTGTCACAAATGAGGATGTAAAGAAAAGGAGGATCAGTCAGATGGAAAAATGTAAGCGAAAGAAGATCTCTCTGCTGATACTGGAGAGATTTCTGGCAAAGAATATAAAGATCCTAATATCTAAGATGGGATGAATGATGAAGAGTTTTTTTCTCTGGATGTGTCACCTTGCAGGACAAAAGCCAGAATGTAGAAAAACTGCAGCTGGCCTTCCTCCACGTCGGCCTGGATGTCTTCACACACGAGAGGCCTAACAGATAAAAAGGGATGAATGATATTAACACATATTAGCACACACAGAGTCGTTTTCTTGAAGATAACAGAGAGTCGTGGCGCCCACGCCGCCTCACGTGGAAGCGTTTCGACATCACGGGGTGAAATTCACAGTAACTATGACGCAAAGAGCATAATTGGTATAATAACAGCCGAGAGGACTTGGATCGCTGAAACACCACAAGTGTGTACCGAGACTGTGGTTAGCTGCCTCGCAAACACATAAAGGAGCTGCTCTGATTTCTCTTTTATTTTCTTGCTTGTTGAGCTGTGGAGTTTGTACCCTGAGGAAAAATGACAAATTAGAAGATCTGCATCAAAATGCACCATCTGACACTCCTTCATTCAAGCTAAAGACATTTTTATTTGACTTCTGGTGGCTGGATAAAGCATATTTTCCTGATACAAAGGCAAATCCACTACATCTGTAAAATGATTCCTGTCTTCTCTGAAATAACACTTTTATTTCCACATTCCTCCTCGGTGAGATCCTAAAGAAAGCTACCATCCTCTGTTTTGTGAAGGAAAACACAAACTACTGGAGGTGACACGACATGACATGCATGCTTCAGGATCTGCAGCACAAACACATGTTACAAATTAAGATGTGGTTTACCAGCTAATTTAGTGGTGCACTTTTACAAAATGAAGTCTAAAAAAGCTGATTGTAATCAACTAAAGATGTGTCAGAAATGCGCGACGCTGGGACTCCCACAGCAGTAACTCCCTTTGACTTACACCTCCCGACCGCATACAAATGTGTGCAACACTATTCAGACCACATCTGTCAGCATATAAACAGACACAATCAAAGATACCAGAGGTGGTGCTGAGGGTTGAGCCTCGTGGTGGAGATGGACTTCAGCTGGCTGTCGGATTTGTGGGCCATCTCACGCACGATTCCTGATGAAATGACAATAACAAAAAGGCAGAAAAATCAAAAAGCGTTGAAGCAGCTGTCTGTGAAGTTCAATCCAAGTCCAAGTTCAACTGCAAATCAAAGACAACTGCACCCTCTTTAGGTTCTTGAAGATGTTTTCTCCAGCTCTAAAGGCTGAAGACATAATTATACTTTGTGAAATTTGAGATAAAATTTGAAGTCCAGTTGCCTTTGACTTATCACATATAGACATTTAAAGAATACCAGCAATTAATCACCACAACATATAATGACAATGACGACCTATTTTTTACATAAACACTTGACATTTCCAGCTTTTCAAATGAGAAAACTGCAAAACTGAAGATGTCAAATTGGGTTTTGAGAAGCTGTGATGATAATTTGTCCGAACTAATCTCATTTACATAGACAAATGTATCAAATTATCATGAAAAACAATCAATAAATGAACTTAAAATAAAAAACATCACAATAAAAGGAAGGTTGAGATTGTGAAAGCTCACTGACCAACCAAAAAATGCATTCATATTAAATATTAAAGCATAGTTATATAATTATTTCACCACCAGCAACAACAACAACAACACACTTCCTTGTAAAGGACACAGAAAAGCTACAGTGGCCTCCAAATGTCACACCCAAATATTCACAGAAGAAGGTCGACACACAAAAGCCAAACACAATCCGAGACTTCTTCTTCTTCTTCTATTGTAGCGAGGACAAGAAAGCCAAGAGGTCTCTGGTTGCAGGTGTAAGATTTCGGCTCCATAGACTCGGCGGGTGAGAAAATGTTGGAGAGCACAAAGCGCCGGGTCACGCTCACACTCACTTTTGTGGCGTGTCATTGAGTGTGACAACAATACGGGGCAGAGAGGATATCTGCAGTCAAGTTTGAATAGACGGACTTTAAAAGGATTTAAAGGGACACTGGGGAGGAGATGTGGCAGAAAGAGGAAAGAAAGAGTTAAGAGTGAGGAAAAAATCCTTATGAAGAAGGTGCAATAAGAAAGTGTAATCAATATCATGTTTTTTGTCATAAAATGTGCAAAATGCTGATTTAAAAAGTCTGATCTGATCAAACATTTGTCTGTAAAACCTTTAATAAACTTGTTTCGTTTTCCTTTAACACAACACGACCGTAGCAGGACTTTGCCTGACTAATCCGCGGCCTAAATTGCGCAAAATTATGATTCAAACCAGAACCGTCTGATCAAAGATTTGTCTGCAAAAACATTCTTGCTTTCTTTAATAAAATGATCCAGCATCATCAAATGCATCGGTGTTCAATTTAGTCTTAACAAAACACAGCCATACTATGACTTTTCCAGACGAGAATACAGCAACTATCTGATCAAAGAATAAGTAAACAGGACGAGGAATCTGAGCGAGCGCTCGGTGCCAACTCTCTGCACTTCACTGTTCCTTCAAACTTGGAGCTATGGACGCATTTCGGTCACTTTTCAAAAAGTGCTGATGTTCAATAACCAATCCTACATGAGATAAGACCATGAATAAACTCGTTAATATGCTATAATATAAGTATTTTCATATTTATGTACGTTCCAAGGATGCACGATAAGAAATTAGCACCTGCCAGAAGCCAAATACCAAATTTTTACAGCTGGAGATGCTTAATCAGGCATTTTCTTTTATAAAAATAAAGTAAATATTTGGTTTTAAATCTTAAACTGATTCTTAAGCTCATCAAACAGTGTTGCTTTTGGATGAAAAAAAGGTAGGTAGGCTGTTCAAATACAAAGAAAATGTCGCTTTTAATCAGATTCGCCTGTTTTCAGTCTGGTAATCTTTTCTTCCTGATGTGAAAAATGTTCGGGAACAAGCCAGCAGTTATTTCAGTTTGCCTCAAAATATTTTGGACAAAAATGACAGACGGCTTTCGCGAAAATGCGAATTGGACTCGAGTTAAATCCCCCCCCAGCCCCCCCAAAAAAGAGAAAAAATTGGCAGGACATTTTCACATGTTGAGGAGAAACAGCGAGCGTCAGACAAGCCGAGAGATTAAATAACGTGTTAACATCAGCGAGGTGCCATCCAAGATCGCAATCATGAGTAAGCCAAGGTGACGGGCCGGCCGCATTCAGAACCGAGTCTGCTTCGGTCTGGTCTTTGTCAGCGATCCTGCTTCCTCTTGGACTCTTTGGCTGCCTGCACCACCGACATCAATGCCCCTGATGATTTTCACACGAAATCAAACACCACACCTTTGTGCGACGTGTTGGACGGGACGGTGTGGGACGGGAAATAGTTCAAGATTAGAAAAGCTGAATTTCACCAGAGACAGTTCTCTTTCACGAGTGCCGGAGACTATGAGCCGGTCTGTGTAAAGCACCCGTCACTCTTCCTAAATCTCCTGTAACCCAGTTTGAGCGCGACAATGAAAACTGACAAATTCCTCTTTGTGAGAGAAAACAACAGGCCAACAAAAACAGAAGATCGCTAACAGGCTCTTTGCCGTCTCTCTTTGGCTGCAGATTCCAGAGGTCTCGTGTTGTCTCTCATGTTTCAATAAAGTTGTGTCAGACTCGCTTAGTTTTTCTGAGCTCCGGAGAAACGGGCCCGGTTATAACCACATCCCCTCTCTCTCCTCCAGCCAGCGAGTCCTTCGTCATTCCAGTTGTGGTTTTCATCTTTGTCCACATGATGGGAGCCAGCTTGGACGACAGACGGGGGTTTGTTATGGTTAAGCTTTTCCGTGCGTCCTCTGACAGCACATTACAACAGCTGTTTTGGGGTTAATTTGGCATTAGGAAAAAAAAAGTTTGCCATAAAAGCAACTTCTTGACCTCCAGGATTGGAGAAAACATGAAGGCATTTGGCACGTAAACGCTGATATCCACAACAGAAACATCCGATTTTCATGCGTCTTTTTTTAGGGCGCACCTGGAAGGTGGCAGCGAAGCCTTATTTGTGTTTTTCACTTGTCTGATCCGTCTTGGACGACCTCCGCGGTGTCGCTGAAAGCAATCTGGAATCATTTTCGGCCACGAAGAATACAACACGCTAAATGAGCTGTTTATAAATTTAGACAGAGGGAAAAAGCTCTCGGCGGACAGATGGAGAGCCAGAGAAAGAGGCAGAGAGATGAAAAAGAGAAAAATATGTGTTGGAAAAAGTGGGAAATTCAACTAAAATGTCATTCGATGCTGGTCAGAAGGAAGATCAAACAATAATTAGTGAAGAGATGTTTCTGAGTGTGTCCTTTATTAACTGATTTCCCCTTTTTATTAGAGCAATGTGCAGAAAAACCTGAGAAAGAGTTCATTTTATTTGCTAACTACTTTAATAATTAGTGTTCTTGTTTTGTTGGTTTAGAAACTCGTACCTGTTCATCCATCACACCGTCTCTACTCTTTTTTTTTGCAACAGCTGTCAGTGGTTTTTAGTTACTGCTGCACCAATAAAAGTGATTCTGATCTTAACAAGATTAAATAAAACAAAATAACAAATAATATTAAGAGGTTTGAACAAAAGAGAAACATAAAATGTGCTTTTAAAACGAGATGCTGGAAGCTCGTGAGGTATGAAACAACACTTTCCATGTACTTCCAAACATATTTGCTTGATTGTGTTTGAGTGAAAGCTGGGCAGAAACCGAGTCGTGGAAAAAGTGGGACTTCTCCTCTAATCAGCGTGTCTGTTGACTAAATTAGTTTTTTTTTGCCCGTGTTCAGTATCTTGTACCTTCAAATTGATTAAATGAAACAGTGATTATCGGAAAAATACCTTCATAAGTCCCATTCCCTGCTGCAAATTTCCCTAAAAGTTAAATTAAATGTCTTTAAACTGAGCACCGATACTTTTCCATATGTGCCAAGATGTTTTCCTGTTTTCTGCTCACGTTTAAGAGCTGGTAATTGTCAGATTCATTTTCCATATTTTTCCGGACATTCCAGGCCCGAGCAGGAGCCCCCTTCTAATAAAAGGTTTTCCTCTCAGCCTCTGGTCCTCCCTCGCAGACAAGTAGGTCTGGGCAGGATGTACTCAGTCTGTGTGAACCCAATACCGAGGGGGGACGGAGCAGAAATCTGCGTCACATAGCACACATATGGTATAGTATTAGTTTGCGAGGGGAGTAGGTTGGGTTTCTGTGGCACAAAGCCTGCGAGAGGAACATGCTGTTCTAATACCTGCCTCGGGGACTCGGCGGTACTCTGCGACTGTTTTTTAAATCTAAATTAGTCCACGGTTAATTCTGCGGCATCTTCGCTCAAAGCGCCTGCAGGAGAAGTCCTGAAACCAGTGTGACCAGTAAGTACAGAGAAAACAGGGTCAGCGAGTTTCTCTCCCTCATTTCACAAAGTAAAACGTCCTTTTATGTGTTTTTCCGTACGTTAAACCATTTTTCCCCCTTTGCTCGTGTTTGGCAGTGTTCCCGTTTACCTGTCAAGAGGCCAAAGAAGCGTTTGCAGCGTAAACTGTCCCTCACAAGGAGGGTGTAGGCCACGCCTCCGTCTCCGAACTCCATGTGGATGCTCTGAGAGCCAAGCCCCACCTCCAGGTAGCTGAGCTCCACGATTGGGTGGCTGTCCCTCTTCTGCAGCCAGTCGGAGAGCTGGCCTCTGCTGGGAGGAAACGACGTTAAGAGTGCAGAAAACGTACCGTCACAATGAGATGGATTAAATGGTTTACTTGACCTGTGACACCCGGAGGTGTGACTGCCAGAACGACACTTTAAAATGAGTTTGTGAGAGCCAGAGTTTACTCAGTGGGATCATGGTCATAACTCATGTAACTCCTCTGTTTTGAAGGATGAAAATATAAGGCCAAAATCAAAGTTTGGCTTCTTGTGCAGACCCAAGAACAAGAGAAGTCGGCCTCGGTGTGGTCTAAATTACCGAAACCTGTCGAGAGCCATCACAGCGGGGCTCGTGTCTGAAGGAAATAGATCATGTTTTGATGAGGGAAGAAAAACGCTTTCGTTTATGTGACGGAGGAGAGAAAAAATAATAAAAGGGGCAAAAACTAGCGGGAGAAAAGACTCCGCACAGTCCACAGACGCTCTGAGGTCAATGTGTTTTCAAGATGTGACCCAGAAACCTCCACAGGTTAGGCAATATAATCCACATCCTAAACGGACAGTGTGGAACTGCACACCAGCGGTAAAAAAGTCTGCAAAGTGGCGCCCTCTTTTGAATCCACACCAGCAGGATTTGATTACTCTTTTAATGAACTGGAATGCGTCGCGTCAAAATCTCACTGATGTTTCAGCTTCAAACTACAGAATCCTGCTTAAATTGAAGCAATCATTTATCTGAAAAGACGTTTGAGGTCCACCTGCTTTATTTACCCTTTTCTATTTTGTCTGAATCTCTTAAACTTCTTATTTTCACTGTCTGTGTGGCAGCTATCGCACCTAAGCGTTTGTCCATTAAAGGGTCATATTTGTATGTTTTTTATACAAATTCAGCTGCATATTATCAGGACTGTGAACCCTGATTAAACTATTTTGGCCTCATGAGTGAGAAAATTGAACTTTCCTTTTTGTAAAGGCACATAATGCTCAAAATTAGTCGTGCTTAAATATCATCATAATACAAGAATGCATTGAAGTTCATTTTGGTGGATGAAATTCAAACTGAGTAAGCACTTTGTGTGTCCTGAAGTTGCTCTACTTACTGGGTTTCTGACATCATTTCCAAGAAATAGATCCTCTGGTTTGACACCACCAGCAGAGAGGGAACCTCCCCGGGCTCCCCGAATTTGACGGCTGACATCTGAAGGAAACACAAATTAAACATGAAGCAGGAAGATCATCATCATCTGTTTTTAACAATAAACACCCGTGAATAATGTCTTTTATGGGATATTAATGAGCTATAAATTCAACCCCGAAGAAATAACATCATATTTTCAGATTTTATTTTGTTCACAGGTTTAAAATCAAGCATCTCGACTGAGGTTTGACGTCCTCTCCAACAAGGCAGGGAGAAAAAGCACAAGAGGACGAGCGAGCCGCCCCTGTCACTGGATAAATAAACATAACTAAGATGAATGGAGCGGGACCTCCTGTTTCCAGCTGTGGTCAGCTCGGTCCCGCTCCGCTCCTCTGCTCCTCGTCCAGGTGTCTGACAGAGGAAAGCGATGGCCTGCTGATTTCAAGAGCTCCCGGGATGCAGAGCATATTAAAAGTGTCTCTGAGTGACAGGGGGGTGCACGCAGCGAGCCAAGGAAGCTACAGAAGAAGAGGATCATGGGGGAGGGTTGAATGGGCTCCCGGGAGATTTACTGACTGCCTCCATCGCGGCCGACTGAGATGAAACCGCAGCTCAAGTGTTGTAGGTCTTAAAGTTGTCACCACCCATTAAGCAGGAATCTTTTGGCCATCAGGGAGATACGCTCGAGGACTTTTGAAAACCGCAATCACAAAAGAAACAATAACAGCGACATAAAAACACCGCATTGCTAAATTTGCGCGATCAGTCACAGGCCGCCTTCGAATGGTGAAATTCTGCTTTAATAGCAGTCTGGTAATAATTCTGCTTCCTGCCTCAATATTAGCTCCAGAAAAGACTTAAAAGCCCTGAAAAAACTGCGTTCTCGAGCTGCTTCTCGCTGGAAGAAACTGAGTCGAAGTTAGAAAAGTTTGGATTATTTCACATTTCTACATTTCTTGTTTCTTTTCTGGCTTTTGTTGTTTAATAAGGAAGGGCTTGGCTGGAAAAAAGGTGATGTCACATATTTCCATGCTCTGTTCAGAGCTTAACAAAGTTTTAAAACAAAATGTGATGACAGTTCTGTGCTTGTTCGCTTATCCTGCCAGTGCCATATGTCAAACCTGATCCAACCACACCCCCGCAGTCCTGAGTGATAAGCTCTTCATAAAAAATAACTGAGGGCGTTTTCTTTTCGGAAATGAATAGTTGGACATCGCAGTTATTTGCTTTCTTGCTGAGAGTTAGATGAGGGAATAAGAAACCGCTTTTACGTATAAAAGCTACAGTCGGCTGCTGGTTAGCATAGCTTAGCATAAAGACTGGAAACAGATGGAAACAGCTAGCGTGGCTCCGTCCAAACGTGACGAAATCCAGTGTGGTTTCACTGGAGGCGAGACTGCTGCCCTGAACGGATGATTCAGGCAGCTTGAAATATTTCAGTGAATGAGGAAATGAGTGCATCTTACTGCTTCATACCTTGAGGAAAGAGTGAAGCTCCTCCTCCTCCTCGAAGACCTCCACATCCAGGAAGAGCTGCAGCCGATGGTCCACCGCCTCGTAGTCCTCAGAAAGGAGGTCCAATTCATCTGCAGACACACTGACAGTGCTCAGCCTCCAAATAACTCAAAGTGAATAAATCTTTGGTTGTCAAAATGATATCTCGTATTAATACTTAAGCCACAGTTTCCTGGCAGCGATGTGAGGGCTTAAATATTTTTTGGCTTTTGTGAAACCTGAGCAGGATGCAGCATTGGCCAACCGGCCTCACGCAGAAAGACATTTAAGAGCAATAAATCCACCAGTGAACGGCAACAGAGGCCATCTGAACGCTGATGAAGGGCTACGGCTGCTCAGAAATGACAGGGCACTGACCTGCAGAGGCCAAAACAAACCTGACGTCTTTCTTTTTGAAGAGAGTGAAAACAAAGATTAAAAAGATCTTTGACCCTTGACACACACACACGCACACACACAGGTTGATTTGTCTTTCGAGACAAAGCACTTCTTCAGAAAGGAGAAAATTAGGCCTCTTCTCCGCAACAATGGGCGCTCTGTGTCGCCAAAAAAAGCTGCTATTGAGAGTCAGTGTTTCAGGATGAGTACGAGCTGTCTCCAGTGTGAGGCTGTGGTTTCAGAAGGACAGATTACATGGTACTGGCGCTGCGACTATTACAAAAAAGAAAAAGATACAGAAAGCTGTAATTACGACTGAGCCCTCCCTCTCTTATGCTTTCATTCCTCTCCCATCACTTCCAGTAATGATTCCAATCTGTCTTGTTGCACAGTTACCATGTGGTTCATCTAAAAATGGCAGACAGATGTGGAGGAAATCAGATGCTGCCACAGAGATACAGAGCGCTTCGAAGGATTTCTGCGCCACACAATATCCGCGAGATCCAAATACTTCCCATCTCACTTCACTTTCAATTAAGACTCGGATAAATCTTCAGGAAAGGCAATGAAACTGACGTAAACAGTTTACACCACACGCCACAGCTGATGTGTTTTACAATGGCCATATGAACTGTAGAATTCAAATCAAGTAATAAGATACCATTTATATTTCACTGCCGTTTGGGCTTCTCTCCAGAAAACAGTGCTGCCAACATCACAGTGGATGCAAAACTGACAAGATTCGTCCATTAATCGACTCCATTAACAGATTCAGTCACCAGTTTGTTGCTTCCAGCTTCTAAAATGTGAGGATTTGATGATTTTGCACAACTGGAAATGAAAAATCTTTTGACTTTTGGTCAACAGCTAAGCTAAGTCAAAGAAACTTTATTTTGAAACATAGCAAATTTCCAGAGTAGTGCCTCGGTATCATTTCCCGCTTCCAAGCGAAAACAAAACTTTCCTTCACTTAATCGTTTTCAGCACGGCAGCTGTTGCCCCGTCTCTCCTGCCGCAGTGCCTTAAGTCATTTTAGTTTTCATTTTCTTAATGAAACCTGAAGAGAGGCACAGACGTTACTGTTGTCTCCTCAGAGCGAGACAACAGGGTTAACAGAAATATACTAATAGGTGTTACACTGGTGTGGTCTGACGCCGAAGGGAAAATTTGGACGTTTCTGCAGGCTTCACCTAGTTAAATTTAAAACAAGTATATAACTTAATTTATACCTGAGTCACAACTCAGGTAAGTATGATGGAAAACCTGGTGGAAAACAGCCTAGAATTACTCATAATCATCATCAATTATTCAGGAATTCCCAGCACAAATGAATAATTACCCATGTTATATTTAACCAAATCAAAACCACCTGGACCTGTATAAGTAGAAGAAAATGGATGGATGGATAAACGAAAAATATGGTGAATATTTTTGACTTTTTGACTGAATTCACTGTATTTTTCATACTTTTGAAGACCCAGAAAAGTGCTGACAGTAGAAACCCACCATTCGGGGTGGATCTTCCTGCAGGCTGGGCTTGGACTTCAGGTGGTGTGGCGCCTGTCGCGGTGTAGTGGTAGCTCCCAGCGAGATCCTCTTTACTTTGGCAGTCCGTTTTGTAGGAGAGGCTGGACGTGTCGCCCTGACTGTCCCCGATGAAGAAGGAGCTCCCCTGGGCGGTGACGAAGGTGGGGTCTCCTGTCGTGATGGCAGCTTCTGGGATGGGACTACTGCTGATACTGGCATCTGTGTAATCATCCTGCTGTGATGAAGAAGGAACACAGAAATAAGAGATCCTGGTTGAACAATGTCGGATATGAATGACATCGAAAGGGAAAGAGAGAGACCTTATTGGCACTGCGAGTGCTCTGGGTTATATCGAGGTGATCGTCCTCACTGTCCGGCCTTGATGATCGACGGATGGGCGTGCTGGTGAAGAGAGTTGATTGGCCAGCCAGCTGGACCACATGATCGCTACCACACTCTGGACAAATATTATTGTTTCCTGAAAAACAAAAGTAAATTACAGGAAGTCATTTCCAATAAGTTTTGATGGAGAATGTGGACTGTGAACAGGAGCTGCCCCCCCTCATGGTGCTTATCGGTTACTGCAATATTAATGGTTATTGTGATTATTACTTAACTGCTTGGCCACCTTTAATGTATTTATAGGTTTACTTACCTAAAAGGCAGTTTAAAGGGTGTTATAAACCTACACAGCTTTTTCTTTTATTTAAAAATAGAGACTAAAAAATATGTGTATAATTTCAAAAATACTTGCCTGGTTGCCTGGTAAAACTATATCATCTGTGTCTATGTTGACTCAAGAACAAGACAATTGAATCTTTCTGACAACCAAATTACCTATACGAAGAAGTTCTAATTGAGGATGAATGATCTTCTTGTACCTGCAGGGCTTGCATTTCTGTGACCCACAGGCAGACAAATGTCTAAGTCCGGACACGTGCAACTGAAAAGGGTATTTAGTGCCTGACATGTCATCAGAGCAGCAGACTAAGCACACAGACAAAAGGAGCACAGCCCCAAGAAATCCCCAAAACATCTGTGGAACAAAGCCTGTGCGTGCCGGAGCAGGTTTTAATATCAGGTTTGGTCAAAGTGCTGGGAGGCGGCTGCTGGAGCGAAGGGTGCTATCTGTCTGCTGCTGATTATAAAGGTGGGAACTCAGCGGAGCGGGCTACTTACCAATAAAACACACGAGATAACTCCTGGGAGGCTTCATTTGAGCACATTTGTAGCCCAACGTTTGTTTTGGGAAAACATGCAGACTACCAATGGGAGCTGAGGAGGAGTCATGAAGTGCATTGGCGTCAAATGCGAAACATTTTTTCGCATGAATGTGAAAATGTGCCAGGTGCAATATGCGACCTTCCTCTGTTTCCATCTAATCTCCAATTTTCAAGACACGAAACATCTGACTTTGGCTAAACAAGTGTGAAAGTCTTAGTTTTAGAGGAAAACATTAACACGCATGTAGCGCTTCCATTTTTTCGGACGGTCCAGAACATGAGAGGCTGAGCATGACTCATCTGAGGCTGTGCGTGACTCAGGATGACGGCTGAATCAGAAGAAAGCTTTTCAGATTCAAAGCTGCTGTGTGTGGGATTCTTTGACATCTCCTGATGACAGATTCAGATATAAACTAAAGCCAAACATCACGTTGCTCAGGCAACTTTTTCACCTAAGAGCTGGGCTTAGAGGGCTTTTTTTTTACGGTCAAATGCTACTTATTTATTGCAGATTTTACCCTGTTTCAAGATGCTTTTTAACATGTGGTGACTGTTTTAACCCATTTTCTGTACCTGTGCTTTACTTGACACTTTAACGAGCAGTGAGGCCCCACAAAATAAACATATAAAACTAAAACAAAGAAGGACATTTACGTTAAACCATAAAGATCCAGAAATATACACAAATGTCAAAGTTCTTCAAGTCTTCATTTGTCTGAGTGTTGCTCGAAGGCTACTGTAAATTTTTCTCACCTTTGCTGTCATCATCACAATCTGTCACCTCCTCTTCATCCTGTTCGGCCACGCCTTCTGGTAACATCGCAGCCCCCCTCCTCCTCGCTCTCCCGCCCGCCCCCTCCTCGCCGCTCCCCTCCTGAAGCGTGAACTCTGACCTGCAGCGAAGGCACTGCAGGCGAACGCAGCTGGAGAGGAGCTCGGAGCAGCGCTGCTGGTTTTCCTCCGCCACATGAGACAGCACGTCGGTCAGAGCCTAGTCAGCAGAAAGTGAAGTTTTCATGCTATAATAGTCAATTTAGCACCAAGAAAACTGAGCAACCATGTGCAATCGGCTGTTTGTGCAGAAAACAAGCTTGTCAGCTGAGAAAAGTTGGCAAGAGTTGACTTTTTTAGCTGTAAACAACTGATCTGATATACAGGCTTTCACTTTTTTCTTGCTGGTGAGATATTCTGGTGATGAAAAAAAAACCAAAAACGTTATTTCTGGCAAGTACAAAATCCACAGAAAGCTATTTGCATGTTCAAATTTTTGTTTGCTTAGTTAGCTTCATCAATCTTCTCAAAGGGCCAAAAATCAGCAGAGCTCAAGGCTAATTTGAGGGGATACATCATAGTTGGCATTGCGGGACTTAATGTGTGAGTGTTTCTGTAAACACTGAGACAATCTGCACTGTGCCACGAGCAGTCACAGTCGAGGTCAAGGTGTTCGTTGGGGCTTTGTGCTTGTCACTTCATCTATGTGTGTGTTTATAAAACAGCACTCAACATTTTCTGACGGCTCCCCACAAATCTGACCAAGAAAACCCACACACACTGGAATTGGTATTGGCTTCCTGTGCTGAAATTATACCTGGCACAGAGCTGATGTTGCACAATGTAAGAAGACTGAAGTCATAAACACGGTAGTAAATATGGTACAGAATGTGCTGCTGGATGTTGACATAGCATTTAAAGACAAAAGTAAAACATGGTTTCAGTGCGGGGAAGACTGTGAGCATGACCAGACTCGAACAAGATGTCAAAACTAAGCGTGTGGGTGCTGCTCTCATTCATGTGCTGTATGTCATGCATATCCTGCATGTGGGAGCGGAGAAGAAAATCTCATGTGTCGTGGCTAACTCGCCAACAATATTTCTTCTACAAGGAACCAAACACTTCACGGAAAACAGGACTCAAGAGTGTGTTTGTGAATCTCTGTTATTAACCTGCAGTGCCTGCTGCGGGTCATCATCAAGCAGGACGTAGCATCTCCTCCTCTTCTCCATGTTGATGTAGTCGAACTGAAGCTCCACAGCTGGGAGCATCTCTTCTGTTTCCTGTGAGAAAAGAAAACTTATTAGACATTCATGACCTGAGAGCTGGATAATACGGTAGAATCAGTGTCAGAATATTAATGCATTGAATTAGATTTCACTGTTTTGCGCCTTTAAACCCCAAAAACCTTATGAGTCATGTCCTCTTTCTCACCCCCTCTTCCCCCCTCACCCCTCGGGTCCAGGCGGCCTCCGTGGTCTCCACCCCGGCCAGGCTGCTCAGCTCCAGGCGGTGCCTCTCCCGGCCGCGCTGCATGTCCACCTCCAGCACCAGGCCCTGTTTGATGCGCAGGAACACCTCCGTCCTCTTCCTCCTCCCTCCCTCACCCCCATCTTCGTCCTCTCTGTCAGATAAGACACCCACGAGCAGGGGGTGACACAGATCCACTGAAAAACAGAGAGAAGAATGGGGATGAGATGACCTTAAATAACCTTTAGCCTAGTTAGTTTCCCAGGATGAGTTGCAAAATCTATTCTAATAAAAAATAATGTAAAGTAAAGTTTACTATCCTTTATCATTGCTTCATTACCTCCCAGATCTTCTTCCTCCTCTTCTTCTTTAGTGTCTACACTCTCCCCTCTTGCAAACCTTTGGGACTCTGGACTCGGCTGAGGTGAGCTTGTCGCTCCCTGACTCGCCGCCGGGCCGTCCACCATGCTGTCCTGCAAGGTGGACTCGGTGAGGCGGGAGCTGTGACCGGGCCACAGCAGGGTCGACTCCGTTTCCTGCTCCGCTTCCCCGTCAGACTTCTCCAACCTGGGCTCGGATGAGAGCAGCGGCGGGGGGAGGACCTCTGGAACTTCCAGGTGTGGCGGGGACGGCTGATGTCCCCGGCTGGTGGATGGACGCGAGGTTGCGTTGAGGCCGTTGGGGAGGGGTTGCAGGTGAGGAGCGGGCGGGTTTGTGCTGACGACGGTCGTGATGGTAGAAGAAGAAGCTCCATCGAGGTGATGCTGGTACCTCAGCCAATCCTCACCCAGCTGCTCTCTGAAGCTGGACATGCGCTCAATGTCCTGCTGGTGAGGAAGGAAAATGCCTAGTGGAGAAAAAAAACATTAAACTTTTAGATTAAACATTACAAGCAGCTAACAGTTAAAACTAAAAGTGAAAATCTTGGATAGCACACATGCTTTTAACACCCACCCTGTGTGGAGGAAAGCACTCTGGGCTCATAGTCTGTATCACTGGGCTCAGATATGCTGGCTCTCCGCACCCTCACCTTACTCTGAAATACAAAAAGGTCACTTTGTCAGCGTTCACCTGTCCAGGTAGATGAGTTAAGAATAAGGACATCACATCACTGAGAAAGGCATCATTTTAAAAAGGAGCGGTGGCTTCCTCACCTTGGATTTCTTCTTACGAAGGTGTGAGACTCCCACGTCTCCGACTGACATGCTGTCACTAAGATCTCCAGGACCGCTGGATGCTTCCTGGTTTTTCCGTTCCTGTGGCTGGGCGGCTGTAGGAGGTGACGTCTGTACCTGACAGATCAGCTGACCTCGTTTTGGCAGAACCTGCAGAAGAGAGCGGTTTATTATTAGACTACTAATAGATATGATATATACATAACTTAATGTAAGTTAATGCAGTTTAACATATAAACTCATATATTGCTGTTATATATTTAGTGAAGAACGTACTGATAACTCAGATGAGGACAGAGGGATACCATCGAGTTTCAGCTGAAAGGAAATAAAATAAAGGAACATCGGTTATGTAAGACAGAGAAAAGATGATGTTACATTTTTCTCAATAAATTCTCCAGCAGTCACCACAGAGGCCTGTTGATGATTTTCAACCCCAATATGACAGACGATCATAAATCAGTAGCAGTGCAGCCAGTCATTTTAAATTCACACCTTGTAGACAGGAAGCTGTTTCAGAGCTGTTCTTTATGTGCAGAGAGGCTCTGCTCTCAGATAAATCAAGACTTACGGGACTGTGCCTTTGTTGATACAAAGCAGGTGAAGTTGATCTATCACAGATCACAGACTACATTATAAATTTAACAGCTTCCATTTTTACGTTTACATTGCTGTCTAAAACAAATGACCATGCAGTATATTATTACAATCATTATCTTTTTGATGCTTCAGCGTTCTGCAAGTTTGAAAAATGGTCGAGCTATAACTGCTACTCACTTTAAGGTTTGCAGCCTTTGGGGAGAGATGTCGGACGGTGCAGTTTCGGTGGCTCTTCTGGAAGTAAAGCGGGTTTCCCTCCAGGTTCAGCTAAAAGAAGATGTGCCATTTTACATACGTCCTAAGAAAATAAATGTGTCCACTGTATGATAATCTGGAGCCTTTGTGGTTGCATGTGTTGCTGCTTACTGTGTGGAGGCAGTGCAGCAGGGACAGAGGAGCCAGCTGGGAGTGCTCCAACAGGAGGTTGTAGGCCAGGTCTAAGTACTGGAGCGAAGACAACTGCTCAACACCTGTTTGATCAGAGATGCAGGAAAAGAGTCCCAGACATGAGATCAAAAACATGCAGATCTGTGGAACAAAAAGAAACATGCGGCTCAAATATCTAATTTGATTCTATTCTTCCCTCCTGTCCAAACAGACATAATGAACAGGCAGGTGTAATGTTATCTAATGCTTCACTGTGTGATGATGAACAACATCCAAGACAAACAGGAGGATGTCCAAAAACAGTGGGAGCTGGGGGCCACTGTTAGGAGAAAGTCTGCTGGTGCATAACAGATTAGGTTTTGAGTTTGTGTATCTCCACGATGATCGGTTTCCTGTTTTTCAAATTTTTTAAGCTTTGCTGGCTCGCTCTTTTCTACACACTGCAAACGGATCGTCGGCCTGCTTTACCGTTTATAGTCTCCAGCTCATTGTTCCTGAGGTTGAGTGTGACGAGTTTGGCCCTGGCGCTCAGGCCGAGCGTTGGCGCCCTCTGCAGGCAGTTGTAGCCCAAGTTCAAGTGTTCCAGTTCACTCAAGGGCTGAGAGACAGCAATGAGGAAATAAGATGTAGACAGAAGCAAAACAAGGGTTTGTCACCAGCAGGACAAGAGAAAATCTAAATAAAGTTTAATTACAAGTAAACAAACAAAAACCTTTAGAAATTCAGCACAATCCTGAATCTTGTTATGGCTTAAATCTAAAGACTTCAGGACGTTCAGTAAACTCTGTGAAAGAAAGAGAAGAGCAGGTTGAAGTCAGGTGAAAATAAACACCAGCTAATAAACAGCAGTAATCATGTTTATTTGTGTATATTTGTCTCACTAGTGACTGGTCAAGGCAAACAATAGAGTTGTAGCTAAAGTTGAGGGTGTGCAGTTCCAGCCAAGGCAGTGCAGAGCTCAGGTCACCTCCACACAGGGAAAGCAGCTCCTAAACGAACAGACACATATATCACTTAGTTCATGATGTGTTTTATAGCCAGACACGCCAAACATAACAAAAGTGACACCTGCTGACAAGTTTACTGCAAAATGAGAGTACCTCCAAGGAGCTGAGGCTCTTTGAACACATGAACACCTCCAACTGAGAGTAAATCCCTCTGAGTCCTTCTAAACAGTGTGGAGGGATTCGCTTCAGCTGGTGAGGAGGAAAGACAAAAAGAAACGCATCATGTTCATGTTTTTTAGGACAGATGGAAATGAGGAAATATTCAATGTTGGTAAGAAGAAGGAGGAAGAAGAAGCAAAAAAAAAAAGTGAATGCAATCAAGGTTCATACTCTACCTCCAAACACTTCAAAGATTTGAATGGGAAGATTTTCACCACAGATTGAAGTTTTTGCCCTGGTGGGTTGATGATCTGCATTTAAAAAAGAAAACAAATAATGTGTCATAGATAACAACTCAGACAAAGCACCTGTTCGCAAACACTTTCATGCAAAGGTGAGAAACTCATCACGCATTTAGTTTTATTTTATAATTATACTGAGCTCAGACCACCTGACCTCATTTTCGGGGTGCAACCCACCTTGAGGGAGATGGTTTTCTGCAGGATGTCAAACAGGAACTGCAGCTGTAGCAGCGAGGCGGTGTCGGCAGGGTGGGAGGGCAGCGCGAGGAACCCGTGCTGCTGGCTCCTGGACAGCAAGTACTGCTCGAACAGCCTGGTGAGCTGCTGCAAGCTGGCCGCCGGCAAGGTCAGCGTGCTGCTGCCGTCCAGCACCAAGTCGCCTGGAAGTTTAGAGAGACAGTTATTTCACTCTGTTTATTTTTTGTTTTCATTTCAATTACCAGCAACATAACATTAAAGCCAGCATATGAAAGGGCTAAATTAATAAATAAATCAATGTTACACCCTTGGTTGATTTAACTTAATGCTGTTACAGCTCCTCAAAGTCCAAGGTGTTATCTCCTAACGTTAGTCCAAAAACCAAACAAATAACAAATCTCCTTGTTTGAGAGGCTGAAAAGAGCACTCATTATCATGTCTGCATAAAAAAATCACCCTGGATCGATGGATTCATTTCAGCCTCAGTAATCAAACCCCAGAGGGACCAAAATACTTTTCTGCTCCTCCTCAACATTATAAACCACGAAGCCTTTTCAAGTCATCTACAACTGGGTCTGCTTTCTTTTCCCAGAGTTAAAATTAAACACAGAGAAACAGAGTTCATTTTGAATGCACCAAATATCTGAAACAAACACCAAAATAACTGCAAGTCAGCTGCAAGTTCATTTAAGTCAAGGCTTTCTGGTTCTGTATTTTCATCAAATCAATTCAGTTATCACACTGCAATATCACTTTTCTTATTCTTATAATTAAAATAAATTTTAATTTTATATTCTAACCCTTGATTAATGTATGTATATGTTCATTTTTTGCTTTCTTAAGTACTTTGTCTCAGTGCTTTTGTTGTCTTGATTGAAGCAATCATGTGTTCCTCAAATGTACCACATAAATAAATAAAGTTATCTTGCTGTCAAACTAGATTAACCCACTCTGAGTTAATGTCATATCAGATAAATCAATCGCTGCTCAACTCAATCCAAGCAGGACCAAAACAAAGCAGCAGCAGACCTCCAGACAGACTCTTCACAACATCACAAAGGAAATCTGCAGCTAAAACTGCACTGACAGATGTGTTTTTTACTATTCAACTACACTTAAAATGAGAAAAACGATAAACATACCATCATTTCTCAGGAGTGTGGCCAAGCTCTGGACAAGAGAGGACTGTCCACTTTGAGATACAGCCATCCTGAAACGATTAAAGCAAGGAAAATCATGTTACCACAAACAACATCTTATTACAACCAGTGTGACTGTCAACACGGAAAGCCGAGCTAATGTCAGGCAGCTAACTCATTTCCTGGTTGATAAACTCAAACAAAGAGACAAACCTGAGCCGCAGCAGGCTGGAAACGAGCAGCTAACATACAGTTTTACTGCGAAAGGTCAGTGTTACGACATGTTCGTGTCTGTGCTGGGAGGAAAATGATGTTTCAGCGGCTGTTTGTCGGTTCCGCAGCGCAGCGAGGTGATGTTGACATTTTTTAATCACATGACCTGCTGCAGAATCCCGCTACGGCGGCCTCGACGTGCCAAAAAGAACGGCGGCTCAAAAAAGTCGCAAACTCTCAAAACTGTCAAGGAAGATATATATATTTTCCTATAATTAAATATTCATCAGCTTGAAAGATAAAAAGAATATAATCAAGCCATTTAAGAAAGTTTTCCCCTCATAACTCTTAATAAAAGTGCTTGGCAGATGTTAATTAATCTGTGACAGAATATTTACATGACACCCCATTCATCAACCTGTTGCATTTTCTGCAGTGTGTGCATTAGTTTGACACCTTATTGATAATATTTATATGTTTATACATTAATCATTATATTGTATTTTATATTGTTTTACATTTGCACCCTTTCCTACTTTGCATTTGAACTTATTATCTTATCCTCTTTGCCATTGAAGACTGATGACCTTTACTTGGGTAATTCCTGTAGGTGACCACCAGGTGTCGCCCTTTAACAAGGAGTCCAGCCCTCCCAAAAACAAACACACATGAAAACATGAGTGCACATGAAGGCGTCAAACTGAGCCTTCACTGCAACCAGCAAAGACACTGGAGCTCATCCAGCTCTTCATACCTTAGAGAAGCGAGCAGCTGCACCATGCATGAGTGCTTAACATAACATCTTTTTTGTTCTTTTTCTTTTTCGCAGCCTGGAGCAAACATTAGATCTACGTTTAAACCGTAAAGCCATACACAGCAGCTCAGAAGGTGAATGTATGGACTCCACAGAGGCGAGATCCTTTTGTGCTTCCCAGCTTTTTCAGACCCGTGCAGCAGGGCACAGGCTTCGTGGTGGCTGAGGTTTTAATAAATACCAGCTGTCAAATTTACCAACCTGAGTCTCACACCACATCTGCCTGTTGGCAGATGTTGGGCAAACCATATCCGAGTCATGGCACCAATAAAAAACAGAGCTGGGTAGCTGCTTGGTGAAGCAGTGTTATTTATGCTTGCTTTGCATGGTGGCAGGCTGGTTTCTGGATAAAGCAGATTAAACCAAGTGTGGAAGCTCTGCAGTAGAGAGAAAATTGTGTGACCTGAAAAGCCTGTGAGATGCTTTTTTTCTTAGAAGGTACGAGCTTTGTTACAGGAAAAAGAGTAATGTCAGTGTGTGGTGTAATGCTGACATCAGCATAAGCCGGGCTGAGAGCTTCAGCTGAACTCGACACACTGGGAAAGTGGTTTTCAGCAGGTCTTTATTTTGTTTCATTGGGGAATACGTAACGCTGTGGCTCCATAACAGATACTTCACCAAGATTTGCATGACCAAATAAAGCAAGAACTTTCCTAATTTGCACATGCATCACTTGTTGCTAGGCAGCAAACAAACACACTCACACTCGGGCATGCGCACACACACACACACACACACACACACACACACACACACATTCAAAAAGCACACACACACGTAAGCATTTTTCCATTTGGGACTTGTGATGTGAACATTTCCATGTAAGGATTTATGTACCGTAATTTGGTAAACATTTCCATTCAGTGAGATGTTGCACATTGCAGCAGTTGGTTAAGTGTGCATGCATGGAAGTGAGTTTTGACTGATTTTCTTTAACTCATATCAACTCTTTCTCATGCACCAGTGCATTCAAATAAAACTATTTTCACGAGCCAACCTTTTAGTTTAGGATACAAACATAACATACAGCATAATCCAGCTGTTTAGTTGCTGTAAGTGCGACCTGTATAACCTGATTGTATACAGGCCCACTAATAAGATGATAAATTACTTTTCCAACCCCACTGCTCATTGCCTCCACTTATCTAATCAGCAGTGCAAGCAAAAGCCTTAATTAAGCCTTAATTAAGTACACTCAAAGCCAAACACTAAACAGTGCGCTCATTCATCATCAAAGTCTGAACATGAGGATGTCTTTAGGGACCTGTTTCTGTTGATAAGAGCCCAGAACAGAGCTAAAAACTACAGTAATACTCTACATTTGTTTGCTTTAGGAATATGCATTAGTGATTTCTGGGTTGTATTAACCTTATGTCACAGTGACAAGTGAGATTTAAGGAGCCTGTCGCCTTTGTGGCTTTCTTATTTTTAAAAAAAAACGGCTGCTGCCATTGTTGCTGTCGTCTTCCAGAAGGCCTGCTGCGAGGCTCGGCGGCTCGCAGTCAGGCCGGATGAAGTGCAGCGGTACAAACAATAATTGCATCGTTAGTGGTTTGTGTCACCGCTGGATCGATTAGGATTCAAATAGTTGGCCCGGTCTGAGAGGTTACTTTGTACTGAGGCAGAATATCAAGGCGTAAAATGAAATTCATTCACATTTCCAGTTGGACATTCGGGTGTTTATTGATGAATTGTGCGCCATTAAAAGTTTTGCACATCACATATATATTACAAATTAATGCAGAATATGAGATGCACTGGCAGACCTCTTAACAACCCCTTTTTAGTATTTATGAGCAGAATATGAACAACTAATAGCTGGTTTATGATTCACTATAGCAGTAAACAGATTTTTGGGACATTTTTAAGTGTTTACTGACTATTTGTCAACAACTATAACTCATTATATGAAGCAAATAACTCATTCAAAGATGTTTTATTCATGAGTTTTTGCAAATGCTTGTTAATGTGTGTAATATAATGCCATCTTATATAATTAAAGTTATAATATGTTGCATTATTAAGTATTTATCAACTGTTTGTACTCAAGTTTTGCCTCCTTCTTCTAATATAATGCTAATAAATGCTGATCAGGTGGATAAAAAAAGTGCTGTGATATATCTAAAAGAGCGGGCAGAGCTTTGGGGACTTTCTGTTCTGTAATTAAGAAGATGATCTCTGGCGTACAAACCTCTCTCTGTGCGCTCGCTGAGGCACATGGACTGTATGTGTCCTCAGCCCATCAGTGATGCCATGCCCTCCTCTATCAATGTGGAGTTTATCCAGCGTTTGTGTTTGCTCAACAGCTCCGTGGGGAGGAATTTAAGTAACTGACCTTGGTGGGGATTACTTTGCACACATGGGCAGATACTGCGGCCTGTTAGGCCTATTAGCCGGTGGCCATCCCACTGCTTTTCCACCCATGGTTGCATAAAATGACATATGAGGTTCTGTGTGCAAACAGCCCTCTGGGCATCCTCCTGACTCACACCCCTGAGATACAAGACAGCGTCAAATGTGCCCTTTCTCCCTCCCTACGCCCCCAAGGTGAGCTAGGATGCCGATCATGAATGGGGCCAAATAGTATTAAATCAGGGGGCACCCACAAAACAAAATAATCTGCATTTATATCTGCAGAGTAAGGTTACACATGCCACTTCTATTTCTGGGCCCTTGGATAAACACCGATTAGTCTACCGCACTGGACAGGGTTAATAGGAGCTTGTTTGGTGGGCGAGCACGACACCTCAAGGCTTGGCCTCACCGATCGATAGGAAACATTGCTCCACATGTGCACAGTAGCATTACTGTACACGGGCATATAAGCTGGTAGCAGCTGGTGAGTTTTAATTGAGTGTCAATGGACATGTCTGCCACAGCGGGGAGGTCTTTCCATGTAAGGAATGCTCCGCACATAGTCCTTTTGTTTGTTTGTTTGTTTATTTATGCATTCTGGGACTCGGGGCAGACTGTGCTGATTGAAACAAACATGCCACAGTATGTATTAATGCAGAGTCTTCCAGCCGGGGGAGCTCTGATTCACTGCCCTGTTTTGGATCCTGGAGCACAAATTCAAGTTTTTGCATCTACTTTTCCTTTTTTAAACTCTGTTTTACAACCAGGGAGGCTGTTTTATTAATAATTGCCTCCAAGATGTGCTTCTGCCATGAGGAGGTCGGGGGTCAGAGTCAGCTGGAGACAATTAAAACATGATGATGGTGACACTTTAATTTCCCTGTGTGGGGTCAATAAAGTGCATCTTATGCTTATTTAGTGTGAAATCCTCCCGAAGCCTGACTAACATCATTTCACTGAGGCCAAAAATAAAGTCAGACGAAGTCCTGAGTCCAAAAATTGCACAACTAATTTGCACCAACCACATTTTTCGGGGACAACATGGAGTGACTGTGGAGTGAACGAGCACAGACAACAAGTTGGCTGTTGGAGGCGAGAAACTGTCCTGCATGTCTGAGCCGGGATTTTCTGTGACATGAGATCCAGTTAAGACATTTCTAAGAAGAAGAAGAGGATATAATACAAAAATGTGTTAAAGCATAAAGGGAATAAACATCAGCTGCTCTCACTAAAGTGCATCCAGTTCTCATTTATTTCAACTTTTCTGACCATTACTCTCACTCTAAACCAAAATGAGCAAAGGGGCTCAAATTCATCTTCTCCCCACTAATCTGGGGTGATTTGGTGCCAATATTTCAAGATGACATCTGAATTAAATCCGATGCCTTGTCTGTTTTGGGGGGGGGGGGGGGGGGGAGGGGGGGGGGGGGGGGGGGGGGGGGGGGGGGGGGGGGGGGGGGGGGGGGGGGGGGG
>JBAJHX010000011.1:9673088-9696168 GCA_037176925.1 Amniataba percoides | reverse complement strand
GGTCTAAATTCAGCTTCTCCCCACCGGCTTGGGGGGAGTGTGTTCCAAGAGTTGAAGAGGACTTTTGAATGAAAATCTGTGCTTTCCCCCTTTTCCCCCCCCCCCCCCCCCCCAAAAAAAAAAAATGCACACCAACATGTGGCCCCAAGAGCAAAACCTGGGAATTTGTAGGACCCAGCAGACCTCCCAGCCCCCGGCTTCACCTGTTCGCATGCACATTTCTTCCCCTTCTCCCTCACTCGGGCTCGCCTCGCATCGCCCCGTGATGGTGAGCAGACGCCTGACGCCTGTCGCGATGCTGTCGTGCAGCCTGCTGCTCCTCTGCGCGTCCCTCGCCGGCGCCTCTTTGGCCGAGATGGTGTTCCGCTGCCCGGGCTGCACCGCGGAGCGCCAGGCGCAGTGCCCGCAGCTCACCGAGCCCTGCGCGGAGATCGTGCGGGAGCCCGGCTGCGGGTGCTGCCCGGTGTGCGCCCGGCAGGAGGGCGAGACGTGCGGCGTGTACACCCCGAGGTGCTCCACCGGGCTGCGCTGCTACCCGACGCCCGACTCGGAGCTTCCCCTGGAGCAGCTGGTGCAGGGCCAGGGCCAGTGCCGGCGCAAAGTGGACACCGAGGCGGCCGCCTCCAGCCAGGAGCAGCGGGAGCAGACCAGCGGTCAGTGTGGGGCTCCTGGAGACCTGCTTTTTCTTTATCAATGTTTAATGAGGCTGTCTAGACTGCAGCGTGAGGGGTAGTGTGGAAATATTGCCTTGTCATGAAGGCTGAGCCCGAAATGTGTGTCAGACAGGGGCTGGAAGTTCTGGTGCACTTTGATGGATGATGTTTTTGTGATATTACGCATTCAATGTCTGCAGTGCATCCTCTGTATTTACAGGATGTTTATCCATACAGCCTCCTTTCTCCTCATGAGGATTTACCTGCAGACTTGAAATAATCTCAAAGTCTGCACCATGTTAGATTTCCAGTGGTGCATTGGTCTCATATTTAGGTGTGCAGCCTGTAAACTTGTGCTGCAGTAATGACCTATTTTACGCTTGTTGCATGAGGTGCTCTGGCTCTCCCGTCGAAGCCTGCGTTGCATAGACCTGCTTAAAGTGTTGTGAATCATCCTGGTGTGCATGGGGAGAGGGAAACAAAAGGAACAGTCACTCTGCCCAAGTTAACCTCAGCTATGCTCTAAACAGCTGGCCCTCCAGGCTTTCCCAATACACCCCCTCCCCTTCCACACACACACACACACACACACACAAATCTGCCTTTAAAACACTGTAACAGAGAGCAAGGTAGTGGCCTGCAAAATTCCCAGAAGTTGTACTCGCTGGGATGGACGCAGAAAACATGGTATTGATGTTGACATTTCCACAGAGGAGTGGAGGGAAAGAAAGAGAGAGACAGCAGGAGGAATGCAGCATCGATTGGAAAAGTGGACTTTAGGCTTTGACCAGAAGTAACTAGGAACCGCCGTCGACCTGACTGCATTAACTACCTGGAAAGTGGTCTGGATGTATGTGCAGGAGGGTCACAGTGAAGCCCCGTGCCGCTGCCGCCCGGGGTCAGCGGGGCTTCGCGTGTTCGTGTTTGAACAAGGACAAGTCGCAGCAGAGAAGAAAAACCAAGCAGCCTCGTTAATTTGCTGATTCTGGAGCCGTAAACACACACAGTCAATGAGTGTCCACTGGAGCCTGCCGGGGGTGTGATTTCTACTCATTTCCAAATCCGCGCTTTGTCAGAGTTTACCTCCAGACTGACACGTGTTTATTTTGGCGCCGAAGTCCTGGAACGTAGAGAAACCACCGGAGACGGCATTCAGAGCGGCCCAGTCCGCTGTAAGGACTCTCCGGCGCGCCGACAAAAGGTCAAAAATTGCTAAGCGACACATTAAATAATCAGCAATAATAACGACTCAAGTCCACATTTACGTAACCTTACGCAGCCAGGTTCATTTCTGCAGGTCTCCAAACAATAAGACAAGTAATAAAACAGGCCTGAGTTACATAAGAGCAAAACAAGAGAGCAAAACACATAAACGCATCGTCTCGCTTGCAAGGAGGCAATTTGTTAGATGTGACTGATTTTTTTCAGGGTTTTTAGGTCCGGCTGTGCTTCGTCTCACAGGTTGAAAGGTCTGAGATTCCGTTAGACGTGTCCAAGAAACCAGCGAAGGTTCAGGCGTTGGCTCCAAAAGGCCGAAAGCGAGTTGTTTTGGACGAAAGCCTCGCCTGCTGCAGATGGGGGAGCGATTTCTGACAAAGGCGGAGGAAGAGAGCAACCTTTCTCAAGGTCAAAAGATGAAAGGGAAATCTTTTTTTATATCAGAAAGGCTGGACCAGACTTTTTTTTTTACTTCTCGGTTAAAACTGAAATTTAGTTCAAACTTCACCACTGCTCAAACTTCAAAATAAGCTGACAGACTGCACATGTGCTGTTCTAACGTGATGAGCTTTTCGCAGCATAGCTTGACAAACTGTCGGTGTGGTTACTGTCCGTCTCCTGCTTTTCATTTGGCCCGGTTTGAGACTACACAGACTTGATTTCCTGTCATAAATTCTTCTCAGATACACGGCAAAAGGAGGAAGTCCTGAAATCCCTGATAGGAATCAGCTCAGAGGGGCTGTCGGAGGATTGAGAGCAACTTTTAAGGCTCTGGCCACTATCCACTGCATCTCCTTTGTTTTCCGGGAACAAATCTCTTAATTACAGGGAAAAAAAGGCTGATTATAATACAATAATTCAGTGGTTGCATTAAGTTGACTGTGACTCTTGAGCTGATTTGACACCCTGGGCAAAGAATCAAAGGATGAAATATTTCAGCTGCTTTATTTGGCTGTTTATACGCCTCGACATCCTGTTTTTCTTTGCTATTTTAATTCAATTAATGGCACGGACACAAATAACACATCAAACCTTATTGCTGGACATGACACAGTGTAATACACTTCAAATCAGTATAAAATAATAGTACAAAGTCAGCATAGGAGTAAAGTATCACTCAGAATAATAAAAAAAGACTTATTTAACCTCTTATCAATTTAACACACAGCCCTCTAACAACAAGCAACGGAGGTGACATTCAGCACTTCTGACGCTCTTATCCATCGCAGATTGCAGCGACAGAGGCAGTTCAAGCCCTGCAAACTCCTGGATCAGTGCTACAACAGCAGCTAACAGCAAGGAGGTCAAAGGTCAGAGCCAGTATTGTTTGGGAGATAAGCAAGAGAGGAGGGAACCAACTGGTCAGAAAAAGGACATTTTAAAGAGTAGGAGATGCACCAATGCTCACAAAAACACGATACTAAATATGAATGAAATCTCTAAATTGTGGAAAATAAAAGCCTGCAGCGATGTTTAAAAAAAAAAAGTGGAGCAATGAACTAATTTAGGTTTTTGTTTGTTTTTAGTGAGGCTGGATTGGATTAAATGTACTGGCTTGTTTCCTTCTCTGGTCTAGGTCTTCGCTGTTTTACATCATCAAAGCAGCTAATTACAGCGCACTGGTAATTGAGTAAGTAAGGAAGTGATATTGCTTCATAAATCTTTGAGAAATGAACTCCCCAGAGCGTGCAGAGCAATTTCAAAATGTCTTGTTTAGCTCGGCAGGCAGTTTATTAGTCTTGGCTTGCATTGAAAATATACTTATGATGGACTCACTCTCAGATTTTCTCGATCGAAAGTCAGCTCCGTGTTCGTAAGCGAAAGAAAATTCCCCTTTAAAAAATTTTGTATTATGAATATGCCTGCTACTAACCATTATTTTCCTGATTGATTTGCTGGTTGATTATATTTTATAGTCTATAGATTTTCAAAAATTTGAGAAAATGTCTGGATTCGAAGGTTACTTTTTCGTGTATGCAAACCTGAAATCCTGAGAGCAACAAAGATGATGAACTAATATTGAAATACTTAAGATAAGATAAAATGAGATAAGATAAAACTTTATGAATGCTACGACAGGATAAGTGCAAAAAATAGAAATAAGATATCAAATATAGAGGGTTAAAAATGACATAAATACACAATACAAGTACAGTATATACATCCTCCATATATACAAATTGTTATTGTTATTTACTTGAGCAGATTGATACTGGTTAGTTCAAAGTTACAGATGAAGATGTTGTTGTGACACTAATTCAGCAAACAGCCTGTGATACTTTTGCGGGATGCCCAAGTGCATCTTAAAATGATAAAATGACATGTGGAACCACCAATTTCAACTCAACATTTGAACTGCAAACAAAAAAGATGTGAAATTACGCTCGGTTACATCAAATGAGACCAAAAAGCCAAATCCCAGACGCTCTGATTTCCCACTTTTGTGCCTTGAGCGTCTCTGATCGGTGTGTTTGTGCTGCGTGAGTGATTGGCTGCATGTGTTACACTGCAGGCAAAACTGAGATTCCGACAAAACATGTTTGCTTCTTTTCACATTACCTACAAAATTATATATTTGCATTTACTGCCACTTGAAAGTAAAGTTTTGACTTCGGGGAGTATCATGGGATGGATTCAGTAAGATGTAAGTTTGATGGTAAAGAGCCAGAGATGGTTGTTGACTGTTCATGAAGATAAAAAACAAAAAAAACTTGTGATGTGGTGAAAATCGGAGGATGAAAGGAGACACTCCCTCCTCTTAAGCATCGCAGCTTTCAGTAAACAAGGGTCAGACGTGAACTGATTCTCACTTTAATCAGTTCCTGAACTCAGAAATGATTAAAGTGAGTTATTTTCAGATTTTAATAACATTGATAAAAATCTCAGAAAGTATGTTTTAATTTCAATTTCATATTTCCCAGATAAAAAAAAGAGTCCATGTTTCATTAATTTTGAGCTGAAATGTCAACAGCTGAAATGTCTCCCTATTCAAAACTAACACCCACAACTTTCCCTCCTGCCCCCTCTGTTTATGCTCAGTATCACTTGATATTCGGTTCCCACAGAAACCTGGACCCAAATAAAGGTTCCTTTAATCAGATCGGAGGGCCGTGTAGTTGTTTTGACTGGGATCATACCATATATGACCTCCACAGCTGAACTAGTTGATTAACAGAGCCCAAACATGATAAAAGTGATATGTATTCAGGTATTTTGAACTTATTCATCCTAAAAATGGCCTTTTGTTTCAGTGTTGATTTTGTGTAAACCCGTCGTGTCAGACGGTTATGAAAGTCGTTACGGAGAGGAAAAATTAGATGGAGAAAAAAGTGGACTCAGACGCGGCCTGCAGGACTGAAATAGCTCCGAGATAATCCCCCACCCCCACCTACCCCACCCCACCCCACCCCAGGCTTCTCCAAAAACAGGGGCATTTGTGCCATCTTGCCCCCAGGCGTCAACTTCACGTGTACCCGTGCCAAGAATCTCCTCGTGCCTATTGAGATCCAGAATAACTTCCCACCCTCCTTTTTGGTCCAGGGGGATTTAAGACAATACAAACACTGTCTGAAATGCTACTGACACTGCAGGGGAAGGGGACCCAGGGCGCTGTAGGGGAGAGTTCCTGAGCGCACTTGACTTTGTCAGCCTGTATGTCATGGTAGCGTGACGTGTTTAGATTCAAGTCTGCAAAAAACAAACAAAAAAAAAAAGTGCAAGTAACAATGGAGGTGAAGGATGTGCATCAGAGGAAAATCACTCTGCAGGATTCATCTTAAGCTAATGATGAAAGCAGGTGATGTTAAAACTTTGACTCCCTGGTGAAGCGATTGATCACCAAAGTCAGCGTAAATAACTTTAGTTTCTATGAATTAGTTTATAAAGTTATAAACTTACAATCAGTCTCTGCCTACCTAATGTCTTTTGATTTAAACACAGAAAAGGGAAGGGAAATGTTGCTTGCTTTCATTGTCTTGCAAAAAAACATGCAACTTCAGTTTAAGGCCGCATTGAACATGTGTCATCTTCTCTTACAAACATGGTTGACATTTTGGAGGCACAGCTTGTCATCCAGCGGCCGACACGTCAGCACTGTAATAAAACAGGCTGTAACCCCGAGACGCTCTGCGCTCTCTCCGTCCACTCACATCCCTCGTGTGTTTCTCAGTTTCTGACACTGATCATGTGCGGTAGCTGTGTGTGATGCCCTGCGAGTTCGATGTGTTCCAGCTTGCCTCAGTTCGTGTCCTAGTTTAGGTCCCATACAGTTCCCCCGGAGTTCACCCAGCGGTGCCGGCAGGAGCGAGATGCCTGGCCTTAGATGCCGCGTTGCGCGCGTACGTGCCAGAGCCTGTCCTGCTTTCAAATGACTGCTGCAGGCCCGAAAGCCTGGAAGGTAAACATATCTGCACTTTGCTGAGTTTGTGTTTCTAGAAAAACAGTCCGCGCTCGGCCTTGTAATGGATGATGGACTGCAGCGACTCTTTGTTGTGCCTTTCGTCAACTTCTTAAGTGACACATAACCTATTTCACACTTCAGAGCAGTCTTAAAAGCCACACTGAGAGATTTTTTTTTACAGCTTTTCACATTCCTACATTTAAAGGGGTAGTTTAGAGTCAGATAGGTGCTTTCATAATGTCTTTGTGTGCAGCTTGAGTACCTCGTGCACAGGTATAATGACTGATGGTCTTAAGGATGCGTCTTAAAAGGGACTTTGTGTGAAAACACCCTAACTTAAAAGTTTCTCAAATGCTCGAGGAGTCGTGAACATCTTGTTCTTCCATTGGGAAAAACTCTGTCTTGATGCCGCTGACTTCCACCAGCTAACCAGTCAGCATCCAGCGAGCCTTAACGAAGACGTCACATCCTCGAGTCCGTCGGACAACAAAAACAAAACAAAAACAAAACAAGGGCCTGTTTGTATCCACGGAAAGAAGGACGGAGCTGCTGCGCTCGAATCTTTCCTTTTTCAACCTTTCCATTCGCCACGACCCGGCCAAGTCTGCCATTTGCTCAGTTGACCAGAATCTGGACAATCAGACATGACACTTCTGGCCTACGTGCCACCTGGGAATTCGACATGGATCAGATATAGAAAGGAAGCCTCTCGGGGTATTGTGCGAGGATTAACTCAAGCAGTAGACTGGACAGTAGGCCTGCTGCTCTGTTGATACTGCTGATCCCGAGCCCACCGTGGAACGGCTTGGACTGCAGAGGCCTGGTGCCCCCTAAAAGTGGGGTCCTGACCCTCCGTGTTTGTGTGTGCGTGCGTGTACATTTGCAAGGGAGATTACAGAGCCTCCGCGAGACGTCTGTGTGTGTCTGAGTCTCCAACATCTCAGGTTTCCTCTGAAGAGAGGGGAGTGATGGTATTGCCCTTGGATACTGTGGGAATTATGTAAGACAGCAAAACAAAAGGCGCCCCGGCCGCCAATATTCCTGAGTGTGTCGTGTGTTTGTCTGCACCACTTGCGCACACACACACACACCTGATTTCAGTTGACTTTTGCCCCTTTTTTTGCGGAGAAACTCAGCCTTCAAAGAAAAGCCGGAGAGAGCGCGGTGCAGCGTCATAGTGGGAGCTGAAGTCCAACAACATCAGATCTATCTGATGGCAAAAAGGCGCCAGCACCTTGTTATTGCTCCTTTTGGAATTTCCTTTCTCCCGTTCTCTCTTAGGCCTTTTGTAATCATATTCTACAACCGGATGTCAAATTTACCTCTTGCAGCGCGCAGAGAATGCCTCTCCAGTCCGCCTCGCCACCAGTAACACACACTCGCTTTCATTCTTCGTCCGGCCTTGCCACAAGTCTGCGCGTTGCTGCTTGGCCCTTGCATAACTGTGAACTATCCACTTACTGGCCGACTATTTGACCTTCTCCACCGTCTGTGCTTATTTCCCCTTCTTTCCTTCGGGTGTCAAGTGAAGCCCCACGTAGGTGAAATACATGCTTTTCTGCAAAAAAAAAAAAAAAGAAAAGAAATAGTCTTCTTGGCATTTATGTTCGTTATTTGAAATATTCTCAGCAGCTTTAACATTTTTTCTATTAAAATCAGCTGGTTTGGAGTGACGCTCCTTCTTCTCCACTCCCTCCCCGTCAACCCTCAACCCCAAAGTATGCTCTGTTGTCAGAAACAACATGTTGGGTTGGACCTGATGGCCTCTCACATTGTTTGCCCCATCTGTTTGAAGAGAGGGCCTTTTTTTTTTTTTGAGGTTGATGTTTAACAAGACTCCAAGGAGAGAGGAGACGGTCAGACTCAATGAAAACCGCCTGGATGGGACTTGGCCTCTGATCTCAGAGAGAAACAGCACATGCAAAGCAGCCCCATCTCACTCAAAGTGTTATTAGCTAAATGTTTCTTTCACAGTAAAAGTTTGCAGATTAGATGAGTTGCATTCATCTGTAAGCTGCATTTAATGGTTGTAGCTGCTCTTTGTGTACAGTTTGGTAGTTTTTAAAACTTTTTTTTAAACTTTAAGACAACTTTACCTGTTTTCTCCTTATACTGTTGTTTAAATGAGACTCAAAATGTCTCTTTGGTGCAGCTGCTGACAACTCATGGATTGTGAAACAGCGGAGGCCACAACTATCCACACATCCATCTGTTATGTGTGCCGGTTATCTTCATAAAGGGGGCGTAGCAGGAGTGTTGGAGCCAATCACAGCCGGCGTTGGGCGAGAGGTGGGGGCAAACGGGGAACAAGTTGCCAGTCCATCATATGGAGACAGACAACCACTCACATTCACACCTAAAGGGACTTTTATAGTGACCAATTAACCTGCATGTCTTTGGATTGAGAAATGAAGGTACAGGAGGAATTTTTCAAACTGTGAGGCTGTTATGGCGGCTCAAGGCAGGCAGACCCAAATGCAGGACACAAACTCAAAACTTGAAGTTTAATTTAGCTAGATCTTACAGTTTCTTGGCAAGTACGTGACGTCTTGACGAGACGAATGAATAGAACGATCTGGCAACGAGACAGGGAAGACACAGACAATAAATACAAGAGGTAATGGGGAACAGGTGGAAACAATCGGGGCGGGGATAGACAATCACACCGGTGGGAGCAACACAATGGGAGGAAGTCAAGGGACCTGAAACGAGAGGAGATTTAGGGTTTCAAAATAAAAGACACGCCAGAACAGGAAACAGAAAACAAAACATTACAGAGGCCTTTTTTCGTACAAGTTTAGAGCCACTGGTTTAATCTAAAACATGTTTCATAATGAAAATCATGATGAAAAAGAAACAAGTGTCGATCACGTTCAGACAGATGTAATTGAATAAAAAGTACAAGATTCCCCTCTGAAGTGTGGTGAAGTATAAAATTGCAAAAAACTGTAAGTATCTAAAATTGTACTGAAGTGAATTGTCATTTACTTTCCACCACTGGCCCCTGTTGGTTGTATTAATCAATCAATGAATAAATAAATGCTCAAATATCATCCGTGCAGAGGTTTTAAACTAAGACATTCAATATTTTTGAACCATTTTCACATTCACGCTGTGTTTGGCCTCGAAAAACCTCATTTTCTGTGCCGGTTAAATCAAAGCTGAATATATCAGATTTTTCCAAACACAAATGTTAGAAAAGTGTAAAACTTTCTACGCCTGATTTTTTTTTTTTGCTCATTTATCACCACCTCTTGCATCTGCTCATGAAATTAAATCGCACTGGTGAGGAAAAAAGCAGCCCATGGAAACCTGACTGTGACTAAGGTTCAGCAGCGGCCAACTTTTCTCAGCCCGCAAGCTTGTTAAGGGAGCTGCATGTGGTTGCTTCGCTCTGTGAGAAAGGAAAGGATTGTAGTGACTCACTGATTGTGCTGATGCATTTCAGAGCACTTTAACAGTGGTTTGGACACTTCAGGGCCTATTCCCACCCCCAACATTATCTTTAGAGAAAGTCAGCTGCTTCAGTAAGGAAAATTGTCACAAACACAAGACAGACGTAAATCAAATAAATTGTGCCAGGATGAAATGAGAAGAAATGCAGAGTGACAGCTGGAGGGAAAAGTTGAGCTCATCGGCTTGCTCTGGTGTCCCGGAGGGGCCAGGTGAGCGAGATCAGCCGAGCGACCTTCCCCGAGCTGGCCGCTCGCCTCATGAATTTAATTATGACTGATCACCGGGCACAGTGGGTGGGATGTCAGAAAATTCCGAAAATTATGTTTTATATTTCTCTCCCGTCCAAAACCTCTCATGTTCACTAATCCTGGAGTCAACCTCTTCCCAACAAAACACACAACCACCAAAAAATACTTGAAATAAAACTTTTTTTATGGCTGAAGCGGTCGTTCAGAGTCAGTGACACGACACTAATGTTCACTGCATTTGCAAACCGACGTGACTCCTGCGGGTCTCGAGCAAAGATGGAGGTGGGAAGAAGTCTGTTGGTGTGTTTTTAGTCGATCAAAAAGGAGAAAGTCCTGAGAGTGCGGGGTCAGCGTCACCTCTGCCACCTCCAAAACTCTTTTCAGCAGAGCCGACTTTGTCACTCTGACAAATGATCTGTGCGACTCGAAGCTCATTTCTCTCCACTTCCAGCCTCTAAAAAGCTCAATCCATTACCAGAATGACAGCAGGAGGGCGGCTTAGCCCCCAGAAACACCGTCCTGAAAAGTCACAAGTTAAATGCTTTTAGCAGCCGATATGTCCATCAGAGTGTCCTTGAGCAAGACATAAAAGTCCTTTCCTGCCCAATTTATTTCCTACCGGGCAGTTTGACTTCATTTACAGCGTGATGAATGTCTCGTCTTTTAACATTTTGACTTCATGGGCTTCATGTCTTGTTTTAAAAACTGCAGGTGAGGCGGTGGAGCCTCTGCCCGAGCAAGGTGTGAGCGAGGTCCCGGCCGTCAGGAAGCCCAGCAAAGACACCACCTGGCTGGGCCCCAAAGAGAGCGCCGTGCGCCAGCACAGGCAGGAGATGAAGACCAAGATGAAAACCAACAAGGTGGAGGAGGTGAAACCTGCGCGGCCCAAACAGGTGAGGCGCGGCGGCGTGTGCAGTCTGTAGGAAAGATCTGGAAATGATTCAACTGGGATCATCCAAAACCAACATTTCTCCAACATGTCTGCCACTTTCGTTTTCCTCCCTGTGAGAATTTTATCAGTTTATCAGAGATTTTTTTTATTCATCTGAGAAAAACCTTTAACTTTTAGTCTCAGGAACTGAAAAGGTGCCTATCTGAGTTTCACCGTCTAAAGAGCTCTGAAGATTTGGCAGATTAGTCCACTGACGTATGAAAAAGCAACGACTGTCTTTATACGTCATTTTCAAACTGCTGCACTCCGGGTTCATAAAATCGCTCAAAACTCAACCTTCTTTGTTGAACAAAAACAAAATGTAAATATGGTTGAAGTGGCAGCTAAAATAAGTGCTGAAAATACTCGACCAGTCAAAAACATTCAGCTCTGCAAAGTTTGGAAATACTGCCATTCTAAGACTTTCTGGGGGGTAAAATAATGTCCTGGGATCTGCGGTGAAAATGCATCGAGTTCCTCCAAAAGCTCAAAACGTGGCCTGAGAAACAGTTTTTAATTTGATGTGCTATGTCTGCAGATTTGCAGAACAGCTCAGGACAGAGTCAAAATCATCTGCAGCACTGTGGATTTAGCACAGACCCTGTGTGAGTGACCAGAGGTGTCTTTTATTGTGAAAAAAATGAGAAGTAGTGCAGGTCTTCTGATAAGCTCAGTCAGTTTGGAGAAACAGCTCCACTGAGACTCAGAGGAAAGAGAAAAGGTGCAGTGCCGCCTCCCTCTGGTTCAGCAGCTGCTGATGTTTGGATGCTGCAGGAAAAGTGTTTTATTGCCTTATTTTAAGATCTTCTATAGTAATTAATGCTTGAAAATGAGTGATAATAGTGTGATTTGAGTTTATTTCAAAGCCTGAGAAGGAAACACAGCAAAAACCGCCTTGTAATTTTTTACAGATTTAGAGTGAAAGCACAAAGAAAATGTTTCGTCTCTTCAGTTTCAACCACTGCTTTTAAATCTCAGGGTATTTACTGACCTTAAATACACCTGACCCGCTCTGGATCCCGAGCGGGGACTCACAGGGCGAACCCCGGGGATTTCTAACCAGCATCGTGGTATTTTCCATCCGCTATAAAAATCATTGGAAGCTTATTGCTCTACCAGAAACGTATAACTGTCTCAACAAGACATTTGGCTTGAGCTAATTGCGAGGTAAACCTGAGGTCACTGGCAGGAGTTATTATTCATTACTGGCAAGAACATATGATTCATTTGCTCATTACAGAAAGCCCTTTAGCTTTATTGTGTGTGTGTGTGTGTGTGTTTTTTTATTTGAAATTTTATATAGCATAGCGAGTCAAAAAAATGCGCTGATTGCCCTGCAAACACATCGTGGTGTTGATCTCTCCTGGAAAAGTTTCCTGTTGTGTGCATGGATTTTATTGAACTTTTTAAAATCAGATTTATATTTTTTCATATTTATAAAATCAAAAACAGCTTTATAAAAGATTTGATTTGGCATTATTTTGAACCAAAACAAGCTGGAAGAAACTCAAATTTCTGTGTACAGAAGTTAAAACAAATGGACTGATTTCAACAGAACATTTTGCGCCGCGGGCAAACCACATTTAACAGAAACACACACACACACTCGCACACCCAGGTGCCGCTATCTGGGCTGTGTACATGACTACTGTTGTTGTTTTCGCTGTTTTTCAAGACCCAGTGTCAGCAGGAGCTTGACCAGATCTTGGAGAGGATATCCAAGATGCCCTTCAGAGACAACCGAGGTCCCCTGGAAGACTTGTACGCCCTGCACATCCCCAACTGTGACAAGAGGGGGCAGTATAACCTCAAACAGGTGACTCCAGGCATTTTGGGAAAGGGGGTGGTAAGCGGAGAGGGTGTAGCCACCTGAACATATGCAAGTATTTAGAGGAGAACAGGTGGGTGAAACATTATAATCACAAATTTAAGCAAAAAATAGTTGTATTTTGAGAGGAAAAATTCACGTTTGAAGAAGAAATTGCAGAGTTGGGGTGAATTTATGCCGTTTTATCTCCTATTACATCCACAATAATGACAGAAAAATTATTTTTAAGCATCTATTTATGTAAAATTCTTCTCTTTTCACGTACGTATTTAAAAGTTAATTGTTATAGATAATAAAGTGGATCGAATTGGAGCATGCACACTGTGAAACTTATACACACTTTTGCTGCATATTTCAAGCACACTACAAGGCGGCGTTTTGTGTTGCAGTGCAAGATGTCTATCCACGGTCAGAGGGGCGAGTGCTGGTGCGTCAACCCTTACACCGGCCGGCCCATCCCATCGGCCCCCACCGTGAGGGGCGACCCCAACTGCAGCCAGTACCTCAGAGAGCTGGAACTGGAGCTCCCGGACATGGCTCAGATATAGCATGGCACTAAAGGAAAGAAATTTAAAAAAAAATGTAAAGTACATGGGAACAAAGAACATCTGAGTAAGCTATATATTATCTCTCTGTGTGTATGTGTCTCTAGTTCATTCGATAACATGTCGAAATCGTAACCACCAAAAAGGATTAAATGATAGAATCCAGCTTGCTGCATAGGGATTTAACCGTAGATTATTTCTAGGAAGTAGCAAAGATAAGACTCCTCTTTCCTTGTAGATGTTCAGTAGGTGTCGGCCGGAGCGTCTGTGACTTCGCTTTACTAATCGTGACTTTGCTCAGATGCGCTCTGTTATCAGTGTTTTGTACTGTACATGTTGAGAAACGAGAAGCCTCCAACATATTTGGTGTTGTTTAGGTGTGTTTTCGTGTCGTAGTTTGCAGACTACTGTTTACGCCTCATTAACAGAAAACGCCATTAAAATGATAATAAATTCAGCTCGGGCCTGCCTGTGTTTTAATTTATGGACACACTTTGGAGTTGGTGCAGATATTTTATTTTAAATACAAATAAAAAAAGACAGCATCTAGTTTTTGTCAACTAAAATATGCACAATGACAAGCTTACATACTGATGTTTAATGGGTCATTTTTAAGCATTACATTGCCACCATTACACTTAAGCTCAGTTGCATTTGCTAATTAGACCAAAATACAAAGTAAAGCTGAGGCTGATGGGAAGATTAGTTCTCAAGATATTTGGATGAACTTTTTAACCTGATGAGAGCACCTGATGAAAAGTTAAGAGAATCACCAAGGTTATTGCAGTTTATGCTGAGTGAAATGTGGATAATACGTCAACACATTTTGGTAGAAAAGCCTCATGGTGGCATCAGATGAAAAATTCACCAAAGTCAGTAGGATGCATCATCTGGGGCCCATGAATGTCTATGTTGGTAATATGATGATTAGTGTCTAATTGTGTGTTTAAAAAGCAAATAAAGTGCTTAAATTTCCCTATATATCTATTTAGGATTAATGCCGCCCTCTATATATTCACCCTTTTCTAAACATGCCCCACCCTCGGCCACACCCTGTTGAGTAATGTCACAGCAGATGGAAACAACCTGCATGGAGGACCATGTGAGTGTCTTTCACAGTGACAAGGTCAAAGAGATAGCAGCCACAGAGAGCTGACTCAACAGTTTACACCTTTAGGACAAAAGTGCAGAAATGCATTTGTGTGAGTACATGAACTTTATTTAAATAGTGATTTGTCATTACCAAAAAAAAAACAAAAAACAAAATGAGTACATCAATTACACGCCTGATAAATATTTCACCATAATGTTCACATTACATTTTTTTATATGAGATTCTGAAATGTTCAAAGTGTCACCGTGTCATGTTTACATGCGTGCTAGAATCAACATCATGGGAAGAATCGTCAGCGCTCTCCCAACGTCACGAGATAGTGATTGGGCATGAGGAATGTCTTCGATTATAAGAGTCCTTAACTGAACATTTAGATTAAAACAACAGAAAAAAAGGATGTTAAGCGAAATTTGTGCTATAGAACAAAACGTTTGCCCTCTGCCGTTCGCTTAGCGGCGCTTGATTGGGAGATCACGACGACCTTTAAAGTGACCAACACAAAAACCCCAAATCAAACACAAAATCTTTCCACGCGTAAAAATTGTTTTCCTCGTTTGTGAGGCCACATGCAAATGGAAATTCAAAGTGGCACGGGGCAGAAGGCACTTGAATTTACATACAAACTCAGCGACCTTGCTCTCTGCAGGATACGGGACCCGGTAGATCCTGAGAGCGAGTCTCCGTCGGCCGGTGGATTTGCCTGCGTGCTGGCAGTGAAGACCCTGCACGTGGAAACATAAACAAAGCGGGGCCTTTGCATACGATTTGCGTGCAAAGGGAAATTCGCGGCATCACGTCTCTCTGACAGTAGCTCGGGTAGGCCGGAGGTTTTAAACCGGGGCTATTTTTCTTTGTTTTGTTTTGTAGTTGAGAACTATGCAGAAGGGCATGGCACATACAGTACAGCACACACATACACACACACAGGAACACTCGAAAGCATGCACACACACTCTGTACATACATTTACAAACAGTGGACACGGTTCAGAAAAAGGCCTTTGAAAAGGAGAGTGTTGAATATCTAACCTGTTACAGTACAGTACGGTATGTTTGCTTGTGAGGGAGGATTTATCTTAATTGCTTGTGCCTTCTGAGGTGGTAAAGCCAGGATGACTTCGATTGCCTCAAATGCCACCAGGATTAACGAGAAGAAGCTCTCAAGGCTCATCAGACAGCGACGGAGTAACGAGCTACAGTAACGGCTGAGGACGGAGATTCAGAGACGCCAACATCATCGAGTTACGGTTTGGGCTTTAAGATGCAAGAAATAATCATCTCTAAGTGGCAAATACATTTTAATGAGCCCCCTCCCCCCTGATAAAACAGCAGACTGTTGTCTTTACACTTCAGTTTTGGTACGGATAAAACAAGCAACTCACATAAATCAGTGAGCTTTAAAGGTGCTGGTTGTCGTGTTGGTCTCCGAACTTTGTGCTAAGCTAACGGATTGATGGGAGATCATCAAACTCTAGTTTATTCCCTTAAACTGTTTAAGCAATCAGACTTGTGTTAGCTGTAGATCTGCTGATTTGGTTAGAATTAGTGAAAATAGGCCTGTCGTAACATTTACAATGGCTGCCAGCTGGTCTCCTGCCCACTCGTGAGTTGGTTTTCCCATATGACGACGATACAGTACAATTCATACAAGGATCCTGCAGAAACTTTCCCCCTTCTACAAGTGGGAAAGTGATCAGTGGCAGCAGAGGAGGGCAGGACTAAATGGCAGAAGTCATTATGTGATATATTTAAAAAAATGCATTTTGCATCTGTATGTCATTAACTTGATTAACATTTAGCAACACATCGCTAATTTAGACTCGCTTTTCAGTGATGTCTCGCAATTGTCTGTCCTGTTGATTAGAATAAAGAAAAACATATAGATTTTGAGCCACATTTGAAATATGTCTTGTCTCAAGAATTTTGTAGATTTAGCAATAGACTCGTAAGTACACAACATTTCATACAAATATATATAATCCTCTATTATCTACGGGTATAAAGAGGGTGAGGCGTTAGCTGACCTCGAACGTAGTACACAGTCAGTGGGGAGTCAGAGCTAAGATCTACATGTGCAGATTTTCACCCAAGCTTTTCAGTTCAGCTCCCATTTAAAGACAACAAAAACAAAACAACGCAGTCCGTCACACCTGACCATATATATAAGCATTTGTGTCATATTCTCCTGATTGGCAGTCATTAAGTGTGCTAGCTTGATTGGCAAGTTTTAAGAAGTACAGGGCTCAAAGAGGACGGCCGCCTCGCTCTCATTCGTTGCTGTTGCTGCTGCTGCTGTCCAGGTCTTTGCACTGCAGGTCCCCCCCGGCGTAGTTGATGCTGGGGATTTTCACACCGAACCGGTCGACGCACCAGCAAATCCCCCTCCTCCGACCGCGAGACGGCTTACACTGCAAGTAAAAAAAGGTTAAAAAAAGGATGAGTTGCTTGTTTTTAATACTTTCAGCTTTATTGGACAGTTGATTGTGTTAAAACTTGTAGCAAGCAGATGGGATGCAACCCATAATTAAATAAAGGACATGAATTAGATTCATGTATCCGTACCTGTTTGCGCTTGAAGAAGCCTTTCTTGTCACAGTTGGGGATGTGCAGAGAGAGAGCCAAGACCCTCGAGGTGTTCTTCATGCTCTGAATGACATTATCCAGCCTTCTCCTGCAGGGCCCCTATGCACAGACACAGGTGTGAGTGTTCGCATGATCTCACTGTGTGTTTGTGCACAACAGTTAAAAGAGTGTTTCAAATTTCTGAACATCTCCATTAATGAGGAGAACTGGTTTCTTTACACTGTGCAAGACAAATAAAGCCTGAAGCATTGGGATGCAGTATCTGAGATGTTTCTGATTTAAAGTATAGGAAACATCTGTTTTTTGCTAATAATCAAGCAAAATATCATGTAGAAAATTGCTCTAAATCTCCAACAGTCAATCAACTCTTAGCTGAGTTTGTCACTCTTTCTAATTCTTGCTCCACTTACGAACTCAGGCTCCAGTTTATCCAGGCTGAGCGGAGAGAAGTCCATGTTTCGTGTATTTCCGAGCTTGGCCAGATGCTTCTTGCGGTTGATGGCCTGCTGCATCGCGTGGCCCTTCAGTTTGCTGATGTGGTCAGGTATGGGCACCTTGCCTTGGTGCGGCATCGACTCGGGGAGCAGTCGCACGGCGCCATCGTGAGATTCTCTGTCTGATAGGGAGGCAAAGACAGACGGGTGACTCACTGTTATCACGCATGTTTGAGCTTTATTGAAGGCTCCCTGTGGGCTTCTCTTGTAAAAATCTTTTATTTACATTCAGCATTTCTCACCAAAATACATGTGCATATCCTTAAAACCTAACAAAAGCGCCGGAGGCATTTCCTTCCTCATAAATCGCAAAGCTCAGTTTGAATATTATGACAACTGCAGAGTTTGCATCCATCAGCAGTTTGTCTCTTCTCCACCTTTGTCTCGCTAAATATCTTGTCATCGGAGGAACAACATGAACTGAAGGGCATCATATAGCTTCCAAACAATTACAGCCCTGTGAATCTGACAGGACAGGAATGTGTATTGTATCATACACATGCTTGTGCATGTACAGTAGAGCAGGAGACCCAAAAGAAGGAGCCACTCATAAAGACATCGCTCCATAGCACTACTAGTGGTCAAAAAATCCACAGAGTGCCTTTAAATCACACTCGCAGTACAGCAGAATTTAATAAATGAAGCTTCTGCCAAATGAAACCCAACCTAAAGTCATTAAAAAACATATGATTAATTAGTCACACTTGAAAGTAGCTCACAATTGTCCTATTTCTGAATTATAGTCTGGAGATGACTGAATACAAACACAGCTACAAAAGAAAGAGAAAGAATGTGAACCAGAAAAGTCCTTCTGCAGTGAGCTGGAGTTTGATTCGCTCAGGATTACTGTTATCAGAGGAGAACTGTCTTCACCACAGCACGGGCCGTAATTTACACCAGAACTTCACAAATTACAGACGCGCAGGATTAAAATAACCAGTGATCCTAATTATTACAAACAACTTAATGTCCACAGGTGTAATATTAGTCCTGTGCCAACACGGCTTCAAAGCATATTTCTGCTGCTTTCAAGAGACTGAAGGAGGGTCAGAAGAATCAGCAGCACTGTGATGGCTCCCACCTGGAGATGTTCCTGTTTGAAAAATGAAAAACTAAAGCCAAACTCATGGGGGCACGGTAACGTCACATCATGACATGATGATTTCACTGCACCAGCTAAACGCTTATTTAGCACAGTCGGTGGCTACTGGCCAGTTTCAGACTGGAAGTGTTGACATACAGGACAACATAGCCTACATTTATGGCAAGTTAGCTCGCCAGTTTTGGGTATATGCGGACCAGGGGTTTTAAAACTTTTATAGCCGGTGACCTAAATGAGATATTTAGTCTCACCCTGGCACCCAGGCCCATGAAAACATGCTATTACACTTGTCATGTGGCAAGCCACCAGAAACAGCCGCAGCCCATTTTGGGTCCCAACCCCCACAGAAACCCTCGTGTACATGCATCTTTCATCTGTGCAAAAATAAAGCTCTTTGCTAAACTTTGGGTAAACCTCAACGCTCGCCCACCCCCCTTGTCCCACCCTCTATTCATAAGACCACAACGACGGTGTCGAGGCCAGAGCGAGCGGCCGCGGCTGTCGTTCCCAAAAGCATTTAAACTGATATTTCGCTTCATTTATAGCTCTAAACACGCATTAGCCTTGTATGTGTCCTAAGCCGCCGCTGGCCCATTTCCACTGCTGTGTCACGCACTTGTTTCCGCTTCGTTTTGGCAGATTGCAAATTCTGCTCATAAACTCCTCCATTTCTGCGCTTCTGACGTGATCACTAAGCTACTAAGCTAACCGGCCGGTGAAACAAGGTCACCGCCACGTCGCAAACGATGCTTAAAACCTCCCAAGCCCCTCCACCCCAGTGATGATGATGATGAGGATCATGGTGATGTCATCCGTCTACATAATGACAGGTTCTTGGAAAAAGCAAGAGAGAGATTCCCCATCCTCCAGTTTCCTGCTGACACTGTTTTTTTTCTTTCTTTTTTTCTTTTTCTCCCCCCCCCCCCCAGAAAAAGCTGAAGCAGATCAGCAGCCGGCGTAAGTCCAATCAAGTCCTCACTTGCTAATCCTCGAGCTCGTCTAATCTGACCTGTGCTGACTGATCGCGTCTTTCATTTTCTTTTCTTCCTCTCCCTTTTCCTCCCGTTTGAATTGTGAGATGGTGGTGGTGGTGGTGGTGGGGGGAGGAAATCTCTGCAGGAATCAGTTTCAGAAACCTTTCTTGATTCTTTCCCTCCCCTCCTAAATCTTTACAGGTTTTTCATCCAGGTTTGAATGAGTCCTTCCTGATGAATGTGCCGAGTTCTCAAAGTGCACACATGCGTAAGGGTGCAATAAAGCAGCAGTGCAACATCACACTTTATGTGTACTTATGGATGTATTAATAATGAATACACAACCTTTTTGGCAACACCCCTCCGCATCTGATGAATTTACAGTATGCATGCAGACACCTTTTTGGCTCGCAGATCTCAAAGTGTGCGTATTTATCGGCGTGCATGCGGGGTTTTTGTTTAATTTATGTTTAGAGAGAGCGCCCAGCAGGAGATGTGGAGTTAATGGAGAAGCTGGCTGACGGGCAGACAGATGGGGGATCAGTAACCCACGCTCAGCCTGCATTCTGCTGAATCACTGCACAGCCTGGGCCTGCCTGCAGCGCCGAGACGGAGGGAGGGAGGGAGACGAGAAGAGGGGAGACGGATGAAGAGACCAGGGTGGGACTAACAAAGAGGGGTGGGAGGGAGCAGAGGACAGTGTGGGAAAGGGAGGGAAAGGGAAGGGGAGATGAATAGGAGAGTGGAGTTTCTTTTGGTCACAGAGCGATTTCTCAGATGCAGAGCCGCTGCGAAGGTTTGACTTTAATCTGATTGGGCGAGCGCAGCCAAGTGCAGAATTTACTACTAAATAACGAATCCCGAGCCCAGAAACAATAAAAAAATGGACTGTAAATGTCAGATCGCTGGCGAGGCAACATGCTTATCTTTGACAAAGCTCATTTGAATGTGACACTGATAGCCTCGTACAGCAGCGCTTCCTCCCTTTCTTATCTTCTGCCTTTTGTTGCTGGACTTCGCTCTGGCTCTGCTCAGCCAGAAAAACTGTGGTTCTCTTCCCTCCGCCCGCTGAGGTTTAACACAGCCAGCGGGATTATTTATGTTTCCAGAGTAGCTTTGCCTCTCTACTAAAACTCCATCCAATCTGCAGGAAAATAAAGCGGACTGGAAAGGGTGAAACTGGGTATGCTGGGTGGAGAATAGGGCGGAAAAAAGATGAAGAGGGACGATCGCCAAGGCAGGGAAAGAGGAGAAGAGGCAGTGCGGTGGGAGAGAATAGAGAGACAGAGACAAAAAGGTGGGTTAGGTGTGGGAAAAAGGCGCAGGTGGTGGATGAGGAGAAGTCAACAAGCTAACAAAAGAGAGGCAAAGAAAGAAAAAAAAAGCTGCAGAGGAGGGGAAAAGGGCGAATTATGATTTCACACCTTGATGTGAGTGCAAAGGGCCACAAGCAGAGTTCACAGCAGACACGGCGACCGTCCCCAAGCTGCCATTCAAAGGAGCCAGCAAGGAGCCTCGCCGAGCACCACCTGTAATCTTCTCCCTCGTTTTATGTCTGCCGGGGCCCCCCGAGGCGATGGGCCACTCACACGAAAACCCACTGATTTACGGCTCGCGGGCCGCACAGGGGCCTTTCAAACCCAGCTGACAGGTTGATTGGCGCCCGGCACCCACTGCTGACAGAGTTCACAGGGTCACGGCGCGTGGGGGCTTTTGAGTCGTGTGCCTCGGTAATGACAGGTGTCAGCCCGTCTTAAGGGGGGTGGGGGGTGACCCACATCAGGCTTACTGTCTCCCACAGAGACAAAAAGATAGAATCTTTGCCTTTATCTTACACCTTCAGAGAATATTAAGTAAATTCATGTTATAAGTGTTGTTTTATGGCAGGATGTGAAATAGTGCAACAGATTTTTGGACAGTCAGGGGGTCAATTCTGCAGTTTGTCTTTTTGGTGTATGTTTTCATTTTATAACTCCATCGACTGGCTGACTGTGTGTGTGTGTGTGTGTGTGTGTGTGTGTGTGTCACTTGAGGGCTTCATTAAAATTCCTGCATTGACAAGGGAGGAGTAACATCTCCATCCAGCTGTTTGCGATTTGTTCGCACCAGAAACACAATCAGAGCTGCAAATCATGAGAAAAGACCGATTATATTCTCTTAACTGCACATTTGATGCCTTAATTTGACTTTAAGCTCTTACAGAGCAGCACAAAGAGGATAAAATGAGGTTTGCACTGATTCTAAAGGAGAAATTCAGCCAGTCACTGAAGGCTGGCTTCATTAATTCGTGCTCTCACTCGCCTACCTTTGGCCGGGTTGAGCAGCTTGTACAGCTTCTCGTTCCTGCACACCCCCCGGCCGTGCAGGAGCGCGTGCAGCGGCTTCTCCTCGCCGTTCTTGGGGAGGCACCGGAGCCCGCGCGTGCACGGCCCGGTGTACACGCCGCACGCTTGGCCCTCCTCGAGCGCGCACGTCAGGCAGCAGCCGCAGCCGGGCTCCTTCACCAGCTGACAGCCCACCGGCACCGGCGGGCACATGGACAGCGCCTTCTGGTCGCACGGCTGGCACGGCACGTAGGACGCGCCGGAGAGGGCGAGGAGGGGGAGCAGCAGGAGGGGGACGCTCAGGAGCATGGTGGCCTTTAAAAACTTCAATCAGCTAGATCTCGGGGAGAGTCGTGTTCCTGGAGCAGCTCTGAGTCCGAACATCAGCATCCACAGGTGCCTTTTTTTCTGTCTTTGCGCACCAAATGTCACCTCGCAATCCGCAAAGACAGTCACTCTGCTCCTCTCCTCCCCCCTCTGCGCGGCCCTGCAGCCCAATAAATACAAAAAAAGAAGAAAAAAAGGGAAAGATCCGTGTGTCTCGTCCTCTCGGTGGTGCCCGGTGCCGTTTACGCGCAGGCGGCTCGTCTCCAAATGAGAAAGACTCCCGCAGCCTCTCTCTCTCTCTCTCTCTCTCTCTCTCTCTCTCTGTAGGTTATGGCTCTGTGAGCAAAATGTATAATCTGTGGCTTTGAGCTTGCCTTTTAAAAAAGAAACTGCCAGAGGCGAAGCCCGTAACGATGGGTATGTCAAACAGGGTTTGGAGGGGGAGGCGCACTTGTCAACTCCTGCGCGCCGCGATGCTGATTTCACAGGGCGGGTGCTGGCATGCCTCCAGATCTGCTAGATACGAGACGATGCTCCTGAAGGGGGACTGAATGAGAGTCTGTGTCTCTGCGGAGTGGCCCTTTAGTGCCCCCATATTTCACAAAATGAGATTATTACGATTATTTTAATTCTTTGCGCTTAAAGACCAGCAAAGCTCAGCTCAGAGATTGTGGAAAGTTGATTTAAATAGCCCAGGAGGTGATTTGAATGACAGCCAGTCAACTTACAAACACTGCAGCTGGATTTAGAGGTGATTTTTCAAAGTGGGGGGGGGGGGGGGGGGGAAAAACAAAGCTTTTTGAAAACATCCACCCCCAACCCTGTTTCCAAAAACCCCACCAGAAAAAAAAATTTTCCCTTTCCCGGCAAACGCCGGAAATCTGA